>LPNX010389647.1:988612-1068781 GCA_001517045.1 Pseudotsuga menziesii
TTAGAAATTGCCACAACCTCTGTTGCTCTTTTCCAAAATGAAGAGCTTTTAATTCTTTTCTTGGTGTCTTTTCCATCTTGTTTGAGGGCCCATTGGGATGAATTCCATTCATCACTTGAAAACATTTTCTCCAAGTTTTGTGCTTGGGAAATGAGAGATTGCAACGTAAGGAAGTGAGTTGCAAATCTAGTAACTGCAGGCCTAACAAGCTCCCTGCCCCGAGTGTGTCTCCTCATCAAGCTCAATACCTAACCGTGGTTGTAGATGTATTTGGTGATGCTTTTGGCATGCTCTATAGTGTCCTTGATCCAATCCTGTTTGCATATGTCCTCAAGCATGAGGTCTATGCAATGTGCCGCACATGGAGTCCAAAATATGGTTTTATGTTTTTCCTCTAACATCTTACCAACAAGAACATAGTTAGAGGCATTATCTGTGATGATTTGTACAGCATTACTTGCTCCCACCTCCTCAACAACGTCATCCAAAAGATGAAATAATAGATTTGCATCTTTCAGCTGATCAGATGCATCACTTGATCTCAAAAACATGGTTCCTTGTGGGCAAGAGACAAGAAAGTTTATGAGAGTACGACCCTTCTGATCGGTCCATCCATCTGACATGATAGTGCATCCTGTTCTGACCCATGACTGTTTGAAGTCCTTCTAGTATTCTTCTATTGACACTATCTCTTTTTGCAAAAGAAATCCCCTCAAGTCATGCATACTAGGGCCTTTGAAGCCCTTACCAACAGCTATAACAGCATCCCACATAGTTTGGTAATAAGAAGAGCGTGCAGCATTGAACGGGAGATCATCATCATACCACCATCTAGCTATGTACTCACAGGCAGCTTCTTTGTATTTCTTCTTCCAATGGTCATCTAAGGTGGGCTGAACATGTGTTGGAGGCATATGAGAAGCATTGGCACTAGCAGAGGATGTAAAATAGCTTTGAATGCCACCCTTCTTTTTTGATTTACCCTTCTCTTGTGTAGTATCGGAGGGTGCAACATACCCAAAAGGATCCCTAAGATCGGTAGAAGGGATAGATGAAGAGCCTTCAATTGAATCCGGAGCATAGGTCCCACGGCCACCCATCATTTCAGCGAGCCTCTTCTTTTTTCCTACTTTTTCCTCTATCTCTTTTTGCCTAGCCTTAGTCTCTTCAAACTTCTTAAAATATTCTTGCATATCAGCTCTAATTTGTCCAATGACATCTAGTGGAGCTTCACATGCCTTCACTTTGCCCTTTGATGGCAGCCAAGTGTTGTTTAAGCCTGTAAATTCTACCACCCTTAATCAACTTTTTGCAATACTTGCAATACATAACCCCATCAACAACATCTGCATGGGCCCATGCCAAATCTTTTGCTTTTGGGGCCATTTTGGAATCCAGATAGCCTGAGAGTTGAAACAACAACAAGCATTAATTCCTAAAAAAAACATAATAAAAAAACAACATTAATTCCTCAAAAAAAAGTCATAATTACTTGCTGTAATGTTTGTTTTCTTCACTTAATTTTTAATATTTATATTTAAGCTTGCTGTAGCCTGTAGGCTGTACCTTTGTAAGCATGGGCATAAGGATAGAGACTCTGGTCATCTACAAAACTGTGGTAGTGAGAGGTACCTTTGTTAATGACTCTCTATGTTAGTTTGGTCATTAATTTATTGCTATTGTCACCTACAGGACTGTCTTTTAATTTGCTATCAGATCTGATTATTTAAATGATCTTCATATGTCTGGGAACAATATAAATTTTGGTATGAGTTGAATAAAATAAATTGTTTTGTCTGAGAATTGTGTGTATTGAAAAAGCATTGTGGAATAAATCTCGAATCACACCATAAACACAGTAAAATAACTCCATACATTAACTCAAGTCTCAAACACAGTAAGTTAAAGCAGTTTGTTTGGAAACTAAGTGCTTGGAGTAATAACTAAGTTTGTTCTATGTTGGCTCAGAGACTGGTGAAAACCATTACAAGGATTCTATATTATCTCATTAATTGCTCAATTTTCATCTCTCATCTCCAAACAAACATGAGCAATAGTGAATAGTGACCTAATACTGGGGTTTACACTTTAAAGAAAAAAGGTGCAACGACCTTCATTTTGATTGCAAGGGCCTTTTTAATGCTCTTATCCAACTCAAAGTGGATTTATCATTTACATGGATAGATCATAGAAGTTAAACATTTGCAAGAAAAGACCTAAGGGTATATAATCATGTTGTTTTATAGGTTTATCCAATGTACAAACTTCAAAGCCTATACTCAGCCAGATTTGCAAACTACCCATATTAAAATTAAAAACAAGTTCAATCCATTTTCTGGTCATGCATACTCCCACTTATATTTTAAAGGTAATTTGATTTTTTAGTTCTGTATATTATTTGTACCTAAATTTGTAATACATAAAATAATAAAAACCATGTAATAGTAGACTGTAATACTCACTTGTTTGCCACTGTCCACACTGCACAGAACTGCCCCAGTGCCCACTCCAAAGCTTTTGTTTGCCACTGTCCAGACTCCACAGTGCTGCCCCAGTGTCCACTCCAAAGCTCTGCTAGACTCTAGTGCTGGAACTGCTGTTAGTGCTAGACTCTAGTGCTGGAACTTTACAGGTGACAGTCCACAGTGCACACCTCGAAAATACTCCACAGTCCACAGTCACACCTCGAGAATAAAATGAGTCAAGACTCAAACCCCGTCCAACTCCTTGCTCCACGGTTTCAAGTTTCAAGTTTCAAACAAGACAAAGGTAATGATATCGACCGGTAGTTGTATTTTGTAGTTGTGTTGGGTAGTTAGGTTAGGGAATGGGATGGGTTAGGACCTAGGGTAGGGAATAGGTTAGTTAAAATTTAAAAAATAAAATAAACAAAGTAAAAAATAAAAAAAAATTGACATTTACCAAACCGGACCGGTCAGGCTCGAACTCGGCTGGTTGGACCGGTTAGTTACCGAACCGGACCGGTTTGGTACCAAACCGACCGGTTCGGTAACTAATCGGTCCCCGATCTGGTTAACCTACCGGTTTGACCCGGTTTGGTTCCGAACCGGTGAACCGGCCGATTCCGATTCCGGTTTCGACGATTTTTAATACTATGGTGGCCCCACCATCTATCAAAGCAATGGCACGCTGTCCCTGGATACTTCCCTTGATCCTGATAGTATAGAAGGTGGGGACTCCTGTGAGGGTAGCAATAGTGGCTCTTTGTGGCAATTGTTTCAATTCTGTACTGTATAGTTCTCCATCCGGTTTCTGCTCCAACTCATCTTCCTCACTGCTATCTGGAAGTACTTCGATGAGGTGTACCTTCTCTTTACCAATACATTTGTGGCCGAGTACCCAAGGGTTTTTACAATTGAATCATAAGTTCTTCCTTCTAAAATCTCGTCGTGTGTCCTCGTTCAACCATTCCTTCTGTGGGATTATCTTCTCCTTGTTGCCCGGAAGATTGGTAGGCTTTTCCTCATTTTTTGGAAGGTTGGTGGGTTTTTGTGGAAGATTGTTTTTTGGCACAGAAACTTGTAGGTCTCGAGTCCTATTGATAGCATCTTGCAAAGTAATTGGCTTGTAAGCCTTCACCCATCCGCGGAGTGGCTCGGATAGTGCCTCCGTAGATAGCATAATCGACTCTTTGATATGTCAGATACCATAACTGCAACTCTCTGGAATTCGGATATGAAGGTCTCTGCACTGCTTGTCTGCTTGAGCTGAGCAAGATCCTTGAAATGAATCTCTGGGTCCTTATCAAAGCGCTCCATGAGCCTCTGTGTGAAGTCACTGTAGGAAGTGATAGTGTTGTGACCCAATGTCACCAGTCCATGGTACCACCACTCGTGTGCTTCCTTGTCTAAATGTAAAATAGCCAATTTGATTGCATTTGTTTCTGTCATGGGGCTAAGTTGGAAGTAGGTGTCTAACTTCTGTACCCAAATCTTGGCTGAACAACCGGATCTCCCATCAAAGTTGGGGATAGTTAGTCTTCCCAATGTGCGTTGCAACTCAAAATTCTGATTGAATGCTCTATTGAACCCTCTTCGCATGTTCCTGCTTTTCATGTTGCAAAAATCTAAGAAAGTTATGGCTGAATGGAACTCATCTCCCAAATCCTTGTACTCTTGTAAGTAAGCTCCAAATGGATCACTAGGTTCTGATGGCATGACTGGTCTTGCTACTGCATTTTCTAGGAAGTGAGGCATATTAGGTCTGTTGTAGGGTTTGTTATATATATGAGGCGTACTTTGCATATTAATGTATGCATGCCTCCCACTACTACTAGTAGATCCTCTATCTACTGGTGAAAGAGGTATACTGCTATAACCTGGTTTTGGCTTCAGAGCCAATCTGTTTATTGCATGCAATACTTTCTTCTACCCTTTAGCTAGGTCATTCAATGCACTTACGAAGCTGCGAAATTCCAACCTGTCTTCCTCTTCTCTTGTTCCTTTCCCTCTGTCAGAGTGTATACCTGTTGGGTCCATGTCTGAGTTGGTATCTTCTAACTGGATATCCTCAAATTCCTGCTCCTCAGTGTACCTACTCTTCCTTCTTCTATATCTTGCCCACCCGGGCTCCTTCGCCCCTCTGCAGGGTTACAGGGTTGGAACTGGAGAAAGTGCTCTCCCATGCTATAGACTAGTTTTCCTTACACGTCTTTACTTCCCACTTCTCACTTCTCTCTTCTCTCCATGGCACTTGTATTGTTTATATTTATATTTATATTGTATTGCTTTATGGGAGATCGGTTGATGCTCCCACATGCATAACATATCATTGTAACTGACAGTCCCATTGACCTACTTTGTGGTCATTTGTGGACATTAATAAAATTATATATATTATATTATATATAGGTTACAAAAGTATCTTCTTCTGTATTCATTTACTTCTCATGTTCAAGCCCACAACTGGCAAGGAACATGCTCTGATACCACTGTAACATCCCAAACTGATGTTCTACGATTCTTTGCTACTCAGATGTAGTTCATATACTCAATAATGTGCAAAAAGATGAATAAAAGGTGCATGCAAAATTGTCGTGCTCAAATGCCCTAAAATATAGCAAAACTGGAGAATTTATAGGGTGGAAAGTTTCAGAAAGAAGTGGTACACTTACCATTGATAAACAAGCTGATAATACTCCCAAGATAAGCTGCATGCATGTGGTGCTGAATAGGTGGGGTAATGGTGCTCCCTTCCTTGTGTTGACACCCATCTGCAAAAGAAACCCTCACCCAACTAAAGATGACGTTTTTGGTGAAGGAGGTGTCTGATGCAGTTGAGACTTTGCAGGAACGATGGTCTTTCCTCCCCGAAGAGAATGACCGGTGCATGCAGAGGATTAGATCCCTCCAAGACCCCTAGCGAATTGATTTGCCTTCTTGATGCTCACGCTCCCTGCCTCACGAATCTGCTGATACCTGCTTTGGATGAGCCAATTGGGAACTGATAATCACTCAATGCAGTGGAGTGACCCTTCCGATGAAGATGAAGCTGATATGCGAAAGATAAACTGGGATTCAGAGACCCAACGAATACTTTTGGGGTTTTCCAACTATTCCTTAGTTGCACACGTGAAGCTGCAAACAATCTTCCTGTGGATGCTGAATCACTGGATACGGATAAATAAGATGAATGTTGATGATAGACTTGGATGGCCTACCTTGAAAGAGACTAGGGAAGATAGTTTCACTGCTGAATCCTCGTTCGCTGAAGACACCGTCTTCAACCCCAACTGCTGCTACATCTCAAAAACTCTAAATCAACAATAATAATAATCGATGTCTCCTTTGGTCCAATAACCCTTCTTAAATAGATTAGCATGCACTTTTAGGGTTTGCATGTCACTTTTAGGGTTTACACTTCACTTTTGCATGCATGCAATTCTAATTTCATGTTGACTTTAAGACTGAAGAAATGAGGCGTGCATGCTCCACATGCTTTATGATATTAACTTTGATGTCCGTCTTTACTATACTGATGACTTAATAATACTGAATTGATGTTCCTTTCTGCTCCTAGTGATATTAGTCTTGAGTTCTTTCCATTTCTTTAATACCTGCTCGAATCTATGGGAATAAAATAGGTTAATGGGTGTCTCTGGAGATTTAATTAAAAGAGGACGTTACAATTGGGAAAGAACCTTTGATAGTCAGGATAGATATAAAAAGAAAGAAACCATAAAACAGAAGATTACATTGAAAAAAATATTGGTACTGAAGAAGAGGCAAGAAAAATAAAAATTGGAAAAAGGACTTCTGAAAAAGACAGAAAGGACTTGATAGAATTGGTGAAAGAATTCAGAGACGTGTTTGCGTTTACATATGATGAATTGAAAGCTTATCGGGATGATGTATTCCAGCACAGAATTCCATTGAAATCAGATACCAAGCCCTTTCGACAAAAACTTGGAAGAAGAAATCCCAAGTTAGCCCCGATAGTCCAAAAGCAGTTACAAAAAATGTTGGCAGCTGACATCATTGGGCCAACAAGACATTCATCGTGTTGCTCAAACTTGGTAATAGTACGAAAAAAGAATGGAAAGTTAAGGATTTGCATTGGTTTTCGAAATTTGAATATTACATGCATAAAAGATAATTACCCTTTGTCTGATATAGAAATGTTACTTCAAAGAGTAACAGGGTCAAGTATGATGTCTATCTTGGATAGATTCTCAAGGTATAATCAAGTCCTTGTTAAAAAGAGGATCGATATAAGACCACTTTCACTTCACCTTGGGAAACATTTGAATATTTGAGGATGCCTTTTGGTCTTTTAAATGCTGGCATGACGTTCCAAAGAGCCATGGATTATGCCTTCAATGAATTAATTGGAAAAATAATTGAAACCTATCAGGATGACATTACAGTATTTTCCAAAGAAAGATCTTATCATATAGACCATCTTAGGAAGGTTTTTGAAAGATGTAGGAAGTTTAACAATTCTTTAAATCCCGCTAAATCAGTTTTGGCGATAGATGAATGCAAGTTGCTTGGGCACATCATTTCCAAAGATGGTGTAAAAATAGACCCTGAAAGAGTAGAAGCCATAAAGAATGTTCAATGAGATAATTGGAAAAACAATCGAAATCAGTTAGGATGACATTACAATATATTTCAAAGAAAGATTTCATCATATAGGCCTCTCAAGAAGGTTTTTGAAAGATGTAGAATTTTTGACATTTCTTTAGATCCCGCTAAATCAGTTTTTGGGGATAGATGAAGGCAAGTTGTTTGGGCACATGATTTCCAAAGATGGTGTAAAAATAGACCCTAAAAGTGTAGAAGCCATAAAGAAAGTTCCCTTACCTCAAAATAAGAAAGCCTTGCAGTCCTTTAATGGTCAAATCAATTTTTTAAGAAGATTCATACCAAACTTAGCTGAATTGATGAAACCCATGCAAAATCTTCTTAAAAAAGATACTAAGTTTGAGTGGGATAGTTAGGGAAAAGGAGCCTTTAGAAGCATCAAGGATTGTATAGCAAGGTCCCCAATCTTGATCAACCCAAATTACTCTAAAGACTTCCAAATTTTTTCATTTGCTTTACAGGACACAACTCTCGGAGTTTTGTTGCAAAAGAACAAGGAGGTTCAGGAGCAACCTATTCCCTTTATGAGTAGATCCTTATAGAATTATGAGGTAAAGTACACGACAGTGGAAAAACAAGCCTATGCCCTTGTTAAGTCTTTAACGCACTTTAGAACTTACATTGGTCACTCTAAAGTAATTGGTTATGTACCTCATTGTAATGTCTTCGTTTGATTAGGTAACAAAACACCCGCTAACCTACTTAATCCCCATAGGTTCGAGCGGGTACCGCATAAGAGGGGATTTATTGAGAACATTTGGTACTTAGAACAACTTGGGACACACATTCAATACTAAAGTGAGCATTAGGCTAAAAGAAACCTTTTCTCTTTAGGCTTAAAAGTCAACATCAAATTAGAATCGCATGCATGCAAAAGTAAAAGCACAAACCCTAAAAGTGACATGCAAACCCTAAAAGCGCATAAGGATCTATTTAAGAAGGATGAGGAAGCCTAAAGAGATACCTATGTTTATTATTGTTTGATTGGGATATTTGAGCAGCAACACAGTGTGCAACTACGACAGTTGGGGTTAAGGATGGAGTCTTCAACAAACGAGGGTTCGACAGTGCAATATCTGCCCTAGTCTCCTTCAGGATAACCCATCCAGGTTTGTCACCGCATCTATCGTATTCATCATTACTCAGTGTTTTAGTGTATGCCAAAAGATTATTTGCAGGTTCATCCGTACAACGGGGGGGGGATTAGCTGGAAAACCCCAAGTTATTCATCAGGACTCCGGATCACCATATTTCATCCGCATGTGGCCTGCATCCTCACCGACAAGATCACTCTATTGCTTTGAGCGATTATCAGCCACTAGTTTGCTCACCTGGAGCAGCTAGCAGCAGAACAGAGAAGAGGGAGGGCATGAACACCAGTCAGGTGAACCAATTCGCTAGGGTACCTGGAGAGGTCAAATCTTTTGCATGCTCCGGCCATTCTCTCCGGCATGGGCACATCTACATTTCGGCAAATTTGCTGCTCCAACAGAGCACCCTTCCACCAAAAACACCATCTTTAACTGATCCAGACTGCTGGGGGCACTATGTTGGAAAAAGTGGTTATTACTTCATCAGCTCGGCTTATCTTGCATGCGTATTTTCTCAGGAGCATCTTCAGTTGGATTATCAGTGGTAAGTGTTACAATCTTTCCTACAAACCCAAACCCTAAATTCAGCTATAATTTAGGGCAATTTTGCATGCTCGACTATTCAGAAATTTTGCATAGAATTAGAAAATATCAGTATTTGGGGTATTACAGTGGTATCAGAGTATGTTCCTTGCCAGCTGTGGGCTTGAACATGACAAGTAGATGAATACAGAAGATGACACTTTTGTGACCTATAGGAAAAGAAGGAGTAGGTACACGGAGGACTTTGAGGATATACAACTAGAAGATACCAACTCAGAGATGGACCCAATAGGTATACACTCTGACAGGGGAAAAGGAACGGGAGAAGATGAGGATAGAATGGAGTTTCGCAACCAACTAAACGCATTGCAAGACTTAGCGAAAGGGCAAAAGGATGTACTTAATGCAATCAACAGATTATCGACGAAACCAGAACCAGGTAATAGCAGCACACCTCTCTCACCAGTAGATAGAGGGTCTACAAGCAGTAGTGGGAATCATGCATACACCAATATGTAGAACACACCCCACATATATAACAGACCTTCCAGCAGGCCTACTATGGCTCACTTCTTGGCAGATGTAGTAGTAGGTCCAGTCATGCAGGTAGAGCCTAGCGAACCCTTTGGGGTTTATTTGCAGGAATACAGGGACTTTGGGGATGAGTTTCATGCAATGATGTCTTTTTCGGATTTTTGCAACATGAAGAGTAGGAACAGGCCCAGAAATTTCAACAAGGGATTCAATCATAACTATGAGTTGCAGAAAACCTTGGGCAGGTTGACCATCCCAAACTTTGATGGGACTCGTGGAGGTTTAGTGAGGATATGGGTTCATAAGTTGGATACCTATTTCCAACTCAATCCCATGACAGAGACATATGCCATTAAGTCGGATACACTCCACCTGGATAGAGAGGCTCATGAGTGGTGGTACCACGGATTAGTGACATTGAGTCACAACACCATCCATTCCTATAGTGAGTTCACTCAGAAACTCATGGAGCGGTTCGACATGAAAGATCCAGAGATACATTTCAGGGAGTTGGCTCAACTCAGGCAGACAAGTAGCATCGAGGCCTTCATCTCAGAATTTCAGAGGATAGCTGTTATGGTAACAGATGTGTCAAAGAGAAGATTGACTATGTTGTTTACTGAGGCCTTGACAGAGCCACTGCGGGGATGGGTGACAGCCTACAAACCCCCCACTCTACAGGATGCCATTATCTGAGCCAAAGATCTCCACTCCCGAAGAATAGATTCCCACTCAAGACCAACATTCTGGTTAGGGACAAGGACAAGAAACCTTTCCAGCAGGAAGTCCTGAAGAAAACATGGTTAGACGATGACACTAGGAAAGACTTGAGGCAGAAGAAATTATGTTTTACTTGTCAGGAACCATGGGTTCCAGGACACAGGTGCACAGGAAAGGCTAAGGCCCACTACGTAGAGGTATATTTAGATAGTGAAGGGGAGGACTACGAGCAGGAGACAACAGAAGAATTGCGGGCAGCAGAGGAGGAGTCACTCTAGGGTGATCCACCAGAGGGAGTTATTGCTATGCTATTTGGAGTACCTAGATTCCATACTCTTAGGGTCAGGGGAGTAGTACAGTGCCACAGAGTGGGAGTATTGGTTGATGGGGGAGCAATCCACAATTTCATTGATGCAACTTGGGTAGCCAAGAGGGGTATTTCGACAGAGAAGTTTGAGGGATTTACTGTAGCAGTAGCCAAAAACTCTAGCATGGAGTGCAACTATTGGATTCCAAAACTGAATGTCACAATAGGCAACTACCAGATGACAGATTCATTTTATGTAGTGGATGTGGCAGATACACATGTAGTATTAGGCGTTCGATGGCTTTATTTAATAGGGAAATATACTACAGACTACCGAGCAATGGAAATGGAATTCCAGGGCCAGATGGAAAACGGGTAGTTTTGAGGGGCATAAATACTTCTCCCCCAAAACCAGTCTCTTCACAGAGAATGGAGGCAATACTCATACAAGATGACATAGAATGGGCTGCAGAATGTTTTGTCACCTTTAGGAAACCTCCAGAGAATAACACACAACACCCAAATGATATTCAGGCTTTATTACAGAAACACGAAAAGGTATTTTGGGACCTTCCAGCAGGTAGACCGCCGGATAGGGGCTTTGAGCACATCATTGAGCTAGAGGGGACACAGGCAGTCATCACCACTCCTTATCGGCATCCCAAAAGATATAAGGATGAGATCGAGAAGACGATCAAGGAATTATTAGACCTTGGATACATTCAGCCCAGCTCTAGCCCCTTTGCATCATAAGTGGTCTTAGTCAAGAAGAAGGATGGCACATTGCGAATGTGTATCGATTACAGAGCACTCAACAAAAAGACCATCAAAAACAGGTATCCCATCCCTAGGATTGATGAACTCATGGATGAGCTGCGGGGCGCAAAATACTTTTCATAGATTGATCTTCGCTCGGGGTACCATCAGATCCGAGTAAGGGATCAAGACATTTCTAAAACAGCTTTCCGTTGTCACTATGGTCACTATGAATTCCTGGTCATGCCTTTTGGACTTACGAATGCTCCAGCCACTTTTCAGTCATGCATGAACCATACTTTCAGAGCTCAGTTACGTAAGTTTTTGCTAGTATTCTTTGTTGACATCTTGATTTACAACAAAACATGGGAGAAACATCTGAAACATCTGGATGAAGTATTGAGCATTCTAGAAGAACACTCGCTTTACGCGAAGATGTCGAAGTGTGAATTTGGCAAGAAGGAAATGCTGTATCTAGGGCACATAATCAGTGCAGAAGGGGTACAAGTTGATATGGAGAAAATCCGAGCTATCCGGGATTGGCCCACGCCAAAAACAATCACAGAATTGACAGGCTTCATAGGCCTTTGCACATATTACCGGAGGTATGTTAAGGGGTTCTCCCAATTCGCCGCACCCCTCACAAATCTCACAAAGAAGGGAGCCTTCACCTGGACAGAATTAGCACATAAAACTTTTGAGGAAATGAAAGTCATCATGAGTTCTTACTCGGTTTTAGCATTCCCAGACTTCTCAGCCATTTGTAGTGGAATGTGATGCCTTAGGGGAAGGGCTAGGAGCAGTATTGATGCAAAACCATCACCCCATTGCATTTGAGAGCAGGAAACTGAAGAACTATGAGCGCCACTACTCCATATATGACAAGGAGATGCTAGCCATCTTACATGCTCTCAGTAAATTAGGACAGTGCTTGGTGGGAAGCAAGTTTAAAATCAAGACAGATCATAAAAACCTCAAGTACTTCTTGGAGCAGAAGGAGCTGAATGAGCGCCAACATAAATGGGTCAGCAAAGTGCAAGCCTATGATTTCGAGATAGAGTATGTGAAGGGTAAGAACAATATAGTGGCTGATGCATTGTCCAGACAACCAACTTCATTATCTCTCATTATCTCTTAGTAGAGTACAACCAACTTCATTATCTCTTAGTAGAGTACTCCAAAAATAAATTCGCTTGCGAATTATTGGATGGGCAGGTTTAGGATGACAAGTACAGAATCATCGATGACATCATCTATTGCAAAAGCAGGATATACCTCGTCCCAGAATCAGCTTTAAGAAAGAAAATCATACAGGCGTCACATGACTCTCCACTATCAGGACATCAGGGTTTCTTGAAGACCTATAGGCAGATCCAAGAGAGTTCTCATGGAAAGGCCTCAAGAGGGAGGTTATGCAGCACGTACGGGAGTGCAACATTTGTTAGCAGAACAAGGTTGAGCACATCCATCCAGCAAGGTTGCTTCAACCACTACCAATTCCGAAACGGAAGTGGGAAAGTATCTCCATGGATTTCATTACAGGGGTGCCCAAGGTCCAAGGGCGAGATTGCTTATATGTCGTGGTTGATCGACTGGCCAAATTCGCCCATTTCTTTGCTATATCATCCGATTACTCTGAGCCCAGGTAGCCAAGTTATTTTTCAGAGAGGTCTTCAGGTTACACGGGTTATCCAAGACCATTGTCAGTGATCGAGACAGTAGATTTACTGGTGCCTTTTAGCAGGAGCTATTCAAGTTAGTGGGAATCGAGGTTGCTACTAGCACGAGTTATCATCCCCAGAGTGATGGACAGACCGAGATTGTCAACAAGTGGATTGAAGGGTATCTGAGGAACTATGTAACAGGGCAGCAACGAACCTGGATTAAATGGCTACACTTAGGGGAATACTGCTACAATACTACCTACCACATGTCTATTAGGATGACACCTTTTAAGGTATTATATGGCTATGAGGCCTTGGACTTTGCAGATTTAGTGTTCGGAGACAACAGGGCTCCTAAGGCAAAGGATTGGATACAGGACAGTCAGGATATCCTTAAAATCTTGAAAGAGAACTTATGAACAGCCCAGAATCAGCAGAAGCTGTATGCAGACAAACACAGGGTTGAGCGGAGCTTTAAAGTAGGAGAATTGGTATACTTACGGCTCCAACCCTACAGACAGTCTTCACTTAAGAAAAAAGGAGCGGAAAAGTTAAAACCTCGCTTCTACGGATCCTATAGAATGATCAGAAAGGTGGGAGAGGTGGCGTATGAACTAGAATTGCCACAAGAGAGAAAAGTTCACAATGTATTCCATGTGTCCAAGCTGAAAAAAGACCATTGGACAACACATTGCTCCATCAACAGAGTTACCTCCCTTAGATG
Organism: Pseudotsuga menziesii; assembly: GCA_001517045.1. NCBI lineage: Eukaryota > Viridiplantae > Streptophyta > Pinopsida > Pinales > Pinaceae > Pseudotsuga > Pseudotsuga menziesii. Next base: position 1,002,058 of record LPNX010389647.1, read on the forward strand.
ATGAGGGACTATTGGTACTGATTCCAGAACGGATTGTACAGACTCGAGAAAGAAAACTCTAGAATCGGGTGATTAGAGAATACTTGGTCCAATGGAAAGAATTACCTCCGGAGGATGCCACATGGGAAGGAGAACAGGTATTGCAGCATCCCAGTTTGCAGTTGCTTGAGGACAAGCAATCTCAAGCGGGGAGGACTGTAATGTCCTCGTCCGATTAGGCAACAAAACACTTGCTAACCTACTTAATCCCCATAGGTTCGAGCGGGTACTGCATAAGAGGGGATTGACTGAGGACATTTGGTACTTAGAACAACTTGGGACACACATTCAGTACTAAAGTTAGTAGTAGGCTAAAAGAAGCCTTTTCTCTTTAGGCTTAAAAGTCAACATCAAATTAGAATCGCATGCATGCAAAAGTAAAAGCACAAACCCTAAAGTGACATGCAAACCCTAAAAGCGCATAAGGATCTATTTAAGAAGGATGAGGGAGCCTAAAGAGATACCTATGTTTATTATTGATTGATTGGGATATTTGAGCAGCAGCACAGCGTGCAACTACGACAGTTGGGGTTGAGGACGAAGTCTTCAACTAACGAGGGTTCGGCAGTGCAATATCTACCCTAGTCTCCTTCAGGATAAACCATCCAGGTTTGTCACCGCAACTATCGTATTCATCATTATTCAGTGTTTCAGTGTATGCCAAAAGATTATTTGCAGGTTCATCCGTATAGATGGGGGGGATTTAGCTGGAAAACCCCAAGTCATTCACCGGGACTCCGGATCACCATATTTCTTTCGCATGTGGCCTGCATCCTCATCGACAAGATCACTCTACTTCTTTGAGTGATTATCAGCCACTGGTTTGCTCACTTGGAGCAGCTAGCAACAGAACAGAGAAGAGGGAGGGTGTGAACACCAGTCAGGTGAACCAATTCGCTAGGGTACCTGGAGAGGTCAAATATTTTGCATGCTTCGGCCATTCTCTCCTGCACGGGCACATCTACACTCCGACAAATTTGCAGCTCCAACGACCACCCCTCCACCCAAAAAGTCATCTTTAACTGATCTAGACTGCTGGGGGCACTACGCTGGAAAAAGGCGTTATTACTTCATCAGCTCGGCTTATCTTGCATGCGTATTTTCTGAGGAGCATCTTCAGCCGGATTATCAGTGGTAATTGTTACAATCTTTCCTACAAACCCTAACCCTAAATTCAGCTATAATTTAGGGCATGGCAGTTTTGCATGCCCAGCTATTCAGAAATTTTGCATAGAATTAGAAAATATCAGTATTTGGGATATTACACTCACTCTCTAGTAAAAGACATTCTGTCTCAGCAAGATTGCCTTGGTATAAGAGGAAAGTCGGTATCAAAGATCCAAGAATAGGACTTAGAAATTAAACCCACTAAATTGATTAAAGGTCGACTTGCTAGAATGATGGTAGAGGGCAACGAGCAAGCCTGGGCATGGTTTGTCAAAGTAGTTCATCAACATCAGCCAGTTCAAAAGAGCTTCAACGTTTTCAACAGCAATAATGGTATTCAGATATAATTTTCTATCGCCTCAACCTTACTTGTCCAGAACATCTAGTCGGCCAAAAAAGGTCGTCAAATTTACAAGCCTGTAATGTTCCGTTTTTGATAAATAGGGAATTGACCGAGGGCATTTAATACCGGGAGCATATTAGGACAATTCTTCAGTCATCAGTATAGTAAAGAGGGCCATCAGAGGTATTTAGTAAAGCATGCAGAGCATGTAGGCCTTATTTCTTTAGTCTTAAAAGTCAACGAGAAATTAGAATTGCATGCATGCAAAAGTAAATCGCAAACCCTAAAAGTGACATGCAAATCCTATAAGTACATGCTAAGCTATTTAAGAAGAGTTATGGGACCAAAGAACATATCTATGATTATTGTTGATTGATTTGGAGCTTTTGAGCAACAACACCGTGTGCAACCGCGACAGTTGGGGTTGAAGACTACATCTTCAGCTAGCAAGGGTTCGGCAGTGAGATATCTGCCCTAGTTTGTTCGGGATAGACCATCCAGGTTTATCCACAGCATTCATCGTACACTTCAGTATCCGGAGATCCAACACACTCCGAAGGATTATTGACAGACCCACATTTTGTAGCTGGAATAGCGGGGAAACCACAGAAGGATTCGTTGGGACCACAAAACCTAGTCTTTCCTCCGCATGTTAGCTTCCTCTTTCTCAGCAGGCCCATCCTACGGCATCCCAGGATTATGAGCCATCAGTTTTCTCATCTGGAGTAGCTATCAGCAAACAAAGAGCTTGTGGGGCGTGAGCAGCAAAACCACAGATCAATTCGCTAGGGCTCTTAGAGGCAGCCAAACCTTTGCATATGACAGTCCATCTCTTCGGCATAAGCAGACAGACAATCCCACAAAGTTTCAGCATGATCTGACCTCTCCTCCTACAAAAACGTCACCTTCAGTTTGGCTGGTGCTTACGATACAGCGAGGTGGTAACACCGGAGGAAAGGAGCACTAATAGCCCACCTATTCGGATCTTTATGCATGCAACTATCTCTGGAGTCATTATCAGCCGGGATATCAGTGGTAAGTGTTAATTTCTCTCTGCAAACCCTAGCCCTAATTTAGCTACATTTTAGGGCATTTTTGCATGGCAAGTTTGCATGCACAGTTATTTTGTATTTTTGTATAAGATTGAGTGTGTGAGTCAGCACTACAATAGAACATTAGAGAATATCAGTATTTGGGATATTATAGTGGTATCAGAGTGTGATCCTTGCCAGCTGTGGGCACAGTGAGAAATTGAATAAAAGTGCATGTTGATGCATGTTTGTACATGCAAATGCATGCCAGTGATGTTGGTGAAGTGTATGTCAGAAAAAAAGGTTTTTCTTTTCCAGCTTGCGAGAACATGAAGAGAATGAGAAGGATCTTGATTGGAAATTTGTAGAGGTTAGCAGTACTTTAACACTTGCCTCGATATCAGGAGTATTTAGCCTTGGGTGATGAGGTATTTGGCCTTGCCTCCTTTCAAGATTATTACAGCATCAAGTTCGGGAGCCAACTCAAGGATTTGGATGAGGGTCTCCTTAAAGGCATAGTTGGGGGAGGGAAGAAAGATGAGCATGAAGTACAAGTTGTTGGTGAGCTTCATTTGGAGTTAACAGTACATGATGAGGATGTGCATGAGGAGATTGCATTAGAGCCATCCTATGAGTCTAGCGACACAAGCACATTCACTAGTCAGATTGTGGACAAGCCGTGTGATGAGTTGGAGTTGGTACACTCTTCATGACCTATAGCAGGACTCCAGACAATTATGACAGGCGAAATACATTGGGTGCAAGGCAATGAGCAGAGCAGTCGAGACAGTGAGCAGTCGCACATGGAGGTTAGGGAGAGTTTATACATGCATGAGATAGAGGACCAAGAAAGCTTTCTAGCGATGAAAAAGAGGACCAAGATACTTCAAGACACCATAGTACAACGAGATGTTGAGCTTACAGTTCTTCGAGTTGTATGTACCGAGTCAGCAGTCAGGCTTTCTAGTATTGAAGAGGACTTAGATTACTTGATGGGGCAGTAGAAGAAACATACTATTGCATTTCAAAGCAATCCTCTTCAAGAGTGCATAGACAAGGTTTGCAATAGCTTGAATCCACGTTTGCATAATGGCGGATGGGTTTTACAGGTTGGCCAAGATCGAGAAATTGGGCAGCAATATATGAGCATTCCAATTGAACTCAGAAGGGCAGAATGTCACCTTGGTAGGATTATTCCTTGTGATGGTGCTTATGGACAAGGTCCTTTTTGGGGGTTTGATGAGATTAAGAGGTGGTGTCCTATTGAGTGGGCGATTCTTGGGAAGCCATTCCTAGCCAGGGGTATAGTCCCACAAGAGCCTTGGGATATTTGGGATGAAAGATGCACAAGTTTGCATTGGGATCCAGGGGGGAGACCTTATGAGGGATGGATACAATGTTTACTGATGGGGTTACTAGGGAGTCTACGGGATGCTCCTTGTGTCGATACTACACAGGGTAGCGGTGGATGCATTTTGGCCTTTGCAATTCTCAGATTTATTTGGGACCCTGGGATTATAGTCACTGGCAGTTTAGTGATTGCGATATGATGCTTGCAGGAGGTCTCTGGTGATGGTACCGTGCAGTGCAGTGCTTTGAGAAAAAGGTGCTACAGATCTCCTAGGAGAATTTGGGACCCTGGGATCATACCCGGACTCAGTTGGTTCAATTTGATTGATTGTGGAGTTGCGTGGCATTGCTCGAGGACAAGCAATCGTTGGCGAGGGAGGATTGTAATGTTCCGTTTTTGATAAATAGGGAATTGACCAAGGGCCTTTAATACTGAGAGCATATTAGAACAATTCTTCAGTCATCAGTATGGTAAAGAGGGCCATCAGAGTTATTATCATAAAGTATGCGAAGCATGCAGGCCTTGTTGACACTGAGAGGGGGGGTGAATTAGTGTGAAGCCAAATTTTAACTTTTCTTAGCTTCTCACGGTTAGCTACCAATTCATCAAATCAACACTTTACCATAATCATCTCAGAAACATCATTCACATAGCATAAAGCATCATAACACAGAAGAACACCACACTATATAAATTTGTAATTTTTTTATATTATTTGGGTCCGGCTACAACCGTTAGGCAAAATCAGCACCTACTGATATGGAGAGCACCTACTCTGCATCCAGGACCCTGCCTGGTTTTCTTAGACCCTGCTAAGAAGGGTTTGAGGTATCCTAACCTCAACAGCAAGACAAGCTTGCATTTACATTAAAGGTTTACTGTCACAAGACAACTCTGTCACATCATCAACACTGCTCATCATATCAGTTCTGCTATAACACTGATTATCATTACAACTGCTGCCCTTCTACTGCTGCAAATTGTCCACAGGTCAGAACTTCTTCTGCTGGTTAACTCAGCTCATACTGCTCATCATAAATGCTGCTCATAGTCAAGTTTGTCTCTGCTCATTAATCAAGAATCCAGCTGGTCACTGTCAAGTCATCATCCATCAATCACCGCTGAGTCATCAAGGTCTGTTCAATGATCTCTGCTTTGCTGATCCACCACTGCTCAAGAAACCTCAATCAAGTTTAGCACAGTCAAGCATTCAGCTTTGTGACTGTCAAGCATCAACGCAGACTTGGACTGTCATCATGAAACTTGGACAAATTTCACACTTTATCAATCTTCCTCAAGGACTGTCATCCTTCACAACTCAACCTGTCATTGTATCATCAATGGCTGTCACTTCATGCCCAGGCTGTCAATACTAGGGCTGTCTTGGTCTTCAACGATCCAAATACTTCATCACAATTTCTTGACACTTGTAGATCTGAGTATAAGCTTGAAGATAGCTTCTAAATGCTGGCTGACTATTCTTGTATGGCTCAGCAGTCCATGCCCAAAATAATATCTTTCACACGTCCTGCTGCTACAGAGAGAACTGACTTCATGTATTTGTACCTTTGGCTGCTTAAACACAAACTTCAGTGCTGTAGATGTCCAAGGTAATCTTCTTTTAGGAACCTGAGAGAATACTTGTAAGGGATCCCTGAAACCAGAATTTGAATGGCCTTCATGTATGCCCAAAATTAGTGTTCATACATGCACCCCTTTCATTCTTTTCTTCATCTCAGTGCAAGTCCCTGTCCAGTCAGGGTCTTCATACCACACAGAATTGCAGACCTGTAGCTTCAATAACCATTAACTTCTCTGCATTAGTTTGATCTCTGCTGTCAGTTCATGCCTTCTATTGCTCTCTGTCCTTGTGTTTCTCCCAGGCTCCCACCTCACATTCCACAAGTCCTTTCCCATCTACAAATCTTCAGTTGTTCATAATCTTCACATCAGCACATCAACTACACGCTGCAATTTCACATTGTATTTTGTCCATCACCTTATCCCTTTCGTGGACATGTTCAGCTCCTTCTCAGGCACTGCTCTCTTGGCCTTCATGGCCATGCTTAGGGTTATTTACACTTTCTTCTACAGCTGTATCTGCACATAAATCAACACAAGCATTATGAGAATCGAGACTTACCATGAGCTCCTTCAATGGTACGTCCTCTTCTATTCCTCTTGGATGCACTTTTTTTTCAGAACACACTCGACTGTAATATTCTCCTCTAGTTCCTGTGGCATGCACTCAACCATGTGCACCTCTTCCATACATTTGATTATAACTTCTTCCTGCTTATACTTGGCTTACTCCACAAAGTCAATCATAACTTCCTACTCATCCTTGCCTTCCTTTTATATGAGATCTGGGCAATAGATGGATTCAAAGAAGCTATGAGGTAAAGAGAATAAGAAAGAATCAAAGCCTTCCACTCCAATCACTACGAGCTGATGGTTATTTCTGAGTCTGCTCCACAAAAACAAAAAAATTTCACGCTGATATTTCAGGACTGCTCCAAAAATTTCCACGCTGTCCAAAATTTCCTGTTTGACTGCTCCAAGAGAATATTTCCACATAAAAACGAGCTGCAAAAAAATAATTTCCACTGCTGATATTTCCACGCTGTCCAAAATTTCCTGTTTGACTGCTCCCAGAGAATATTTCCACATAAAAACGAGCTGCAAAAAAATAATTTCCACTGCTGATATTTCCACGCTGATATCTTTCTGCTCCACAAAAAAAAAATTCCTCTGCTGCCACCGAGCCTCAGTCAAAATTGCAGAGCTCTCCACCGAAATTTTCTTTGCAAAAAAGAAGATTTTCGTGGTGTATTTATACTAAATTTTCTTCCTTAAATTGCTGAGCCGACATATATAAAATTATAATTTTTTAATGGGCCGACATTGCTATTCAGGGCCGACATAAAATATTTGAGGTAAATGGAGCTGACTTCTCTTTTATTTCTGGGCCGACTTCTTATATCTTCAATGGGGCCGACTTCAAGTTGATTATTCATCATCATTTTTTAAATTTTAAATGGGGCCGACATCTCCCTTTTATGGGCCGACATATCTATAATATATACTTCTCTACTGCTGCAATTTACTGCTACTCATTGCTTTTAAAACACACAACAGATGTTCATTCTAACACCTGTGGCTGCCTTTTAATATCATCAAGAACAAGTTCAATATATTATACTTCTGCATAGTCCTCAGTTTGTTTTCTGCTGTAGCAGCCTGTGTTAACTACTGAGACAAACTTGACTTATTCCAGATGTTTTGAATGGCAAGATATTAAGACAAACAAAAAGGCTCACTATCTTTGCAAGTAAGAAAAGCTACCGTTTTACTCATGAATTTGCCTTGGCCCAGATTCATGACATATCAGAGAAAACTATAAAGGCACCTTTACTGCTGTCTTTAACAGTCCCAAAAGCTCTCAGAAGGTATATACCCAAAATCAGAAATAATAGACAAGAAAATTAGGTTCCTATCATGCTCCCACAATTTTCCACTTGTCCACCTTTTACTGCTGTGCTTTATAAGCCCCATTCCAATGCTGGCAAGATTATCATCAAGAATAGTATTGGTGCAGCTTCTGAAAATCCTTCAAGACCTTCTTCACCAAATCTCCATGTAAGACCATCAAGGCTCATCATGCCATCTAACCATATTTATTGCCAGTAGAGGGCTCCATGACCTTTGCAAGGTCAGTCTTCATCAAGGGTTCCAGGACCTACCTCATGGGCTTCTCCATTGTCTACCAAGGCTTCAAGACCATCTCTAGGGTCTTCTGCATCATTAGCTGGGTTTAGCTGGGTCTTCAATATCTTCAGCAAAAATGGTGGCATCAATGACATCAGGACCATGTTGGCATCAATGATAATTTTATCAACAGGCATTATTTCTTCAATCTTAAAAGTCAATGAGAAATTAGAATTGCATGCATGCAAAAGTAAACCGCAAACCCCTAAAGTGACATGCAAACTCTAAAAGTACATGCTAAGTTATTTAAGAAGGGTTATTGGACCAAAGAACATATCTCTGATTATTGTTGATTGATTGGAGCTTTTGAGTAGCAACATAGTGTGCATCCGCGACAGTTTGGGTTGAAGACGACGTCTTCAGCTAGCGAGGGTTTGGTAGTGAGATATTTGCCCTAGTCTCTTCGGGATAGACCATCCAGGTTTATCCACATCATTCATCAGGCACCACTGTCTACTAACCAAGAGTTAGCACTGTCGATGATTGAACCAGAAAGGGTAGAGATCAGGTAGCATTATCTTCTAGGTTCCTCTTCTTTGGTAGTCTTGGTATTGTTCTTCTTCTGCAGCAGAAGCTTGGAATCCTCTTGAATTTCCTCTTGGGATGCCTGGAATCCCTAGCAAAGTGCCCAATCTTGTGACAATTGGAGCATCCCACTTTTGAAACATCTATGTGCTTACCTTGTGGTTTCTTTCCCTTCTTTTGCTGAGGGGAGGGCTTCTTGAACTTCTTTATCTTAGCTGTAAGGGCAAGGTTTCCTTCCTTAGTGCTAGTTGCATTGCTTGAAACGCTTCCTTCTTCTTCCAATCAATCATGCCAAAATATCTCAAAGTTTGGCTGATTTTCATGTCCATATACAGATGCCAAACGTTTCCCAAGAGTTTGGGAGACCATCGACTATAGTCTGCACAAGGTCATCGTCATCTACAGTAATACTAATAGCAGTAAGTTGGTCTCTTACCTGTGCAATCTTTGTGAAGAAGGGTCCAACTCCTTCATCCTTGTTCATCTTCAGTGTCTGAATCCTTTTCTTCAAAACTCTCTTTTGACTAGGAGCCTTTTTTTCATATAGGTTTTGTCAAGGTGTCAAAGCATTCTTTGGCAGTCTTCAATGATGTGATATTGGGCATCAAAGCTTCTTTGACAGAACCATAGATGATCCTCCTAGCCTTAGCCTGCTTCTTCTTATAAGCAATTATGCTAGCATTAGATGTTGGCTCTTCTATGGTGTTGAACACCAATTCATCAAGATCATTTTCCTCCAGGATGGCTGTGAGCCTAGCCTTCCAAGAATTGTAGTTTGCTGAACCTTCAAGTTTTTCCTTTGGTCTGAAGATGTTGGTCGCCATCTCTGCTACTAGTTAGTTGTCCATGTCTGTGAAATATCCCAAGGTCTAGGAAGACAACAGTAATTTGCCTCTTACTGGGTCTTCACATGCTAAGCTCTGATACCATGTTGAATTTTAGCATTAGCATGAATTCTCTTAAAATTTTGCAGATTGTAAGAAAACAATAGACAAGTGCAGTAGAAACATCAACAACATCACACACGCTGGACACAGGAGTTTTTCATAGGGAAACCTTTAAAGGACAAAACCCCAAAATCATTGGTAATTCACCTCTTCAATGAGATGACTTGAGTTTCTTAGAACTCTGAGATGAATGTTCTCCAATAATTTCCAAACCCTAATAGGTTTGAACCATAGATCAAAAAATTCAGAGAAGGTAATTTTACACAAAAAATCCAAATTAGGGCTTCTTGCCCTAATTTCTCTCAGCTGCCCAAATATCCCTGATCAACTGCCCGAGATATTTTTTTGCTGCCCGGACTTGTACGAATCTACTGCTGCCTTCCCGAACTACCCAGAAGGCCTGCTCGAGCCTATAGCTGCATGCTCGTACCTGTACGGAGCTGCCCAATTGTTGTTGCTGCTTCTCGGAAGGCTGCCTGAGACTGTACCTTCCTGCCCGGATAACCCTGTTGTTGCTCGAGCCTGCTGCTGTTATCTGAGAGTCTGTGCATGTCTTCCCGGGACTCTAACCGGTTGCTCGATCTCCTGTTGAAGCTGCCCAGGTAACCCTACTCCTGTTTGAGCTCCTGTTGGAGCTTCCCGGGACAGATAGCAGCCAAGAAGAGACTTCCCGTGAGAGGTCTGAAATTCTTGGGGCTGCCCGTGAAGAGTCCGAGCGCTCTCGAGGATGAAATGAAGCTACCTGTGAAGAATCCGAGGCTGCCTGTGAAGGTGAAGTGGTCTAGGGTTAAACCCTAGCTCGTGAAGAAGATGAAGATGCTGCTGCTCGTTGTGAAACCATAGCTTAGGGTTTTATTGTAACAAGTGTGGTACCCTGGCTAAAATCCTCCATGCTAGGGAATAACCACAAGAATAATTCTTCTCCTCAAGACTAACGAAAACCTTCCTTTGAGCAGCTGTAAGGTGATGAGCAAGTGCATGTAAAAAATGAAATGGATTGATCTTCTTTTATAGCCTTTGAATCACCGGTATGTGGACCAAAACCTAAAAGAACAAAATATTAATATTTTATTCTTTTATTTCTTTGACTTTTTCACTGGTATGTGGACCAAAACCTAAAAGAACAAAATATTAATATTTTATTCTTTTATTTCTTTGACTTTTACCTTTAGTGGTACTAAAGGTCTTTTTGGACTTTCACTTTGACTCCTTAGTGGTCTAAGGGTCTTTATGTAATTTTGGCTTTTACTTTTAGCCTTCTTCAAGTGCCCCTGTGGTCAAAACCAGTGTTACAAATATCGCCAATATTGCGATATATTGCGATACGATCCTCACGCCAATATTATCGGCAAAAATCGTGGAATATATTTGCGATTTTTCCTTTCCAAAAATCGCGATTTTTACCGATAAAATCGCGATATTTTATGAAAATATCGCGAGTCGAAAGGTTCACATCGCGGGGGTCCGTCGGGATTTAAAAAGTGAATTTGGGTGTTTTTTAACCTATTCGGGTTTTAAAACTTTTTTCGGGCATTTTTAAGCTCTGCGTTCATCGTTGGAGTGACAATGTGCTGATTGCGTGCGCTGTGGAACTCTCAGGTGCGTGGAGGAAGGAGGGATTTATTATGTAACTGTTTGCTCAGGGTATTTGTTTGGCCGAGTCCCGACGGACTATGGTAAGGTTTGGCTCTTTAAAACCCCTGCGAACTGTTGGATGTTGGACTCCCCCGCGGACTGTTGGATGTTGGACTGAGCTCTGCGACAGTCGACTGTAATAGTATATATTATATACTATAATATATATTATATATTATGTATTATAAATAATATATATTATATATAATACATAATATATAATACATAATATATAATATATATTATAATATATAATATATTATATATTATAATATATTATAAGGTTTGGCTCTTTAAAACCCCCGCGAATTGTTGGATGTTGGACTCCCCCGCGGACTGTTGGATGTTGGACTGAGCTCTGCGACAGTCGACTATAATAGTATATATTATATATTATATATTATATAATAATAACACAGTTAAGTTTTAAATTTTTAACAAATTATAATTTATAGTTATTATACAGTATACTATTTATATATATTAGTTAATAAATTAATTGAATTTCAATTTTGAAATTTGCACATTAATGAACCATGATTAAAATTTAAAAATTAAAAGATTTAGTATTTTTGTATTAATGGATATTCATGTATTTATGTGTTTATTTGAATGCTAAAATTAAATCATGATTAAAATATTCATGTATTAATGAATATTTTTGTATTTTTTTACATTGTCGATATATTGCCGATGTTTATCGACATTTTCGTCGATAAATCCGATAATATCTTTTTGGACCCTCAGCGATATATTCGCCGACACGATATTTGTAACATTGGTCAAAAGAAGTGGTCATAAGGGTCCTTCATCCCCACTCAAAGTACATCATCATAAATAAAGAGAATTAGTAATGCTTTTATCTCACACTCCATGTGCCACCAAGATCGAGTAATAGGTGTCTTAACCGAGGGTAGCTAAGCCTTGGAGAAGATCACAAAGCCCTCAGATCGAGGGTAGGAGCACCTCACATGCCCAGACCCAGTCTAGGGCTTATAGTGATATCCTAGTAACAGACCAGATGCCTTAGCCATAGGTTGCACAATTTGACCCAAGGTCAAATACTTTGTAATAGACCAAGCGCCTCCATTTTCCCGGAGAATGGCCCTTAGCCCTAGGCTGACTCCCCCCGTACTAGACTGGTTCATCTTCCTGGTAACTGACCAGGTGCCTCTATTCAAAGAATGGCCACTCAGCTCTAGGCTGACTCCCCTAGTGCTGGACTGGTTCCACATCGTGGTCCTTGACCAGATGTCCCCATTCAACAGAATGGTTACTTAGCTCAAGGTTGAGTCTCCCAGTGCTGGACTGGTTCCACATCCTGGTCGTTGACTAGATGTCCCCATTCAACAGAATGGCTACTCAGCTCAAGGCTGAGTTCCCTTAGCGCTGGACTGGTTCCACATCTTGGCCCTTGACCAGATGTCCCCATTCTCCTAAAAGAATAGCTCTCGATGCTGCTCAAGAAAAATCAACACAAGTAGAGATGCACTTTGGCAAAATTTTGAAGATTTAAGTCATCCGAGAATTTTTCCTCTTGCCACTTGTTCGGTGGGGGATTTCAAAGCCTTGAATATTGTAAATTTGTGTTTCCTATTCTACAAAGGAACACAGATATTCTTATTTAATTATTGTAACAAAAGAAAAGAGTGGGAAACCAAGCGCCCAAGCCCCATCCCCCAAGGGGGATATGCGTCGTTTTTTTTTCTTTTTTCCCAGTATTCATTTTATTTTATAAGGTTTTTGATTGCCATTCAAAATTTAACAAATCCAACCGATTTCCTGGAAATGAGAGTATCGGTATTGATATTTTTAAACAACACACGTTTGATTTAAAATTCTTAAAATTAACCAGGCTTCAGTCTCCGCATGCTCTTGTGAACACTGCAGGCCTCTGACTGTAACGATGGGACAATCAGAATGGGATTAGAGTGACTAGTAATTAGTCTCTGACTAATCTTAGGTGTTGATTGGAGTGATTGTATCTTCTAATCCTAGCCAGTGATATTTTTGGATCTAGGATTTATGTACTAGTGAGATCTATATATTCAGATGCTCTTTCATTTGTAAAGGCACTTTTGGCTCTTGGATTCCAGCAATAATAAAAATATTCTTGAGAAATAGTTGGAAGCTTTGTCGAATGTTTTTGTGTGAAGATTGGAAAGTCTTTCCTATTTGACATTCTTGAGGATCTTTGCTTTTTCCATATTATTTTTCTTGCATGGGCCGTGTTGATTTGCAAGGGCGTTTTGGAGAGGGCGCTATTGTGGAGGAGACTCCCATATCATTCCTCTAAATTGATTTTCAACTCAAGGGTTTTCTTTATTGCATCTTTCGGGATCATTTAGATTGTTGATAAGTTGTCTTGTAGACCTTTGTTTCTAGCTTGTGGATCAATTCTAACTTTTGGGTTGATTGATCTTGCAGGAGAGGGGTGGACTTGTCGCTTGGAGAGCATAGTGATTTCATCGGGCAAGCAAAGAGCCTGCTTGCAAATGATCCGAGTTGGGAGGATCATCATCACACTTGGCGACCACAAGCATTTCTAGATACGATCTATTTTAATTTTTGCATTTGTGGGGTCTATTCCATCTATTACCATAAAATCCCTAACAAGAAAATCCTCATTTTCTAGATTTGATAGATCCGGCGATTGTTTGAGCTTGAAACTTGAAACCCAAGCCCAAAATAATTAATAAACCCTGTATTTCAAGTTTGAACCAAAACCGACTCCATTTGGCTGCGGATCTAGCACAGGTCACTTCTAGGTGGGACACCCTCCTTGGGTTTTTACTATTCTAGTCTTTTCACTTGATCTATCAGTTGGGTATTGCTTGAATCCTTTCCAAACGTTTTATCTAAGTCAAGCAAACACTTCTAGTGTCATACTATCCCTTAAATTCCTCATTGGGTCCACATACCATTTATTTGCCTAAACCCTAGGTGGATCTCATTTGGGTACCTTTCCTTGGCACTAGATCTATCTGGATCTATTTGCATAAACTAATTGTGGTACATTCTACCTTCGGTTGAGTATTTCACTCTTGCTCAAGTCTCCTCAATCGATCCATAAATCCTAGAAGCCACATCCATTCCCTAGATCTAGATTCAACCATCCAAATTTTACTCTCATTCCACATTTCAAACCTTTATAGTGTCTTGTGGTTGTTTGCTAGTCTTCATAGGCTAGTTAGGGTCTCCCCCTTGATCTTGCTTCTATCTTGATCTAAAGTGACAAGAGCCCGTCTGGTGTGACAACTGCCCTTTTATAGTAGTGGATGAGGCCCTTGTGGTGTTAGCTAGTTAGCTATCCTACCTCTACCGTTCCAGATAGGAGACCCTTTGGTGGTAGCTACACTTTGTGTGATAAAAAAGCCATTATAGAGTAACAAAATTGACCCTCTGTGGTCATGTCCACATAAAAAAGGATTTACCATGAATCAACTAGAGAGCATATGTCATAACTCTGTTGTCAACTGAATGTCTCTCATAGGTATTTGGCAAATATCATGGTGATCTGAGCAGGCTGGAAGTGTTTCTAGCAAATGTTTATGGGAAACCATAAATCTTATCTGTGGAACTGTTGGATGTGATGGAAAATCACAAGGGAAATGATCATCAAGCCACCCCTACATGTCAGGGGGTAACTTATTGTATTATTGATTGACCAGGAATTTATGACTCTTTGAGTTTGGTGGTATTATTATTTCTTTTATAGTCCTCATTTCTTCATGCAGAAAGCTATTGTAAATTTTTGAACCAATACATATATATCTGATTAATAAATACACAATTGCAATTGCAAATTTACATTCATGAATTCAGTTCTGATGTGACATATAACCTTTTTTTACTGGAAATAGCTGCCTGATTTGTTAATGTTTGCAATGAGGTTGCAGATAAATGTTCTTTGTATGATTTCAAACCAGTTGAAGAGAAGATATTTGAAGCCAAGATAACTGATGTTTTCCACTATGGATACACTATTGAGTCCAATATTGAGGGGAAGCATTTACGTGGTTTGTTATTTTCTTATAAGCCTGGCTTTGCTCATGCTGTTCATTCTTACCTCAGCAGGTGAATATTTTGGAGTCTTTTAAGTATTTAAATATTCTTAATATTTTCCAATCAAGCAGTGGCTGTGCACTGTAACTAAAATTATGGGCAAGTGATAAAACATCCCATTGCCTCTGCTGCATAATGGTGCTTTTCACCTCATATACATAGTGCACTGTAAGGATGTACAATCAATTTACTTCGATTGTGTGTCTCTGTGTCAAGGAAAAATCTTGCCTCGGAATCAAATGCTGGAAAGTTGAAAGAAGCCAAAAGGTCTAAACTGAAGATTGCTCGTGCAACAAAACAATCCATCAAAAAGGGAGGGGCCCAGCAGCCCGAAGCAGTTGCAAATCTAGAAGCTAATGAACAAGGTGTTATTGTTGAACTGCCTGCATCATCATCAAACAAAATTTTAATCTTTGGGGAGCAGTACCAGCACAATATGGTTGGATTCTTACTCCAATTCTATGATGGGTTTTGCATTAAAATTATTAAAAATAAGTAGTTTTGTTTCTGTAATCAGAAGTCTGTTTTATTTAAGTTTCTTTGGTGCATCTTAGTTCATTAATGCAGATTATCCCAATGTTGAATATAGTTTAAAGGATTCATTCTATAAATTGTAAAATAGAACAATGCAATGTATCACACACAAGGATGATTGGTTGACTGTATTAGAATGCCTTCTGTATTCGAGAAAGGGTAATCTCCAATATAATGCCAAGCACACAAGTTTCATAGATTCCTTATGTTGAGGCTCCCCGCTTTATTTATAGGCTTGAGCCTTGCCAAACTCCCTACCCTAACCTTAATTAACTCAAGGTCGACCTTAATTAATCTCTTAGGCTTTATTACAAAATTAGGACACACCTAGCTTCATAAATGCTAATGTCTTAGGCCTTATTACATATTTAGGAGGCACCTACGCTAACCAATACAAGGTTGGCCTTTATTAATGTCGTAGGCCTTATTACATAATTAAGGAGGTATGCATTCAAAAAAGATTTTCCATCAAAGCTTCGACAGACTTGGGTGTCGTACTGAAACTTGCATAGTATCCTATGTCGTATATTATTTTGGGAATTCTTTCTATTTTATAAAGTATTCCTTAACCTGTTTGGATTAAAGTTGTTTTGTGCATCCATTGAGGAAATCTGGTTCCAACCATATTAGATCCTCTCCATCTAACTCATGTAGCTCTGTTTGCTTGGTGATATTCTGACCAAGTATCTTATTTAGGCAGGAGACAGAAAAATATTATGAACATTGGAAGTGTTGGGTAGCTCTAGTAGATATGTTGCTTCTCAAGTTCATTTAAGTATCATGTAAGGGCCATAAAACCTCCATGCTAGTTTTTTCATTCCTTCTTTTTTCAGAGAATTCTATTTGTATGGTTGGAGACTTAAGTACAACCAATGTTACAACAATAAAATAGTAATAAATAGGTACCTATTCCTAATAGTAATTAATAATATTAAAATATAGTTTATGAAGAGAAGTGTCTCTTCAATATGTGATGGCCAAATCATATTTAAGGCAACCATATCCATTGTAATTTATCATCCATTCAATTATTATACATTTAATTATTTGAAGATGGAATATCTTCCTCCCTAGACCTGGATACACGCTGACTTAATCCGGATACGGATTATCCATT
The DNA here is from genome assembly GCA_001517045.1 of Pseudotsuga menziesii. Taxonomy (NCBI): domain Eukaryota; kingdom Viridiplantae; phylum Streptophyta; class Pinopsida; order Pinales; family Pinaceae; genus Pseudotsuga; species Pseudotsuga menziesii. The sequence goes on from LPNX010389647.1 coordinate 1,018,580, forward strand.
ACATCAGATATGGTTTAACATTGGTATCAGAGCTATACGACCCCTGGCCATTATTTACACTTTGTCTAAATTTATTTTTTAGGGTTTCCCTAAAATATAGCACATTGTCCAAAAAAGAAAAGAAAAAAAGAAAAAGAAAAAGGAAAGGTAAAGAAAAGAAAAGAAAGAAAAAAGTTAAAAAAAAAAAAGAAGAAAAAAAAAGTAAAAAAAAGAAACGATAATAATAACTTCAACCCAGGGTGCACCCCCCTCATTCCATGTAGCCCTACATACAAAAACAATATTAATAAAATAAATATTATTATAATAATATTAATATTATTATATAATATTTTAAAACTTATTAATCCACCTTTTAATAAAATATTTTAAATATAATATTTTATATTTATTATTTTATTTAAACATATTAAATAATTATAATAATTAATATTAATTCATCAATTATTTCAAAGACATTAGTTGTCTTTTATTCCTCCATAAGTCAAAATAAACTTCCAAATACACACATTCGCATAAAAAGACCCAAACCATGACAAAATTAAAAACAAACTTGAGAAATTGGAGAAGGACATCAAGCCCCTTGTTGCCAACCAAGAAAATTCAGAGAAGAAACGAAAAATAACAAGGCACCTGAGAAATAAATCATAGAAGATGTTGTTCTAGTACTAGGAAGAAAACTTGATGACAAAGTAGACATCATGCACGAGAAACAAAAAGAGTTAGATGACAAGATGTGTGCGATGGCACAAAACATAAGCACCATGGCACATAACTTGAGCATCATGACACAGAACCATGATACCATAATGGAAATGTTACAAAAACTAAGGTCTAATACAAACCATATCAGTAACTCAGATATGTTGGACCACTATGTTGACAAAAATGAGAGGAACAAAATTGATCGAGATAACAAACAAGACAAGGAGACTAAATATCGTAAGGATGACCAAAATACCAATAATATATTTGATAAAGATGAGCTCGACCAAGATCATAATGAGAGTCAAGGCAATATCGTTGACAATAAGGACGATCCATACAATGACAAAAGATGGATCCTACAATATGCAAAGGAATCCAAGTCAAAGGAATCATATATCGTAGATTCATCTTCTACCTTAACTCTTCTACCACCCTGGAGAAACCTAAATGTAACACTATCAGGTGACTTCAAGTGTGAGAAGCCTCACGAAATGCCACTTCTTGAGATAACTCATAAGGATAATAAAATGAAAACATTACGTGATGTCATCCTAAGTATCATAGGACAAGTGACTTCTAAAACAAGGCTTGATATGGTCAGTCACAAAAATATTCCTCATATTCATGTACAAGGACAATGGGATAACAATAATAAACATAATGGACTACAAATTCAAGTTACAAATGAAAGGAAGATGACAAACTATTGCGTAAAGACCAAGCACATACCTAAAACTAGTTCTAAAAAAGACATAAAGGAAGTAATGACATTGTTTCAACACAAAACGAGAATGAAAAGACGACAACAATAATCTAAGCTTTGAGGACAAAGCTTTCCTAAGGGAAGACAATGTTACAACAATAAAATAGTAATAAATAAGTAACTATTCCTAATAGTAATTAATAATATTAAAATATAGTTTATGAAGAGAAGTGTCTCTTCAATATTCAGCCTTAACATGGATCTGAAATATAAATGAAAACAGCAAACAATGGACAATATTTAAATTCACTTCAACCCCATTCTACCAGGCAATTCAAGAGTAAGGATAACAAACATATGCTAACAAGTTTCAGCTCCTAGGGCTATAGTTTTAAAAACCGGTTGAATCGGAATCAGAATCGACCGATTTACTGATTTGTTGGTCGATCGGTTCAAACCAGTACACAAATCTGTTCGGTGGACCGGTTTGGTACTGATTCGGTACCAAACCAGTCTACCTGACCGATCCATGTTAAAAATCAGTGGCTCCTTCCACATTAAAAAACCCCATGTTAAAGTTTTTTTGTTTTTTTTTTTTTTTAATTAATGGTAACTTTATGGAACCCCTAGGCCCTCACACTGATCGCTAACTTAACCCGAAACCCCTCACACTCACACTCTCTGCTAACCTAACCGACAACGCCTCGCACTCATTTCAACTCCTCACCCCTCACGAGTCACACTCACACTCATTCTACTGACGAAGACTTGAACTTTGAAGCTTCCGCTGGGAAAGGGAGAAGCAGAGCGCATCGTGGGAGACTTTGGGAGACTGTTGGAGAGTCGACCAGATTGATGAATGACCATTGAAGTCTGCTTTGAACCATGAGACTGTTGCTGTACGCTGTAGCCTGTGTGTGCCACTGCCGATGTGGAGTCGTGGACCGTTGGAAGTGGAAGAGTGAAGTTGAACTTGAAACTATAACTTGTAAGTGGCCCGTGGACCGTGGAAGGAGCCAAACTTTGAAGGTAAAGTTTAAACTCTAGAGTTTAAATAGTTTTAAAGCTTAAATTAGAGTCTAGATGCCAGAGTCTAGACCAATATTTTAAATTTTAATTTTAAAGTTTTAAAGTTTGATATTTTGTTTGATTATGTTTGTAATTTTGCATCCTATTTGTTTTTATGTGCATCTTATAATTTTTATTTTTTTCTTTGCATGTTAAAAATTCAATGACAATCGACTTCGACAGTCAACTTCAAGTTTAGAATCTAGATCTACATTCTATACTCATGGCCCCAAAAGCAAGAGATCTTGCATGGGTCCATGCAAATGTTGTTGAGGGGGAGATGTATTGCAAGTATTGCAAGAAGCTAATCAAGGGTGGGGGAATTTTCAGGCTTAAACAACACTTGGCTGCCATCAAAGGCCAAGTGAAGGCATGTGAAGCTCCACTAGATGTTATTGGAGAGATTAGGGCTAATATGCAAGAACAATTTAAGAAGTTTGAAGAGGGTAAGGCTAGGAAAAGAGAGATAGAGGAAGAAGTAGGAAAGAAGAGAAGGCTTACTGAAATGATGGGTGGGACCTATGCTCCTGGTTCAAATGAAGGCTCTCCATCTATCCCTTCTACCAATCTTAGGGATCTTTTTCAGTATGTTGCACCCTCCGAGACTAGACACGATAAGGGAAAAAGAAGGGTAGCATTCAAAGCTATTTTACATCCTCTGTTAGTGCCAATGCTTCTCAGTTGCCTCCAACACAAGTTCATCCCACCGTAGATGACCACTGGAAGAAACAATACAAAGAAGTTGCCTATGAGTACATAGCTAGATGGTGGTATGATGCTTATCTCCCTTTTAATGCTGCTCGCTCTTCTTATTACCAACCTATGTGGGATGCTGTTATAGCTACTGGTAAGGGCTTCAAAGGCCCTAGTATGCATGACTTGAGGGGATCTCTTTTGCAAAAAGAGATAGTGTCCATAAATGAATACCTGAAGGAATTCAAACAGTTAAAGGTTAGAACAGGATGTACTATAATGTCAGATGGATGGACCGATCAGAAGGGCCGTACCCTCATAAACTTTCTTGTCTCTTTCCCACGAGGAATCATGTTTTTGAGATCAGGTGATGCATCTGATCAGGTGAAAGATGCAAACCTGTTATTTCGTCTTTTGGATGAGGTTGTTGAGGAGGTGGGGGCAACTAATGTTGTGCAAATCTTTACACATAATTCCTCTAACTATGTCCTTGCTGGTAAGATGTTAGAGGAAAAACATAAAACCATATTCTGGACTCCATGTGCGGCACATTGCATAGACCTCATGCTTGAGGACATATGCAAACCGGATTGGATCAAGGACATTATAGAGCATGCCAAAAGCATAACCAAATACATCTACAACCACGGTTGGGTATTGAGCTTGATGAGGAGACACACACAGGGCAGGGAGCTTGTTAGGCCTACGATTACTAGATTTGCAACTCACTTCCTCACGTTGCAATCTCTCATTTCCCAAGCACATAACTTGAAGAAAATGCTTTCAAGTGATGAATGGAATTCATCCCAATGGGCTCGCAAACAAGATGGAAAAGACACCAAGAAAATAATTAAAAGCTCTTCATTTTGGAAAAAAGAAGCAGAGGTTGTGGCAATTACTGAGCAACTTATTAAGGTGTTGCGATTGGTTGATGGGGAAAAATTGGCCATGGGCTACATTTATGAAGCTATGGATCAAGCAAAGGAGCAGATAAAGGAAACATACAAAGATAGAGTGGCCAAGTATGGGCCTATTTGGGAGATCATTGATAGGAGATGGACCAATCAACTCCATCTCCCTATACATGCAACTGGGTATTTTCTGAACCCAAGGTATCATTATAGAGATCATAATGATGAAGATCCGACTAGGGAGGTAGCATATGGATTGTATTCTTGCCTTGAGCGTATGGTCCCAAATGAGGCAGACCAATTGGAGATACATAGATAGATCAACTCTTTCAGCTTCGCCACAGGTACCTTTGGCAAAATGTGGCTAAGATTTCAAGAGAGGTGGACCAATTAGGTAAACATTTCCATTGTTTGATTAACTTATGTTTTTAAACTATAAAGTTTAAAGTTTAAAGTTTAAATTGTAAATAGTAAATACTGCAATTCTTAGCCAAATTCACAATCTAATTTGTTGAATTAACTACCTTGACTCTTCACATTTGTAGCACAGTGGTGGAAGGCATTTGGTAACCATACTAAACTATTGCAAAAGTTTGCAATTCTGGTCTTGAGTCAAACCTGTAGCTCTTCTGGGTGTGAGCACAATTGGTCTTTGTTTGAGCAGATTCACACAAAGAAGAGAAACCGTTTAGAGCAGAAACGATTAAGCAATCTATTCTTCGTGCAATACAACCTCCGACTCAGGCGCAACCAGTTGATAAACAAAAGACTTGATAAGGATCCCATTGTGTTGGATGATATAGATCCAACCTCAGATTGGGTAGTGGAGACCCAAGAGCCAGAGTTTGGTGTTGACCTGGATGTTGAGCTGGAGGACTTGCTGGAGGTTTTGTTGGATGCAGATCCTCTATTGTCGATGCCATCAGTTCATATAGGTGTAGATCCTGAGATAGTAGACATGGTGGGCACTAGTTGACTAGGACCGCATACTTATAGTCGTTGACGACGTCGGCATTCAACCAGTACTACTACTTCAGTAGCAGATGAGTTTGATCCTGAGGAGCCCAAGACTGAGCTAGATCATGATGCCTTTGCTAGTCCTTTTGGTTCTTTTTCTAGTTCTAGCTCTAGTTCTAGCAGTGGTGCAGCTGGTGGCAAGTTTGATGATGATCATTGATAATGTATTATGTAGTTGACTATGTAGCATGTTTTTTGGACTCTACAGGCCATATAGCCTTTACTATATAGGCCTCATGGATTATGTATTTTGTTCTAGTTCCAATATCCTAGATATGTATTGCACAGAGCCCATACTGGAGTACACTTTGTGCCATTTTGGTATATTGACTCTTATATGGTATATACATGAGTAGATTTTGGATATTTTTTCTTCAATGCCTTGGAATCATGGATTATAATCTTGAAAACGTTGTTTTTCTTTAAAATTTAAATATTTTATGTATCTTTTAGCAAACCGATTCATTAAATTCAAACCGGCCGATTTATGACCAATTCATTATCGATTCTGATTCCAATTCGAGGTTGACCCTTGACCAATTCTGATTTTTAAAACTATGCTTAGGGCACAGCTTCCTAGTATAAAATCCGATCTGGAAGCAATTAACAATTTCAACATTCACTTATGTCAAATTAGCTTAACAAACTAGTGCTGGAAATTACCAAATCAAGAAGATAATGAATGCTGAAAATCAAATTTGTAGTTGAGACAATTTTGGACAATAGGAAATTTCATATATATATGTATAAGAATGAAGTGCAGGTACATACCATAGCTTTCTCACAAGGTTCCAATGTATTACCTTGAATCAATCTACAATAACACCAAAGCATAATCACCAAAGTTTCTCCAAACTATCAACAACCTTTAGAAATGGAGGAGCCTTACTTTTATAGAGTTCTAGGCCCAAAAACTCCATACTAAAATAATAATATCTAAGCTAAAACGCTAGATCTAATCTAGGATGCATAAACTAACAATATCCAACTAACTAACTTAGTGGACAAGTTCAACAAGTAATAAAATACCAGTGTGCCACATGTATAATCTCAAATCGAAAGAGCTCCTAGAGGTGGGACGCATCCCTAAACTAGGTATTAATTGTTAGTTTTGTACCTAGGGAAGTGTTCCCCTAGTGACTTTTGCCTTAGTCACTTTGAGAGGGGACATAAAGTGACCCTTGCATTAAATGACTTAAGTAAAAGCATTTAATTTGACTTTAGAGCATTGAAGTCACTTTTTGATAAATTTAAGTGGGTGAGTGAAATTAATATTTTAGAAATAAAATGAGCATTTAATTTCAGCCCTTGATCTAATCTAATCTCCATCGTTAGATTTGACTCACCCTAGGGTTTTCTCAAAAAGGCATTTTGCCTCACTTTTGCAGATTGAAGTGAGAAGAGAGAGCTGAGAAGAGAAGTTTCCTTTTCAGAGATAGAAAGGAAAAATTTGCGGCACACAAATCGAGGAGAGGACAGCAGCGAAGAGGGCATGGAAATCGAGGAGAGGACACCAACATTTATTGCTGGTCCGTATAGTCCGTACTGTACGATTTTCAAAGCAGTGGGCACATTTTTCGAGGCAGATTTTTGGGCACGATTTTCGATGTCCGTACAGTCAGTTCGTATGGTCTCTATAGTCCGTCTGTACAACGGCACAGAAATCGAGGCAAAAAATAGATAAGAAAAAAAATCTGAGTTTGATTTCTTTTTATTTGGCGCAAAAAACGAGGTAGAAATTTTCTCTTCCGGGTTGAGATAAGTTGGTCTGAAAATTTCTGAGTTTTGTTGTAAATTTCCCTGTAATAAATTCTCTCTCTTTCACTAGTTTTTCCCTAGTGGGTTTTTCCAGGGCTATTGGCCAAAAATACTAGTGTTCTCTGTGTTGAATGGCATACTGATATTTTATTTACTGTCATTGAAAAAGATTAGTTACAACTGTTTTTTATGTCTGGAAATTTTTGTTTATTTCCAACACTTTATTTTTCTGAGAATGTCATAAACAAAGATATAATTTTTACTTAAAACCGGTGGCTGAAAACTTGTGAAAAATCTACATGGTATCAGAGCAGGTTGTGGCAGAAAATTAAATTTCAGCAGTGAAACAATCATTTCTAGAATTCAGAAAAACCTTTGTGATAGTAGTACATTTTGCTGAAACTTGTTCTTTGAGAAAAATGACTTCCATGGGGTTGAGAACCGAAGATAGGTTGGATGGGGCAGCGAACTTTGTCTCATGGAAAGCCCGGATTTTACTTGTGCTGAAGGAGAATGAGTTGTGGGAGGAGGTAGTTAGAAACACTACAACAAATCCCATTGCTATTTCCCCTTCTACTGATGCAGCGTTACTTGCAGCCTTTAATAAGAAGGATATTAAAGCCATGAGGATAATTTTAGACGTTGTTAAAGATCATGTTATTCCTCACATTTCAGCGAAAGATCATGCACATGAGATGTGGTCTACTTTGACTGGCTCGTTTGAGAGTACTAATGAAAATAGGAAGATGGTGCTTAGGGAGAAGCTGAAAAACATCAAGATGGTCAAAGGAGAGATGTGTATGGCCTATCTTACTAGGATCTCTCAGGTGAGAGATGAGCTTGCAGCTGTGGGGGTGGTGGTTACTGGTCTTGAGTTAGTGCGGACAACCCTGAATGGGGTGATTGCACCTTGGACTGTGTTTGTTCAGGGGTTGGTGGCTAGAGGGAACTTACCATCTTGGGACAGGGTCTGTGATGACTTTGTTCAAGAGGAGACTCGCAGGGGTTTCTTACAGTGCAGTGGTTCTACTAGTAGGGGAGATGAGGAGGATGTGGCATTGACAACGAAAGGGAATAAGAAGAGCAAGAAGGGTTCCAAGAAGGGTGGGGCCAAGTAGCAGCAGGATGGGAAGAAGAAGGATATGAGCACTGTGAGGTGCTTTGCATGTCACATGATGGGACACTATGCTGCTACATGTCCGAACAAGAAGAAGAAGAAGCAGCAGACAGTCGCTTCAGCTGAGATCGATGATTTTGCAGCTAGATTTCAGAGTGAGTTTTCACTATGCACTGGGCATATTGAGAGAGAGAGAGCATCCATTCTCACCAGTGCAGATGTTGACAGACAGAGGGCGTTTTCCTGTGTGACAGACCATTCTTACAGTGCATCTACTTCCAGCTCTTGGTACATAGATAGCGGAGCCTCGAGCCACATGACAGGTGCTCGTGAGATGTTCTCTGAGCTTTCACAGGCAGAGACAGACGTGGAAGTTGTGTTGGGAGATGACTCAGTAGTCAGTGCAGTTGGATGTGGGACCATTACATTTCAGAGGGAGCCCATGAGTCCCATGGTATTACGGGATGTATTGTATGTACCTGGGCTGAAGAAGAACCTAGTGTTAGTTTCCACGATCGAGGATTAGGGTCTTGGGGTGTCTTTCATTGATGGACACGTGCATATGTTTCCCAAGACTGCAGGACCATCTGCTTCAGTTGCCATTGGAGCGAGATGTGGGAAACTGTATAGGCTCTTGTTTTGGTCGCAGCATGCTTTAGCACAGAGTAGCAGCAGTGAGTTGTGTGAGCTTTGGCATAAGAGGATGGCTGACTTGCATCATCCAGCCTTGGGGTTGTTGAGGCACATGGTGACAGGTTTACCTGAGTTCAACATAGGGCAAAGCGATGTGTGCAGGGGGGTGTGCTTTGGGAAAGTACACCAAGACTGCTTTTCCAAGCAGTGATAGCAAGTCAGCTGGTACTCTTGACTTGATACATTCAGACTTATGCGGACCTATGTCTTCTGTGTCCTTGAGAGGATACGAGTATTATGTGACATTCATTGATGACCATTCTAGGAAGACCTGTATCTACTTTCTGAAGAGCACGAAGTCTGAGGAAGTCTTGCAGAGGTTCCAAGAGTTCAAAGCTCTTGTGGAGACAGGAGTATACCTCCATGAGTATAACGGGGGTGAGTATACCTCCAAGGAGTTTGATGGATTTTGCAGACAGGAGGGGATTAGGAGATAGTTGATAGTTCCGTATACTCCAGAGCAGAATGGAGTAGCAGAGAGGAAGAGAAGGTCCATTGTTGGAGCATCCCGAGCTATGTTACATGACCAGTCACTTCCTTTCTTTCTTTGGGCTGAGGCTTGCAGCACTGCCGTATATCTTCAGAACAGGAGTCCCCATCGGGCAGTGGGGAACATGGCACATGAGGAGTGTTTTTCAGGCAAGAAGCTTGAACTTGGCCATTTTCGTATATTTGGTAGTCTAACCTACTCTCATCTCCCTTCAGAAAAGAGGACAAAGTTAGAGCCCACTACAGAGAAGGGCATCTTTGTGGGTTATGATGAAACTGCGAAGGCCTTCCGTATTTACCTTCCCTCTCAGAGGAAAGTGGTGGTGAGAAGGGATGTGAAGTTTGAGGAGGAGCGAGTCTTCAGGAGGTCGAGAGAGTCAGAGCAAGGAGAGCAACAGGTCCTTGCACCTCAGGTTGTGGCACAGGTTCCATCTACGCAGTAGTCAAGATCACAGGTTTCCGGGGTTACAGGATCACAGAGTGTTGCCACAGGTTCACTAGGTTCAGTGTTTAGGCCAGCAGAGTCTTCGGGGACAGGTGATGGGCCTACTATTACAGGTACACCTTATAGGGGATTGGGATCAGGATCGAGATTAGGATTACAAGGGTACACCTGGTGTTGGCACACCGACTTCAGGTTCACAGTTGACTGGGGCTTCTAGCTCTGGTAGCTCTTCAGATGAGGACAGGCCAGTGTGGGAAGAATGTTAAGGGAAGAAGAAGCCTAAGTGGCTTCGGGAGACCTTGAAGGATGCCTTAAAGGCTGGGACACCCAGTGACAAGGTGAGAGCCATCTAGATGCCTGACAGATTGGGCATGGTGTTGGTGGCTTGTACACGAGATTCTGAGCCTTCTACTTTTGAGGAGGCCTCCTAGCATTCGATATGGAGAGATGCCATGATGGATGAGTACCATTCCACCATGAAGAATGATGTATGGGAGATTGTTCCGAGACCAGAGGGGAAGTCAGTGGTGACTTCTCGTTGGCTTTACAAGCTGAAGCATGCGGCAGATGGGTGTGTGGAGAAGTAGAAAGCCATGTTTTTAGCACGGGGGTTTTCACAGGTTGAGGGCATTGATTATGATGATACTTTTGCGCCGGTTGCTCGATATACATCTATCAGGAGCTTGATCTCCATTGCAGCGGAAATGGGTTGGAAGATCCATTAGATGGATGTGAAGACCTCATTTCTCAATGGGATCATACAGGAGGAGATTTACATTGAGAAGCCTCAGGGCTTTGAGATACATGACAGAGAGACACATGTATGCAGGTTGAAGAAGGCCCTTTACGGGCTGAAGCAAGCTCCAAGAGCTTGGTACTCCAGGATTGATTCTTACTTGCTGAGTATGGGGTTTCAGAAGAGTGAAGCAGATCCGAATCTCTACTTCATCATGGTTGGAGATGATCCGCTTGTTTTTCTGCTATATGTTGATGACTTGTTTATCACAGGGAGAGAGAGACCCATTGCAGCTTGCAAGAAGGATTTTGCAGCAGAGTATGAGATGACTAATATTGGGCTGATGCATTATTTTTTTGGGATTGGAGGTTTGGCAGGAGCCTGGACATATTTTCCTGGGGTAGGGAAAGTATGCGGTTGATATTTTGAGGAGATTCAGGATGGAGGATTGCAGGCCTATGTCAACACCTATGATCAGCAACTGGAAGAAGCTTCATGCTTCTGAGGGAGAGTTGGTGGACCCTACTTTATATCATCAGCTTATCGAGTCATTGATGTATCTGGTCAACACTCGGCCAGATTTGTGTTTTGCAGTGAACACTCTTAGCCAGTTCATGGTTGAGCCTAGGAGTGTGCATTGGGTCGCTACAAAACATGTGTTGCGCTATCTTCCAGGGACAGTGGATATTGGTTTGGACTACAGGAGGTCAGAGGGGATTAGATTGGTTGGCTATACAGATTCAGATTGGGCAGGCAGTGTGACAGACCGGAAGAGCACTTCTAGATGTTGTTTCAGTTTGGGCTCGGCAGCAGTGTCGTGGTTCAGTCGGAAGCATAAGTCCGTTGCATTGAGTACTGTAGAGGCTGAGTACATGGCAACCAGTTTGGCTAGCTGCAAGGCCTTGTGGCTTTGCAAGTTGCTGGTGAATTTATTTGGTCAGGAGCTTAGGCCTACGGTGATTTACTGTGACAATCAGAGTTGCATCCAGCTCTCTGAGAATCCAGTCTTTCATGACCGGTCAAAGCACATAGAGATCAGATATCATTTCATCCGAGACTATATTAAGATAGGAGTAGTCACGCTTCAGTACATTTCCACTGATGAGCAGGTAGCAGACATACTGACGAAGTCTTTGGGGAGGGGTAAGTTTGTCTTCTTCAGAGACAAGTTTGGAGTGGTGCAAAACACCTTTCTCGGTAAGAGGGAGTGTTAGTTTTGTACCTAGGGAAGTGTTCCCCTAGTGACTTTTTCCTTAGTCACTTAGAGAGGGGACATAAAGTGTCCCTTGCATTAAATGACTTAAGTAAAAGCATTTAATTTGACTTGAGAGCATTAAAGTCACTTTTTGATAAATTTAAGTGGGTGAGTGAAATTAATATTTAAAAATAAAATATGAGCATTTAATTTCAGCCCTTGATCTAATCTAGTCTCCACCATTAGATTAGACTCACCCTAGTGTTTTCTCAAAAAGCCATGGGAAAGGCATTTTGCCTCACTTTTGCAGATTGAAGTGAGAAGAGAGAGCTAAGAAGAGAAGTTTCCTTTTCTGATATAGAAAGGAAAAATTTGCAGCACGCAAATCGAGGAGAGGATAGCAGCAAAGAGGGTATGGAATCGAGGAGAGGACAACAACATTTATTGCTATTCTGTACAGTCCGTATGGTATGCTTTTCAAAGCAACGAGCACATTTTTCGAGGCAGATTTTTGGGCATGATTTTCGAGGATTTGTTTTCCTGGGTACGGATTTCGAGGTCTGTACAGTCAGTCCGTACGGTACAGTCTGTACAGCAGCATGGAAATCGAGGCAGAAAACAGAGGAAAAAAAATATGAGTTTGATTTTTTTTGTTTGGCGCGGAAAATGAGGCAGAAATTTTCTCTTCCGGGTTGAGATAAGTTGGTCTGAAAATTTCTGAGTTTTGCTGTAAATTTCCCTATAATAAAATCTCTCTCTCTTTGACTGGTTTTCCCCTAGTGGGTTTTTCCAGGGCCATTGGCCAAAAATACTAGTGTTTTGTGTGTTGAATGGCGTGCTGATAAGTTATTTATTGTCATTGAAAAAGATTAGTTACAGCAGTGTTTTAAGTCTGAAAAATTCTGTTTATTTCCAGCACTTTATTTTTCTGAGAATGTCATAAACAAAGATATAATTTTTACTTAAAACTGATGGCTGAAAACTTGTGAAAAATCTATTGTAATATCATGCCAAGTCATCAACAAACTTCCAAAACTCCTCCAAGAGAAAGCCGCTCCACTGAATTAACACGTGTGGCATTTAGAAGGAAAATAACCCTCACACGTGGCATGCATGGCATATCCAGGTGGATGTTATCCTCATAACGGCCATGAACACGTCTAAGTTTGGTCTCTAAGGTGGAACTAACTCAAGAATTGTGCCAACTGTCATATCCCTACATATTGGGAGTCAAAGATATCACCAACTCTTGATTTAACATGGAAGGAAGCAATCACCATGATGATTTAAGGGGACAATCCCATGACATCACCCACATATGCTTAAAATAAGCCATGTGACTCCACATTTGTGCTAACAAGCCAAACACTCCACCCGTCTAGACTAGTAACTTTCTCATCAACACGTGGAAGTGTGAAACATAGCCCCTTTTGCTAGAGCACTACACTTTCAAGCCAATAATGGAGCCAAAAAGGGTGTCAAACCATAGGTTTCTCACTTAAATTAACCTCCAACATGTGTAATAAGGTGAGTAATCCTCTTAGGACAACCACAGATGATAGAGCAATGTGAAATATGTGTGAAATATACCCAAAATGACTAGGGTGCTCAAGCTAGAAAGTTCCCACTATCACATACACCCAAAACCATGCGATTATCAGAACAAAATTATGGTCAATAATATCATGCGCTCCATGCATATGTGTAACTAATCATATACATGTGCCACCTCAAAACAAAGGACATAGATATGCTGAAAGAATCATTTGTTGTGCAATTTGGATATCCTTAACACATCATCAAGACCCCATGACCAAACTACCATCACAATGCTAAATACCATAACAAAAACTCTGGTACAATGAATCAATCCAATATTGTAATCTTGCAACACTAGGGCACAAAACAATCACTTTGCTCTAAAATACCTTCCTCTAGACATCACATACCATGTCATTGAGGCACCAAGTCATCTTAGAATGAGCCATTAAGGAAATGCTAGGAAAAACATGTGCACCCTTAATAACCCTTGAGTACCAAAATAATCAATCCATCAGATGTAATTTGTTTGTATTGTGTCATTGAAAAACGAACATGATTGAAGTGGATCATCATGTAGCATGAGGAATCTGAATAACAAGTGTAGCATGATGAGAAACACAAGAGGAATCTCCCCAAGAACTTTCAAGATGTTTCCTTTTCTCGTGTTCTTTTCCAAGGGTTTCCTCGTGAACCCTAGAATCTAACTCCTAGGGTTTCTTGATGAACCATAACGTCTCCAAGACAAGCACAAAGGAGAGTACTGTAAATTTTTCTTTAATCTCATAAAATACTTTGACCTCAACCCAGTTTCAATTCTCAATAAATCATATTTTAATTCCCAACCCAATCTTGTTGCTAAGAAACATAGATAAGCATAAACAAATATTTATAACATGAAACACATGAAGTCTTTTACTCTTATAAATCAACAATACATACACATAAATTGAGACAGAGAGTCTGGTTAATATGACCTTGGAAATTTTTTTGCGGGAAAACCAGTGAGAGTAGTTCTTTACTATCTTTCAGAAGAAATACACAGTTCTGATACACAATATTCACACAAACGTATCTCTGAAATCCAAGCCTTGAATTTCAAGCCCGATCACTATCGTACATAGTGGGAAAAATCGGTGAGGGTTCAAAAAACAACTTCTCGGCAACATCGGCGAAAAAATTGGCAAACCGCAAAAAGCATTAAAAAATGCAAATTTTGTACTTCAATAGGGTCAAAATTTGCTTACCGATTTTTTTCCCCTATTTGTCGATTTTTCCCGATTTTTCGTGATGTCCGATTTTTTCGGGCCGAAAAATCGGGAGCCCGAAAAAATCGCGATTTTTCGGGACATCGCCGAAAAATCGGCGATTTTTTCCACTATGCTGTTGTAGACCTCTCAGGTATTTTCTCCCACTCTTCCTTCTGACTGAATGTGGGATTCAAAGATGCAGTTTATTGCTTCTTCTTCTTCTTCTGGTAAGGTCACACTACTGCATAGTACCACATGTTGCTGCAGGAAAAATACTTTACCTTGCTCATATCCCTTTTTTGCTCACTTTGTTGCTTTGCCCCACCCTTGGGACCCTTCTTGGATTTCTTCTTGCCTTTCGCTGCAAATGCCACATCTTCCTCGTCATTACCTGTAGAAGAGCTCCCTTGAACATATCCTCTTCATGTCTCTTCTTGTATGAAATCGTCCCAAAGACGATCCCATTTGGGAAGATTTTCCCTTGCCACAATCGCTTCAACGAACACTGCCCATGGATTGGTCACACACCATTCAGGCTTTGTTTGAACAAGTTCACTATCAACAACCACCTCCCCAACTCCAGCTAACTCATCCCGCACTTGAGTTATTTTAGTAAGATACGATGTCATATTTTTATCTCTAATCATTTTCATGCTCTTGAGTTTTGCTCTGAATACCATTTTTCTTGTTTCAGTTAGAACTTTGGTAAAGTCTCGTTAAGGCATCCCACATTCCATAGACATTGTCCTTGCCTGTAATATGTGGAATCACATGATCCTTGATTGCATCAAGGATGATCCTCTTGGCTTTGATGTTATTTTTTTGATACTATGCCTTTGTTGTTGCATCTGTAGGCTTCGCCAATAATTTCGCTTGTGGCTGTTCACTATGTCCCACAACTCACATTCTTGCAGAAGAAAAACAATCCTTTGTTTCCAAGGGTTTAAATTGGCCACCCCATCTAGCCTTTCCTCAACCCTCAACCCTGTAGCCATGATCTTTTCAACTGAAATATAAATCCAAGCTTTACCTCAATGAACAAACTAACCCTCTCTTTCATATATCTAGCGTCTTCCCTCATAGATCTGATAGATTTGATGTGTTTTCTCGCAGATTTGGTCTCTTCTCTCACATATTTGATCGATATGGCTTAGATCTGGACTCTACTTTCATAGATCTGATAGATCTGCCACAAATTTGGACTTTGCTTTCACAGATCTGATAGATTTGGTGTGTATATGCTCTGACTTTTCAATTGCGCTCTCATACCATGTAAAATTTTCTTTAATCTCAAAAAATACTCTAACCCCAACTTGTTTTCAAGTCTCAATAAATCATAGTTTAATGCCCAACACAATCTTGTTGCCCGAAAACATAGATAAGCATAAACATATTTTATAACATGAAATACATGAAGTCTCTTACTCTTTTAAATTAACAATACCCACACATAAATTGACATAGACATTTTGGTCAATGTGACCTTGGAAAAACCCTTGCGGGAAAACCAGTGAGAGAGTATAAGTTCTTTATAATCTTTCAGAAGAAATAAACAGATCTTATACATAGTTTTCACACAAAGTTATCTCTGAAATTGAAGCCTTGTATTTCAAGCCCGATCATTGCTGAATACCTCTTGGGTATTCGCTCTCTCCTTCTGACTGAATGTGGGATTCACTCCTCTTCCACTGCTGCAAACATCCCTCTCTACAATTCACCCTCTCTATCTTTGCTAATGAATTCGCCCTCTCAGAAACAATCTCTGCAACAGATGAATTCGTCCTCTTTATCCTCCAGATGAATAACACCCTTCTTGGTCTCAGGTGTACGCCCCTCTCTTTGCCTGAAGTTTGCCCCTCTCTCTCTCTGTTGAGCTTGTCACTATCTCTCTTATGCACCCCCCTTTTGGATTCAACTCTCATTTATAATTTTTGTTTCCTTTTTTAATTTTCATGCAAAATCCCGAATGCAAAATTTCTCATTTAAAAACTGCATGCATGCAAATCTCGCATGCAAAATTTCTCATTTAAAAACTGCATGGATGCAAATCCCGCATGCAATCAAAACAAATTTACTTTCTCATTACTAAAAATCGCTTTCATCAAATATGAAGCAAGGGTAAGGTCTGGACACTTGTCCTTGTTAACTTTTTCAACAAGTACAAAATGATGAATGAGTATAAGAGCTCTCTCCTCCCTTATATATACAAGTAGAAGAGGGAGGCTAATAGAAAAGGACATGTATCCTTACAAGTAACCAACAAGGAAAGTCTAAATGGAGTGATCTACAATACAAGGATGTGCATGTGTCCAACTAGGGTTTATCCAACTCTCAAAGTGAAACGCCCTCCAGGTCACTATCTTGGGGTCAACACCCTATAAAGATGACACACTTTTAGGGTTTGGAATTAATTTTCAGCTATTCCATTGTGATCAGTAGCCCTTGAACGATTAATCTAGCCTCTTCCATAGTTTGATGCTTTATTTGGTCATATTGTGATATTATGTGCAAACAGGCCTTGCACAATAAAGTATGGTCCTCATATAGAGTGATGCTCTAGTAGTTTCAATGATTTGGTTCTAGAATGTTATCCATGGCATATACATTTTGATTCTCATTGGTGAAAAGGCTTCAATTCTTTCGAGCTGTATCATTCTTGTTGTGCTCAATATTTGCCTCAACAATAGTAGAGGCATGAGGAATACCATTGCATTTTTTTTATCGTTATGCTTTATAACTTGAATTATTGATCACTTGTGATATGTAGAGGCTGCAAGTAGTCATGATCAAAGGATGTAATGATGTCTCCACCATTGTTATCAAAATATCCTTAGAATTACCCCTTCACTTACCATCTTTGCTATGCTTGTAACCATAACATGTAGTTTGGGTAACAAATGATCTCGCGAATTGGTTTTCTCTTTTCTAATGCACAATTGTAGAAACAACTATGTGGTCTTTATATGTAAGAGTATGTGAGAAAAAGTGTGAAACCAACTGAATGGTACTTGTTGTCACATACATCGCAGCTGGGGCTACCTTGATTTTGGAGCAGTTCTGAGCACATGTCTGAGCTTGTCCTTTACTATGAGATGAGAAGTTGATGAGCATTCATATGATGACCACTCCTACAATCAATGGACCCAGGGCATACAAATTATTAGGTTCATGCCATGACTGAGCCCCATGACACAAATTTGATGACTGAGTTAGTCATTCTTCATTTTTTAGAGTAGAGGTGTTGATAGTTCCCTTGATACACAACAACAGTGTTCCAGGGCCCTTCAAATTGTTCAGATTAGATGCAGGTATATGACCCGATTGGTATATGGTTTGCGCACTTGGTTTATAGTTATGCTCTTTTATCTATTTTAGTAGCTTGACTTGGTTCATGGTGGCTATACATTGGTGATATCTTATACTGTCTTTATTGCTGGTCTAGAGTAGAAGTTATTTAGTGGCTTTACTCGGAAGGTTCTTGTGTATACTCATTGGTCATGCCCTTTTATCAGTATGGACTTGGTCATTTCCCCATAGGGACTTAGCTTGCTAGTCTTGGCATCACCTTATCATTGTCTTCACCCATCCGTTGTCATCCAATATTGTTTTACCCATGACTTGTATCTT
This sequence comes from Pseudotsuga menziesii, assembly GCA_001517045.1. Classification (NCBI taxonomy): domain Eukaryota; kingdom Viridiplantae; phylum Streptophyta; class Pinopsida; order Pinales; family Pinaceae; genus Pseudotsuga; species Pseudotsuga menziesii. The sequence goes on from LPNX010389647.1 coordinate 1,036,529, forward strand.
GACTAGTGGCATCTAGGATTTCCCCTGAAGAAATTTGATAAACAATCACAAAACCTTATATAAGACTTTTATCAAACACTTGACTGCAAATCTGATTTATAACTTGTTTGAACTAAAAATTCATAAGATGAATTTGACTGATAGTTTTAAGTATAAATACCAATGCACTCAACTTCAATTTGAAGATAAATGTGACAACACAGAAATTTAGGGCCAAGCCCAAGGAAAAACCTCACCAAAGGAAAACCAAGAGAAAGAATTTTATTTATGAGAGAAATTAGAAATTCAACAACTCATAATTTCTTCAACAACATCAAAAAATTCCATAAACCATCATCTGTAAATCTGCATTGAAAAACGTGCCAAAAATACTCACAGGCAACCCACACGTGCAAACTGTACACAACAATTTTCTCTATATTCATGCCAAGTATGGACTGTACGGAGTCTGCCCAACATTAAATGTAGCAAATTCTGTCTCGAAATTCGTGCCCACAATTTGCCTTGATTTCTGTGCATGTACGGTCTGCAATAATGACTGTACGGTCCAATGAATGCTACAAATTTCTTGGGAATCATGCCTTCAGTTTGATGATCAGTCTCTCTCTCACAAATCAGAAATTTCCTTCAAGAAATTTATTTCTCTCTCTCTCTTGTCTTCGCCTTCTGATGTGATGTCTCTCTCTTTTCCCTAGACATTCTTTTATACTTTATCTCACCCAAACTAACCCTAACTAACTCAATCGACGTAATCAAAGGATGAGATTAGCTTTATCTGAGGGCTCTTAGTTAATGCACATATCCACTTTATTATATACATTAAATGCACTTTTTGGGTCCCACAACTTAAATTCACTTTAAGTTTATAAAGTACAAAAGTCACTTTAATAATATAAAACCTACTTTACATTAAAATGTTCACTAGGAAAAATACAACGTATGTCCCCACCATGCGACATCAAAATCACGGGGAAGGACCAATAGAGTTATAAAAACTAACACTCCCTCTTAACGAGGGAGGTCCTTTCGACAATGCCTGTATGTCCACCACCTGGGTCTCTATCTTTTGAAGCAACTCCCTCTTGCTCTGGAATGTGACCTGGAGATCCATGTCGAAAAACAATTCTAAACTGAGAATTGTGAGGGGAATCTTTTCTAAACCCCTGCCTCTTCTCACAACCTTCATAATGGTTGAGTGTTTTGCCAATATATCTCTCCTCATCTAAAGGTATCATCTGTGCACTTGCCTCATCTTCAGATTCAGTCTCAGATAACCATCCACCTAACCCTGGAAACATCACTTCTCCTTGCAAAAAATAAAGTCTGTCTCTTTTATTCCCAAGTAAAATTGTGGTACCAACTGGGTTCTCTACCTGATATAGAAACATTTGTCTTGTCTTGAAGAAGGGTCCATACCCGTCATCCTCCAATGATGACATAGAAAGTCTGCTGACTTCCATGCCTAGAACAAACAGTACCCTGTTTACTTAAAGAATTTTTCCCAGATCTAGTTGGAATTTCACAGTTCCAACTCCTTTTATCTCTGCTTGAGGATTTCCAATATCTGTTTCAACAAAGTGTCCTAGAGCAATTTCTTCTATCCTTTGAAAAACTCCATACTTTCCGGTCATATGGCTAGTTGGCCTGCTATCAACTATCCATGTGTTATGGTAATCTGCTGAACTACCTATACTAGTCTCGACTCTCAACTGATGCCAAAGAAAATTCCTTTTCAAATTGGGCAGCATATTCTAGTACTTCTGTTGATGCTGCTCCCTCTTTGTCTTCATCCTTCTTAGGACATTGACTAGCATAGTGGCCAAACTTATTGCAGTTATAACAGCGAACCTTACTAAGGTCATTCTCCCTTTTCTTCCCCTCTTTACCTTTTCCTTTGGTAAGAAGGGTTACATTTTCTTCACTGCTCTGAGTGCCATTCTGGAATGCCCCCTCTCGAGTCTCTTCTTGAACAAAGTCATCCCATAACCTTGTCCAATCAGGAAGTTTCTCTCTAGCAACTACTCCTTGCACAAATGTGTGCCATTTTGCAATGAAGCCAAGAGCATATCTAACAAGCTCTTCATCCTCCACTTTCTCACCAGCAGCACCCAGTTCATCTATAACTTGAGAAATTTTTGTGAGATTAGTGGTTACTGTATCAACATCAGTCATCTTGGTGTTCCTCAGTCTTTCTCTGAGAACCATCTTTCTATTCTGATTCTTACTTTGATAAAGAGTACATAAAGCTTTCCAAATTTCAAAAGCATGTGACTTACCTGTGATGTGAGGTATCNTATTTTTTGTGCCTTCATTTCTTTCTTGTCAAAAGCAGTCTTCAAAGCAACATCCGTGGGAATTGTGATGGTGTCAAAAGCACCAACAATATCCCATATCTCCAAGTCTTTGAACAATACGATTATGCTTTCTTTCCAAGCGCTTAAATTATCAGACCCATCCAGTCTGTCTTCATATCACAATCCTGCTGAGGTCATGACTTCAACTGATACTCTTTAGCTGACCCTCACTTGAATCTCTTTTGTTTTGTATCACACAACTTAACACAGCTTCGTCAGCAATCACGCTTTGATACCATGAAGAAATTTGATAAACAATCACAAAACCTTATAGAGGACTTTATCTAACACTTGACTGCAAATCTAATATATAACTTGTCTGAACTAAAAATTCATAAGATGAATTTGACTGACAGTTTTAAGTATAAACACCAATGCACTCAACTTCAATCTGAAAATAAATGTGATAACACAAAAATTTAGGGCCAAGCCAGGGAAAAACCTCACCAGAGGAAAACCCAGAGAAAGAATTTTATTTATGAGAGAAATCAGAAATTCAGCAACTCAAATTTTCTTCAACAACATCAAAACAATTTCAGAAACCCTCATCTGTAAATATGCATTGAAAGACATGCCAAAAATACTCACAGTCAACCTGCACGTGTGAACTGTACACAACATTTTTCTTGAGATTCGTGCCAAGTATACACTGTACAGACTTTAGATTCTGCCCAGCATTAAATGCAGAAAATTCTATCTCGAAATTTGTTTCTGCAATTTGCCTTGATTTTTGTGCATGTACAATCTGCAATAATGATTGTATGGTCCAATGAATGCTACTGATTTCTTGGGAATTGTGCCTTCAGTTTGATGATCAGTCTCTCTCACAAATCTGAAATTTCCTTCAAGAAATTTAATTCTCTCTCTCTCTCTCTTGTCTTCTTTTTCTTTTGATGTGATGTTTCTCTTTTCCCCAAGCATTCTTGAATACTTTATCTCACCCAAACTAACCCTAACTAACTCAACCAACTTAATCAAAGGATGAGATTAGCTTTAAATGAGGGCTCTCATTTAATGCACATATTCACTTTATTAGATACATTAAATGCACTTTTTGGGTCCCACAACTTAAAGTCATTTTAAGTTTATAAAGTACAAAAGTCACTTTAATAATATAAAACATACTTTACATTAAAAAATTCACTAGGAAAAATACAACTTATGTCTCTCCCATGTGACATCAAAATCAAGGGGAAGGACGAATTGAGTTATAAAAACTAACATCCCCCTCTTATACCTCAATGTTGGATTGGATCCCATGTTTATCTTGTGTCTCGGTGTTGGTTTATGCGATTCTTATCACAGGGATTGTATTCCTCTTGTCCTTGAAAACAAGTAGTCCAACCAACATTGTCTTTAGACACTAAAGCATCGGAACACATAAACGCCATATCTAAATGATGCAAAAAGGAAAGTTGCAATTAGTAGTGCTTTTAAGCGCTAATTCTTAAGTATAAACGTTATAAAACTAGTCGGTGGACAAAGGATGGGCACTCATCCATTGTATGATGTAAGGCTCATGTGTCCCTACATGGCAACAAGGTGGCAAACCTGTTGGGGCTATGAATGCTCGTGGGTAGCGGGGCTAGGCCGAGTCATTTTCTGGGGCCTAGAAAGCTTTCCAGGTTACCTTTCTTTCGAGGCTGGCTACTATCTTGTCTTAAATTGAGAAAGGCCTTAAAGTTATAAATTGTTAAATTTGTTGAGGAATACTTGTCTAAAGTCTAGTTGAAGCATTCTCATTATTCCACGCATTTTTGAGACACCACCATTCCCTAGTGTTCATGTAATTCCAACATATGTGTAGTGTGGATCCCCTTTGTCCTTCAACCGAGATGTTCACAGTATCGAAAGCCAGGTCATTACCCTAACCTAACCTTGTTTTCTCCACTGTCATCGACGATTAACAAAATGGTCAAGTTTATAAATGAGTATACACTTGAGGCTCTTGTTTAAAGTAACTGATTACTTTGATTTGGACTTATTATTCATGTTTATTGCTTATGATCTCCAGTTAAAAGCCACTTAATACTTGAGTCTTCCTACTAACAAGCATGCTTTATGATCTCCAGATAAGGAAGCATGTTTTATGCAAGTGTACTTTGCAGTATCAAAGATTTTCATTTGGGTCATCATTTTGGTTATTTTTGACCTGGTCAACTTAGCTTGACCAAGTCAACAGCTAGTTTCGAGATGAGTTTGGCCTATAATGGTTGATGTTGATTATTCATGGCTTATCAATGTCCATTAGATGTATTCATGCTTCAGATGGTGATTTATTATGGTGGCTTGCATTATTTTTATGGTTATAAGCATTTACATGCCTTATTATTGTCATTATTCTAGCATGGATGGGCCTTTTGATGTATCTTTTGATGGACATATGGTGTATGAGTACTCATCTCTAATGGATTGGGATATTTTGAGTCCATTGGTGCACTCAATTTTTAGTTTCGGGCACATGTGTTGGACATAGTGGTCAGTTCATCTACGAACGGCTCGGATACCATATAAAAACGACATTTTATTACTTTGAGAGTTATATTTTATTCTCCTAGGGAACTAATAGTGGACATAGTGGTGTAGCCACTTGTTTTTACCATATTGCTAAATTCCTGGATTCATTTCTACATTCAAATTTGTCCTAGGTGTGGTCAACAGTGAGTTACAGACAGTTTTGTCTTCCAAGATGATGTTTCAAACGCATTTAAATTGAAGAATTGGCTAACAAAAGAAATCAGTTTGGGAAAATGTTGCAAGGAAATAGCATGAAACTTGTTTGAGGCATGATGTTGATATATTTTACAGCTTTCGGCATGGTTTTCACCATTTGTGGGGTTCACACGTCCCGACATTCATTATTTTGGGTGTTTTGTTGTGTTATGGAGGGGCCACGACTTAGTGACTTTGGTCACTTTATGATTATAACTTTATATTGTATGATGTTGTGCCTTGGGGTCATGCTAGTGAAGGATATGTTACACGTCCTAGCCCCACTATGTGCTATGTTATTATTCCTAGCTATCTTTTATGTGGTGTGTCCCCCTTGGGAGTCTTAGAGAGAGTGCGCCCCCTCTTATGTTGAGTTGATCCATGTACTTTGTATTCGACTAATATTAACCGTTGATTTGATTGATATATCTTTTGATCCTAGCCGTCTAAACTTTTGAGGCTATGGGTTTTGTATTATAGAGATCTATATATTGAGATGCTCTCATTTGTAAAGGGACTTTTGGCTCTTGGATTCCAGTGATAATAAAAATATTCTTGTGAAAACTCTTGGAAACTTTGTCGAATGTCTTGTATGAAGATTGAAAGTTTATTTCTCTCTAGCATTCTTGTGGATCTATGCTTTGCTAAGCCATTTTGGAGGAGGCCATACCATTGATGGAGATAGCGATTTGATGGGGGCACTATTGTGACTGAGTTCCATATCTCTTCCTCAAGTTGTTTTGGGTTCAGGGAGTATCTTTATTGTATCTTGTGATCATCTTGATGCTTTTTGAGTTTTTCTTCATTGATTATCTCTCTCTTTTTTGCAAATTGATTATGACTTTGTAGATCTCTTTTGAAGGAGGGCGCATTGGTCATCTTGGAGACATAGCGATTTCACTTAAGAAAGCATGGAACACACTCGTAATTGATCGGAGAGGGTAGATCATCATCATACTTGGTGGCCGTAAGCATTTTTAGGTACGTTCCATTTGTATTTTTTTTTTTGGGATCTATTCCAATTGTCACAACAAAACCCTAAAAGATAAAATCCTCACTTTTTAGATCTGGTAGATCGGGCGATCTTTTGGCTTTAATACTGAAAACCCAAGTCTCAAATAATCAATAAACCCTAGATCTGAAGTTTGAAGCCAAATCGACTCCATTTACCCCCGGATCTAGCACTGTTCACTTGCAGGAAAATCACCCTCCTTAGGTTCTTAGTCATTTTCCGAGATCTATCAGTTGGGTATTGCTTGAACCCTCTTAAAATCATTAGATCTGTCATCAAGCATCATTCTTAATGTCAAATCATCCTTGATATACTCTTTCGGGTCCACATTATGATTATTTGCCTAAACCCTTGGTGGATCTAATTTGGGTATCTTTAGTTGGCACTAGATCTATTTAGATCTATACTCATAAAATCATTGTAGTACATTTTAGCTAAGTTGAGTATTTCTTATTTGCCATAAGCCTCCTCAACTTGATCCTAACCCCATATACCACATACCTTTCCTTAGATCTACATCTATCCACTCAAGATCTGACTCTTGTGTCCATTGTTTATCCCTTAGACTGCTTTGAGTGAGTTTGCTAGCCCTCATAGGCTAGTAGGGTCTCCCCCTTTATCTTGCTCTTAGCTTGATTAAAGCAACAAGAGCCCGTTTGATGTGAGAACTACCTTTCTATAGTAGTGGACGAGGCCCTTGCGGTGTCACTTAGTTAGATACCCTACATCTACCATCTCGAATAGGATACCTTTGGTGGTAGCTACATTTTGAGTGATAACATCTTTTGGCGTCGTTGCCGGGAAGGTAGGAACTTACCTCTAGAGTCTGCGAGTAGTTTACTTCACGTTTATTTTTCGAATCATATCACATCCCTACTTAAACTCGGTGACTGCATTTTACCTTGCATGATTATTATAGTCACTTATTTCTCTTTCGTATTTTATTTCCCCAACAACTTATCCTTTGGTGATTAGGATTTTCTTTTCACCTGGCGACTCCACGACGCGCCTCCAGTGAGGAGCGACCCTATACCCTTTTTCTTGATTCATGGATGCTTATTGGTAAGATGACGATATGTATGAGGCTACTGTGAAAATGATGTACTCCATATGTCAACTTGTCAGTAACATGGTTGTAATAGTCCAACAACAACAAGAAGAAAATAAGCAGTGGGATGAGCATTTTCAAAACATGATGAATAATATGTGTGATAAAATAGCTCTCACAAGCTCAAGTCCCACTAAAGTTTTGAATAAAAAGTCAGTTGAAAACCAACAGATTTGTCCTAAGTGCTCTAACGATTAACCAACTTGAAAAATCACCCATAATCAAGTCTTTCCTAAGAAGAAGGTTCCCGAAGTGTCTCAAAGATACAACCAACCCTCAAAGAATACAAACTTTCCTGAAATTCATAAGAATATCCCTAAAACCATTCCTTTGCAAAAGTCAGGACCTCCAAAAGCTACTATGTGGAGGAAAGATCATGGTCTTGACATAACAAAAACTCCTCCAGTAATGAATGAAAAAGATAGGGGAACATTTGACCTCCAAAAACGAGTTGTACGGACAACAATAAATGTTGTACGACCTGTGCTGTACGATCTGCAATAAATGTAGTACGTATAATATACAAAATGTATATTACATCTATTAATAAATTATTAATTATTAGATTAGGGATTAATTATCTAATTATTAAGATGTCGTGTCTCCTAATGAGAAGACACAACTATTTGACTTATGGTCATATAAAACATTTGACCATTGCATTGTAAAAATCATCAAGTGAATTATAAAAATATATTTTTTATCTTATAAGATAATATGTAAGGTGTTACCTACAAGTGGTATCAAAGCAGGTTTTCTCTTGACGTGTGGTTAAATTTTTTTTTCAAGGTGAATAAAAAATGACGAGCTATTGGTTCCATTCAATTATTAAATATTTGAAGAAATAAAGGAAGCTCCTCCTGGGAGAGATGAAGAAGGAAAAAGGGAAGAGGAAAAAAGGAAACATAAATAAAATAAAGTTAAAAGTAAAAAAAAGCCATTAACAAACCAGTTCATGGTTTTATAGAACCAGTCCATGGTTTTATAAAACTAGCACATGGTTTTATTTTCTAATTCTTCCATCTCCAATCTCTCTTCATAAATATCTCCCATCTCCATATTTCCATCCAAAACAATATAAATATTAGAAAATATATTACTATTATTGATAATAATTATAATTTTAATATTATATTCCCCACACCTAAAAGAAAAACCTATATGATAATAATATCATTATTATTATAATATTATTATCAATAATTGTTATTATTATAATTTTAAAACCATAAATTCATCCATACCATTACTCTCCGCCTTAAAACCTAAATCCCACTATTTAGAAAAAAAATTATAATAATAAAATTATTATTAAATAATAATAATTATGATTATAACATTTCAAAATCTAAAAAGAAAACTAGATATATAGTTTTTAAAAACAATAATAATAATAATATTATTAATTAATTAATTGATAGTTATTATTATTCAAAAAAAAGTTCAAATTCTCAAGACTTCGAAGATAGAAATGTCGTCATCACGGGATAAATTTTTTGAAGGAATCGAGAAAGTAAACAAAAAGTTGGAAAAATATGAAGAAGACTTTAAAAATCTGAAGGAAATGATAAAAAATAATTTGAAGCAAGAATGTGAAACAGAAAACAAAAATGAAAATACGCAAGAAATCAACCAAGAAACGAGTGACACAATTGGAATCAAGGATGAACTCGTAGTAAGATTAAACCTCGAAGGATGTTTTGTTCAAACCGAGCTAATGTTGAGAGAAAATGATGAAGCCTATGAAGAAGAAGCGTCGAGGACATATCACTTCTCAAGCGAAGGAAAGCAGGAAACTGCTATGACACTTACGATAGCAGAAGCAGTTATGCCCCTTGAATTTCCCAATAAGGAAGAGTTGTAAACAGATTTTGCACCCATGACAGAAGAAGATGGAATCAAGGAAGAACTTGTAGCAAGATCAGACCTTGAAGAATTTATTGCTTAAACCGAGCCAATGTTGAGAGAAAATGATGAAGCCTATGAAGAAGCGGCTACGACATCTCACTTCTCAAGCGAGGGAAAACATAAAACTATTATGGCACCTACGATAGCAGAAGTGGTTACGCCCCCTTAATTTCCAAATAAGGAAGAGCTGGAAACTAATTTTGCACCGACGACAGAAGAAGATGGAATCAAGTAAGAACTTGTAGCAAGATCAGACCCTAAAGAATTTATTGCTTAAACCGAGCCAAGGTTGAGAGAAAATGATGAAGAAGCCTATGAAGGAGTGGTTACGATCTCCAAAATCTCAAGCGAGGGAAAGCTGGAAACAACATTTGCACTCCCAACAGAAGAAGCGACTGTGACTCCCAAGTTCCTAAGTAAAGAGGAACTTGTATCCCTCCTCACAAAAGATTCAGGCCACTAGACTCCGAGAGGGATAACAAAAGACACCCCAACTACAAATCTCAGAATACAATAGTCATTCAAAAATATGTACGTCTACCAGGATTTCGCTATGGCTTCTTAAAAGGTAGGGAAGTAGGGCACATTAATACGCCAGCTGCAAAATCTATAAAATTGTTTAGTGGAACTCCAAAACAAGGACTTATTAAGGAAGACAATAAGAAGGACGATGAAACGGAATAGGTAGAAGACAAGGATATGAAAGATCAAGATGATATTGACAATCACAATGCCAATATCATTTGTAAAGAAAACAACGATGCCGTAGATTGTAATAATAAAACACAAAATATGGTTAAAAATGAAGTCATTATTAACAAGAATTATTAAAAAATTGAAGTTATAGAAGAATGCAATGATCAAAATAAAAACGTCAAAGATGACCTTAATCATGATAATGTAGAAGAATGAAACCCAAAAGATGCTGCGGCAAATGAAGAGATGAACATTCTACTAGTGGTCGTAACTCAAGATGTTCTAGAATTTCAATATCAAAAGGTTCCCTGGGAACAGTTAAACACAACTCGTCAGACCAAGAAGTAAGTACATTATTATTAGTTGCTGCTACATATAACAAAACCATATTAAAGCATTTCGAAATATCATAAATCTACATCAAATTAGAAGATCAAAAGAACACCATCAGATCATAAGCTCAGAAGAATACTCCATATAGTTGTTATTTGTTTATGTACAGAATCATAGGCATGAAAAGATTTGAATGGAAATGTGACCAATTATATCAAGAATTGTTAAACCGTGGCACCATTATTTGTGGCAAAAATTCTAGTTGCAACACTCTCATAGAAGATTCGTGGACAAATCTATTCAGAGTAGGATAACTCGTAATATACCATATACCAAAGGTATATTACATTTATTAATAAATTATTAATTATTAATTTAGGGATTAATTATCTAATTATTAAGATGCCGTGTCTCCTAATGAGAAGACACAACGATTCGACTTATAGTCATATAAAGCATTTGACCATTGCATTGTAAAAATCATCAATTCAATTATAAAAATATATTTGTTTATCTAATAAGATAAATATGTAAGGTGTGTTACCTTACAGTACGACCTCCTTGATTTTCGTGCCAAGAACAGAAAAAATTAGTCTTGAAACTTTTGTCCTCCTGCTGTGTATTTTGCCTAGAAATTTGTGCCCTCCATTTTGATATTTTTCTTGCAACTCAGCTTTCTCAAAAATCTTCAAGGGTTTTTCTTCTTCTCTTCAAATCAATTTTTCTTCTCTCTTTCTCTTCTCCTCTCCAAAATTTTGTTTTCTGAAAGTGAACAATGATCCTCACAATGCATTTCCGAAAGCCTTTTTGTTTGATTAACCACCACTTGAAAATTAATGGCCTAGATTAAAACATAACTAAATGAGATCTAGGGCTCATGTTAAATATCACTTTTCTCATTAAAAGCCTTTAATTCACTTTTAAATAATAAATGAGAATTTCATTAGAGGAATTTTGAGGTCTAAAATGAGCCTCAAAACAAAAAAAGTACTATCAAAATCAACTTTAAAAGAAACAATAACATTTTAGAGAGTAACATCATCCATTATAGTTGAGGTGGCTTTGCTTGAGTTAAGGATACTTGTCAAATTATAAATGGATGAAAACACATAGTAAACCATACTCATAATGAAAAAAGTACTTACAAGTTACTTTTAAATATTATATACTTGGTACTCTTAAGTAGTCATCAAAAGTAAAGTACTTTAAAGTACCTTTTCTTGTTTAAATATAAAATATACTATAAATTCTCACATTTAAACTTAATTCATACCAAAATTCAAAATCTTAAATCCTCATGATAATACGTAGTTTTAATGATAATACGTACTTTTCTAGGAAGATAGGAATAGTGTATTTAAGTTTATATAATTAAATATATATGTTAAGGTACTTTAACATGATTTTGACATTATGTACATATATTAAATATACTATGCATGATACCTTATCTTTTGGGATAAAGAATGAATTTATGAGTGGATATGTTATATTATATTTATAATTTTAAATTAAAAGTGTTATTATTAAGTGAATAAAGTTAAATTTATATAAATTAAATTTAAAAATGTTTATATTATTAATTTATACAAGTTAAATTTTATTTTATGAGTATTTTAATTTAGTATATTTATGTATTAAAAGTACTTTTATTTCTAGTCATATCAAAGAGATTTTTTTATTGATTTTATATTTGTACATCTCTTCAATTTAACATAACCATAGTTACATTGGTTGTTATGTAAAAGGTGAGTTGTAAATATGCCTCCCCCACAAAATGCCTTATTCCTAATATTTTATTATATCTTTTATGAGGCCCATTTAAGACCTCAAAATTCCCCTAATGATTACTCACCCAGCTTTTTAAGTTACTTTTAAATTTTTAATAACTCAAACTTCACTTTATAAAAGTAAAGTCATCCACACTTTACAGAGCACTACGGATTGTTGATTTTTTTGAGCAGCATCGAGAGCCATTCTCTTAGGAGAATGGAGACATCTAGTCCGGGACCAGGGTGTGGACTTAACCTAGAGTTGAGTGATCGTTCTGTTGAATGATGATATCTGGTCCGAAACCCTGTCCACCACTGGGGAGACTCAACCTTGAGTTGAGTGACCATTCTGTTGAATGATGATATCTAGTCCGGGACCACGATATGGACCCAGTCCAGCACTGGGGGGACTCAACCTTGAGTTGAGTGACCATTCTGTTGAATGGTGACATCTGGTCCTAGACCAGGATGTGGAACCGGTCTAGCATTGGTAAACTCAACCTAGATCTGAGTAGCCATTCTTTTGAATGGAGGCACCTGGTTAGTTACCAGGAATTCACCTAGTTCGGGACTAGGGACTCAGCCCGAGGCTGAGGGCCATTCTCCAGGAGAATGGAGGCGCTTGGTATGTTACCAAGTATTTGACCTAGTGTCAAATTATGTAGCCTATGGTGGAGGCACTTGGTCTGTTACTAGGAAGACACTATAAGCCATAGACCAAGTCTAGGCATGTGTGACACTTCGACCCTCGATCAGTGGGCTTTGCGATCTTTTCCAAGGCTTAACTACCCTTGGTTAAGACACCTTAGTACCCGATATTGGTATCACACAGAGTATGAGATAAAAGCATTAGTAATTCTCTCTGTTTATGATGATGTAGTTTGAGTGGTGATAAAAGACCACCTTGACCACTTGTGTTGACCGCAAGGGCACTTGAAGAAGGCTAAAGCAAAAGAAAAAAATACATAAGGACCCTCAGTACCACTAAGGGGTCAAAGTGAAAGTGCAAAAAGACCTTTAGTACCACTAAAGGCAAAAGTCAAAATTAGAAAAGAATAAAATAATAATATTTTGTTCTTTCTAATTTTGGTCCNTTCATTATCACTCACACTTTTGCTCTTCCAGTTACAGCTGCTCCATAGAAGAAGATTTCGCTGATTCAGGAACAGAAGGAAGTTTTGTGTATGCCCTAGCATGGATGAGTCTAGCTAGGGAATCCACATTTGTCTTTAGATCAAAACCCTAAGCTAGCGTTTCATCAACAAAAGGGCAGCAACTCTTTTACCTTCTTTATGTGTTCGAGTTTTACCCTAGCTCTCATATTCTTCTCTAGGAAGCTACTTAACTTCACGGGAAACCACTAATTCTCTACAAGCTGACATCTTCCTCCACGGGCAACTGCAAATTTGGGCAGTCTTCTACAGTTTAAGGGAAGCCCTATTCTTCTACGAGATGCCCTCCTTTTCTCGGGCAGCCTCTTCTAGGGCTTGGCCCTCTCGACCAATATTACGGGAAGCCATTAGGCAAGCCCTTATAGGCTACCAGTTTGCACCAGAGATGCGGGAAGCCAGTAGGCTAGTCCGTAAGGGCTGCTGAGGCTGCTAAGCCACCCTCAGGCAGCCCATAGGCATACCCGTAGGGTCTCGGGTAGCAGCCAACAGGCCCGTAAGGGCTGTTGGGTATGTAGAGACCCTCGGACACCCAAACAGATAGCCTGTAAGGGATGCTGTGTATACAGCAGGTCCCTTCGGGTAGACTAGCAGGACCTCTAGGCAGCATTGCAGCAGACAAGGCAACTCAGGCGGGTCTAGCAGAGGTTTGGGCAGGTCCAGCAGATGCTCGGGTAGGTCTAGTAGAGGTCTGAGCAGGTATAGCAGAGGTCCGGGCAGGTCTAGCAAACATCCGGGCAAGTCAAGCAGAAATTTCGGGCAGGCTAGAAAAGACAGGCAGATCACAGGCAGGCTGACAGGGCACTACGGGAAGCCTCAGTTAAGATCTGGGTAGCTCCTGAACAGTTCGGGCAGGAGAGAGATCTAAAGCACTCAAGAAGGTTATTTTTTTATAGTTTGATCTCTTGGGGCAGGAGATAGAAAATTAGGGCAGAAATCCCTAATTTGTGAAAAAGCCTAAACTGACATTTTTCTTTGTAAAAGGATTATCTTGTGTAATTTTGGATTTGTGGTACAAACGTAGCTAGGGTTTGTGGAATTTCGGAAAAACTCAGTCACCTCATTTACGAGATGAATTACTAATGCTTTTGGGGTTTTTGTCCTTTAAAGGTTTCCTCGTGAAAACTGTTGTGTTCAGTGTGTTGATGTGTTGATGTTATTTTTACTGCACTTGTCATTTATTTTCAGTTAGTCTGCAAATTTTTAAAGTAATCATACTAATGCTAAAATTCAACATGGTATCAGAGCTTAGCATGTGAAGACATAGTTTAGGGAAATTGTTGTTGTCTTCCTAGACGTTGGGATAAGTTTTGTAGACTTAACATTTGACTAAGTAGCAAAGATGGCCATCGATATCTTCAGACCAGAAGAGAAGCTACAAGAACACCTGGAAGGATAGGTTGACAACTATTTTAGAAGAGAATGACTTGGATGACATCGTGTTTAATGTTTGTGAAGAGCCAACATCCAATGCTGGCAGACTTGCTTAGAAGAAGAAGTAGGCTAAGGCTATAAGGATCATTTATGATTCTGTCAAAGAAACCGTGATGCCCAACAACACAACATTGAGGATTGCCAAAGAATGCTTTGACACCTTGCCCAACTTGTATGAGAAGAAGGATCCCAGTCAGAAGAGAGTCTTGAAGAAAAAGTTATGAGCTTTGAAGTTGAACAAGGATGAAGGGGTTGGTTCTTTCTTCACGAAGATTGCACAGGTAAGAGATCAACTTATTGCTATTGTTATTGTTGTTGATGATGATGACCTTGTGCAAACTATGGTTGATGGTCTCCCAAGCTCTTGGGAAACCTTCATGGCATTTGTTAGTGGATGAGAGAATCAACCAACCTTCGAAAGACTGTGGCATGATTGCATCGAAGAAGAAGGAAGGACCCCAGGCAAGGTAACCAAGGAAGGTAACCTTGCACTTGCAACAAAGACAAAGAAGTTCAAGAAGCCCTTCTCTCAACAAAAGAAGGGAAAGAAACCTCATCAAAAGTGGAATGTTATAATTGCCACAACTTTATACATTTTGCCAAGGATTGCAAGCAAACCAAGAAGAAATCTAAAAGAAGATTTCAAGCCTGTACTGCAGAGGCTGACGAAGAAGAAGAAGAACCTAAGAAGAAGAAGAAAACCAAGGCTAACAAAGAAGAAGAACCTAGAAGATAGTACCACATGATTTCCGCTCTCTCTGGTGATATCACAGACAATACTACCTCTTGGTTGATGGACAGTGGTGCCTCCAGGCACATGACAGGTAACCGTGAAGCTCTCACCAGCTCTAACCAGTTACAAAAAGAAGAAGTTCACCACACATGTGGAACTTGGAGATGTCTCCACCTACAAGATTGAAGGAGTTGGCTCAACTTCACTTCAACTTGACTCAGGTACGGTTCTTCATATTGATGACGTCTTATATGTTCTTGGTTTGAAGAAGAATCTTCTAGGACAAGGGCTACAAAGTCGTCTTCATGGACAAGAAAGTCCTTCTATGGGCAAAGGATGAAGATTTAAGCTCAACAGTATAGATTGGGGTTCGAGAGAGAGGCCTTTACAAGGCTTCAAAAGATTCCACTCATGCTTTGGTACTTCATTCTGTTGATCCATGTGAGCTGTGGAATAGAAGGTTTGGACACCTTCACTACTCAGCTCTTCTAGGCTTAAAGAAGATGGTCGTTAGAGATGTGGTCTTCCATGAGGAAGTTGTGTTTCGTCAAACACAAGAGGTTCTAAAAGGAAGATGAAGTACTTTCCCTTGGGTTTCCAAATTCAGAAATTCAGAGGGAGGAAGAGGAATTTGAGGATCAAATTCTAGATGCACCTGAGGACACTGAAAGTCCACCAGAAGAACTGCTTAAAGTAACTCCTTCCAAAAGGAGACCTGCTTGGTACTGAGAAACCGTACAAGAAGCCGAGAAGCATAAAGCTCCTCCTAGGACTTTCAGAGAAAGCATAAGACCACATAAGTACTTTGGTCTTATGAGCCATCTTATCAGTGCAGAACCTTCCTCATATGAAGAAGCAACAAGTAAATAGGTATGCGTTGATGCCATCACTGAAGAGTACAGTTTAATCATGAAAACTGATGTGTGGGAAGTTGTTCCTAGACCAACAGGAAAGTCAGTAGTGACATCCACATGGCTTTATAAAATCAAGCATGCTGCTGATGGCAGTGTGGAGAAATATAAAGCCAGATTCGTAGCTCGTGGCTTCACTCAGAAAGAAGGCATTGACTATGATGAGACATTTGCTCCTGTTGCAAGGTATACTACCATTAGAACCGTCATTTCTCTTACTATAGTATTCGGATGGAAGTTACATCAGATGGATGTAAAGACATCCTTCCTCAATGGCAAAATTAAGGAGGAAGTCTATATTGAATAACTTGAAGGCTTTGTGAGTCGAGGGAAGAAGACCCATCTGTGTAAATTGAAGAAAGCATTGTATGGACTGAAACAGGCTTCGAGAGTCTAGTATGCGAGGATGGGTGGATTTCTCCATAGCTTGGGGTTTTCCAAAAGTACAGTTGATTCTAACTTGTACTTTAAGGCTGCTCATATCATGTCTTGATACTTGTTTTATATGTAGATGACTTGTTTCTCATAGGTGATGAACAGTTGATAGAACAATGTAAGAGGGAGCTTACCTCTGAATTCAAGATGAAGGATCTCGGGTTGATGCATTATTTTCTTCGCTTAGATGTCTGGTAAAATCCAAGCAAGATCTTCCTAACACAACGAAAGTATGCAGTGGACATCTTGCATAGATTTGGGATGCAGGACTACAAGTCCATGAGCGTACCCATGACTACCATCCTGACAAAGTTGCGTGACTCAGCTACCAGTTCATAGAGTGTGGACTCCACTTTGTACAGACAGCTAATTGGATCCTTGTTGCATATGGTGCATACGAGACCGGACATCTATTACACAGTGAATGCTCTGAATCAGTTCATGTCCAACACTTATGGGCTCAGGTATACTTCTAGCAGTGGAGTATTGTTATCTGGATATGCTGATTCAGATTGGGCTGGTAGTACAGTAGACCGGAAAACTACCTCAGGTTACTGCTTCAGTATGAGATTTGCAATGATCTCTTGCTCCAGCAGGAAGCAAGGTTCCATAGCTCACAGTACAGCTGAGGCAGAGTATGTTGCTGCAAGTGATGCCTGGAAGGAAGCAGTTTGGCTCAGAAAACTTCTATCTGATTTATTGAGGGGAAAGCTCGACTCAATGATCATCCATTGCGATAATCACAGTTGCATAAAGCTTTCGGAGAACCCAGTGTTTCCTGATAGGTCGAAACACATTGAAATGAGGTATCATTTCATCAGAGACCTAATGCAGAGAGGTGCTCTGAAGTTGCAGTACATTCGTACGGATGAATAAATCGCAGATATGTTGACCAAGCGTCTGACAGCATCAAAGTTTGTGTACTTTCAAGACAAGCTTTGCATGATAGAGAATGCCTCTCTCGCTGAGAGGGAGTGTTGATTTTTCTGAGCAGCATCAAGAGCCATTCTTTTAGGAGAATGGAGACACCTGGTCTGGGACCAGGGTGTGGAGTCAACCTAGAGTTGAGTGATCATTCTGTTGAATGATGATATCTGGTCCGGAACCACGATATGGACCCAGTCCAACACTGGGGGGACTCAACCTTGAGTTGAATGACCATTATGTTGAATGATGATATCTAGTCCGAGACCAGGATATGGACCTAGTTCAACACTGGGGGGACTGAACCTTGAGTTGAGTGACCATTCTGTTGAATGGTGACATCTGGTCTGGGACCAGCATGTGGAACCAGTCAAGCACTGGTAGACTTAGCCTAGATCTAAGTAGCCTTTTTTTTGAATGGAGGCACCTGGTTAGTTACCACGAATTCACCTAGTTTGGGACTAGGGACTCAGCTCGAGGCTGAGGGCCACTGTCCAGGAGAATGGAGGCGCTTTGTTTGTTACCAAGTATTTGACCTAGTGTCAGATTATGCAACCTATGGCTGAGGCGCTTGGTCTGTTACCAGGAAGACACTATAAGCCCTAGACCGGGTCTAGGCATGTGTGACACTCTGACCCTCAATCAATGGGCTTTGCGATCTTCTCCAAGGCTTAGCTACCCTTGGTTAAGACACCTTAGTACTCGATCTTTGTATCACACAGAGTATGAGATAAAAGCATTAGTAATTCTCACTTTTTATGATGATGTAGTTTGAGTGGTGATAAAAGACCAACTTGACCACTTGTGTTGACCACAGGGGCACTTGAAGAAGGCTAAAGCAAAAGCAAGAAATACATAAGGACCCTTAGTACCACTAAGGGGTCAAAGTGAAAGTGCAAAAAGACCTTTAGTACCACGAAAGGCAAAAGTCAAAATTAGAAAAGAATAAAATAATAATTCTTCGTTCTTTCTAATTTTGGTCCACTTACAGGTGACTCAAAGGATATAAAAGAAGATCAAGCCATTTCATTATCACACACACTTTTGCTCTTACAGGTACAATTACCTCATAGAAGAAGATTTCGCTGGTTTAGGAAGAGAAGGAGGTTTTGTGTATGCCCTAGCATGAATGAGTCTAGCTAAGGCATCCATATTTGTCTTTAGATCAAAACCCTAAGCTAGGGTTTCATCAACAAAAGAGCAGCAACAGTTTTACCTTCTTTATGAGTTAGAGTTTTACCCGCTCTCATGTTCTTCTCCAGGAAGCTACCTAACTTCACGGGCAACCACTAGTTCTCTAGAAGCAGACATCTTCCTCCAGGGGCAGCTGCAAATCCGGGCAGTCTTCTACAGTTTACGGGCAACCCTATTCTTCTATGGGTTGCCCTCCTTCACTCGGGCAGCCTCTTCTAGGGTTGGCCCTCTTTACCAGCACTATGGGCAGCCATTAGGCAAGCCCTTATAGGCTGCCAGTCTGCACTAGATGTTTGGGCAGCCAGTAGGCTAGTCCGTAAAGGCTGCTGAGGTTGCTAACCCACCCTCAGGCAGCCCACAGGCATACCCGTAGGGTCTTTGGTAGCAGCCAATAGGCCCGTAAGGGCTGTTGGGTCTGTACAGACCCTCGAGCACCGAAACAGACAACCTGTAAGGGCTGTTGGGTCTGTACAGACACTCGAGCACCCAAGCAGACAACCTGTAAGGGCTGTTGTGTATACAGCAGGGCCTTCGGGTAGCATTGCATCAGACAGGGCAGCTCGGGCAGGTCTAGCAGAGGTCCGACCAGGTCTAGCAGATGCTCGGCCAGGTTTAGCAGAGGTTTGGGCAGGTCTAGGAAAGGTCCGAGCAAGTCTAACAGAGATCCGAGCAGGTCAAGCAGAAATTTCAGGAAGGCTGGATAAGACAGGCAGATCATGAGCTGGCTGACAGGGCACTACGGGCAACCTCAGTTTAGATCCGGGCAGCTCCTGAACAGTTTGGGCAAGAGAGAGATTTGAAGCAGTCAAGAAGTTTTTTTACAGTCTGATCTTTTGTGGCAGGAGAGTAAATTAGGGCAGAAAGCCCGAATTTGTGAAAAAGCCTAAATTGGCATTTTTCTGTGTAAACTGATTATCTTGTGTAATTCTGGATAGGTGGTACAAACCCAGTTAGGGTTTGTGGAATTTTGGAAAATCTTGGTCATCTCATTTATGGGATGAATTACTAATGCTTTTGGGGTTTTTGTCCTTTAAAGGTTTCCCTGTGAAAAACTGTTGTGTTTAGTGTGTTGATGTGTTGATGTTATTTTTACTGCACTTGTCATTTGTTATCAGTTAGTCTGCAAATTTTTAAAGTATTCATGCTAATGCTGAAATTCAATAGGGATCACCTTTTTAAATGTTCATGTCCACCACAGGGCATCAGAAGGTGAACAAACACTTCCTTGGTAATTTTTCAACAACTCTCAACCTGAGTAAGGTCCCTTTCTCTGCTACACAGTCCTGTGAGCACTCCTTCTCTTAGCAGTGAGCACTGCCCTGGGAAAGTATGGCTGGTCCTAACTACTGAACTAATAGAGATTTGTGCCTTCGCTAGCTTTACCATTCAAATCGAACCTTTGATCTCTCTCTCGCTTCAATCCACGCTTAGCGTTTTCCCAATTCCTGACCACGTGACTCTGAATCAAGGATTTCAACTTTCGATCCTTCAAAACTAGGTTCTCGTGTGAATTTCGGGGCTCTTGGCTCTCTCAATTTCTCCCAAGGGGTCATATATATGGATTTCCTACGGAATTTCACTTTCCACATGAATTTCTGGGAGATTTTGGCACTTCAAAACACAACTTCTTTCCAAGTTGTGATTTCTGGTTTTTCCACTGCTGGGAATGCATAGCATGCTCATAATTGCTCTCTGGCTGTTCAATAATTGAACGGGAAGATGGAAAACGAATTCCCATGAGGAAATATGACTTATGAATCAAGTAAACTGAGCCCATAACCTTCCATACGAATTTCTGGGTTTACCCATTCCTCATTAATTCATGGGCTGATTTTCTCAACTACGTCCTTACAATAGGAATAAATGCCATCGAGGAAAGTTAAGGTGGGTTCTCAAGTTGTCACTTGGCAACAAAGGATACACATAGCCCCCATTGTTCACGTTGCTCCACCATAGCCAACCCCTTGGACACTTTTATTAATAATGGGAATATTTACATGTTTTTAACACGTTTTTACATCTTTCATGGCTTACTAGCACATGGTCTAGGAAACATAATTTACTTGCCTTTATAGTTCTAGGCATTCACTAGTAGGGCCTTGGCCTTGAGCTTGTTGAATTTTTAGCATTAGCATGAATACTTTTCAAATTTGCAGATTAACATAAACAAATGACAAGTGCAGTAAACAACATCAGTCACATCAACACATTGAACACAAGATTTTTCACTCAAGAAACCTTTAAAGGACAAAAACCCCGAAAGCATTAGCAATTCATCTCGTAAATGAGATGACTGAGATTCTTCAAAAAATCCACAATCCCTAACTGGGTTGTTCCAACAATTACAGAAGATCAAAATTCCAAAAATGCCAGAAATGGCTTTTTACCAAGTTAGGGATTTTTTGCCCTAGCTTTCGCTCTCCTGCTAAAAATAACAGGTTGCCCTACTTTTCTTCTGCCCTGCACCAGTCCGTACCT
This sequence comes from Pseudotsuga menziesii, assembly GCA_001517045.1. Taxonomy (NCBI): domain Eukaryota; kingdom Viridiplantae; phylum Streptophyta; class Pinopsida; order Pinales; family Pinaceae; genus Pseudotsuga; species Pseudotsuga menziesii. The sequence continues at coordinate 1,057,702 of LPNX010389647.1, forward strand.
TTACTGTACTTAATCGTACCTGTTTTGTACCTATTCTATACTTGCCCTGTACCTTCTTTGTACCTGCCTGTTCTGCCTGGTGGCCTACTGTGTTGCCCACAGCTCTACTGCCTGTTGCTTGCGACCTGCTGTGCTGCTCGCAGCTCTGCTTCCTGCTGCCCGCAACCTATTTGCTATCCCAATCTGCTGTTGGGAAACCCTAAGGCTGCCGACCTACTAGCCTGCAGCCCTTATAGGTCTGCTAGCAAGCTGCCTGAGGGGTTAGCCGCAGGCATAACCCTTACGGGTCTGCCTGCTAGGCTTCCCGAGGGTTGGCTGCAGGCTTAACCCTCACGGGTAAGCCTGTTAGGGCCACCCGAGGGTAAGCCACATGATTAACCCTCATCAGTAGGCCTGTGAAGGCTTCCCGTGGGTGAAGAAAGGGGCTTACCCCTCACGATGGAGAAGACAAGGTGCTTACCCGTGAACCCTTGCAGATGCATGGAGTAAAGAAGGCATGTGCCTGGTGATGAAGAGAGTTAGGGTTATAACCCTAGCTTACAAAAACTGATAATCTTGTCGTAGTTGTAAAAACCATAGCTTAGGGCTTGTATGAACGAAGTGTGAGTACCCTAGCTAGACTCATCCATGCTAGGGCATCGCATCAACTTCTTTTTCCTTCAATCACTTGTGCAATCTTTAGTTGGAGCAGCTATACCTGTTAGAGCAAGTGTGTGTAATAATGAAGTGGATTGATATTCTTATATATCCTTTGAGTCACCTGTAAGTGGACCAAAATTAGAAAGAACAAAATATTATTATTTTATTCTTTTCTAATTTTCACTTTTGCTTTTAACCTCCCTGTGGTCCAAAAGTCCTTATGTATTTTACTTATGGTCCAAAAGTCCTTTTACTTGTGGTCCACAAGTCCTTATGTATTTTTGACTTTTACCTGTGGTTTAGAAGTCCTTATGTATTTTTTACTTTTACTTGTGGTCCAAAAGTCCTTATGTATTTTTGAGTTTTACCTGTGGCTTCTTCAAGTGCCCCTGTGGTCAAGGTGGTCTTTTATCACCACTCAAAGTACATCATCATAAACAAAGAGAATTACTAATGCTTTTATCTCACACTCTGTGTGACACCAAGATCGGGTACTAAGGTGTCTTAACCAAGGGTAGGTAAGCCTTGGAGAAGATTGCAAAGCCCACTGATCAAGGGTCAGAGTGTCACACATGCCTAGACCCAGTGTAGGGCTTATAGTGCCTTGCTGGTAACAGACCAGGTGCCTCAGCCATAGGTTGCATAATCTGACACTAGGTCAAATACTTGGTAACAGACCAGCGCCTCCATTCTCCAAGAGAATGGCCCTCAGCCTCTGGTTGAGTTCCTAGTCTCGGACGAGGTGAATTCCTGGTAACTGACCAGGTGCCTCCATTCAAAAGAATGGCTCCTGGGATCTAGGCTAACTTTACCAGTGCTAGACTAGTTCCACATCGTGGTCCCGGATCAAATGCCACCATTCAACAGAATGGTCACTCAACTCAAGGTTGAGTCCCCCCAGTGCTGGATTGGGTCCAAATCATGGTCCTTGACCAGATATCATCATTCAACAGAATGATCACTCAACTCTAGGGTGACTCTCCCCAGTGCTGGCCTGGGTCCACATCCTGGTCCCGGACCGGATGTCACCATTCAACAAAGTGATCACTCACCTCAAGGTTGAGTCCCCTCATTACCGGACTGGGTCCATATCGTGGTCCTCGACCAGATATCATCATTCAATAGAATGATTACTCAACTCTAGGTTGAGTCCCCCAAGTGCTGGACTCGGTCCACATCCTGGTCCCGGACCAGGTGTCTCCATTCGCCTAAGAGAATGGTTCTCGATGCTGCTCAGAAAAATCAACAGGGCTCCACACTATGAACCATGCATCACATATTTACAATATTTACATATCAAGCCAATTCATTTTAAGGGTCAAAATGGGGGTATTACACCTTTTCCCATTAATCATTGTATATTAATTGGGATGATGAGATACATTTATTATATATTTGGTGTGTTCTTGTATTTATTAGTCTTAAATGGACAACTATCATAATCTAGTATCAGATGTTGATGTTTGAAGTATCATTTGGCATTCTATACATCTTATATATTGTTGTTTTTTCAATATTTATGTGGCAAATGTGGTTATTTGATGTTTTTGTTGGTTTATATAATTGCTTAAAAAATCAACATTGGCAAAAAATCAATGAGAGTCCGAAGGCAACATCGACAAAAAAATAGACAAACCCCAACAAGCATTAAAAAATACAAAATAAATTCATTGTTTTTTCAAAATTTTAAACATATAAACGAACAACAACAACAAATAAACACCTTTACGCACAAATATTATAAAACATTGATCTATATGATGTGGTGGATGTCAAATATAAAATGATACATCAAGGTCTTTACTAAATCTTGAACCCTGATAGTTATCCAATCAAGAACTCAAAAGTGGACAAGCAATTTTAAATGACATCAAATATATAAATGCATCTCATCGTCATGAATCATCTACAAGGAAAAATCAAGCATTAGATTTCCAGTATTAACTCTTTCTTCTTTTATTGGACAAGTCATGGCTCATTTGCCCGTAGAATTGCCTAGCATATCAATTTGATGTCGTATGGTGGGTGTGCATGTATCAATCTATGTAGAAGGTGGTGTTGATGCTACGACAACACTGTTCATGATGTCTAAGTCCCCTAGTCTTGCTGCTCCATCCCCTCCTCATGTGCATACTATTTCCCATCCTCCTTTAACCATAACAGTGCCTCATAGTCCACCTTCCACTCAGACAATAAGTTAATATTGTCCAAGGAAATGACATCCACACCACATTAGGTGTCTTCTCCAGCTGCCTCACCCATAGTTGGAGATTGTAGTGGACATATACCACTACAATCCTACAATCCCATAGTTTCGTTGAGGATCCCATCCTCCTTTAACCATAACAGTGCCTCATAGTCCACCTTCCACTCAGACAATAAGTTAATATTGTCCAAGGAAATGACATCCACACCACATTAGGTGTCTTCTCCAGCTGCCTCACCCATAGTTGGAGATTGTAGTGGACATATACCAAATCAATGAGACATGGCAAATCCAACCTATCAGAGTATCATAAATAAATTTAATGAGTCCCAAAGGTCTTAAATATGTTAGAGGGTCATAAATTATAATAATTGTAATTCCGTAGGTGATGTTCTAACTTGTTAAGCTTTTTTTAGTGTATTTTTCAAACACACTCCAGTTATGCTCCCATCTTGAAGTGTTATAGGTTTCGTTGAGGATCCAAATGGAAGATTTCATAAATTTGGTGCTCTTGCACTGTAATTTCACCACCAAACATCTCCAATAAATAAGGAAAAAAGAATTAAATTACATTTCGTTAAAACATAATTCAACTTTCAAATAAAACACAGTTGAAATTTAAATTCTAGCGGCTTACATGTTGTCAAACAACTCCTTTTAGTGACATCGATGATGCCGAATAGTTTGCTAGCATCTTTATACATCTCCATCTCACGATTAAATATTATGGGAACATTGGCATCATGTACCATCCTCTAGAGATATGTCAAAAGTCCTTCCATCAACTGACCATCAAAATCAAAGTTGCATGAGAAAGCATACCCAGGGTTGTGGAAAAGATCCACTGCATGAATGGGTTGATGGAGTATCCTGGTGCATCGACTATCAATCAAATCCTTTAACATGTATTTATCGTATCCAAGGGTAAGTTCACCACCAAACATCTACAATAAATAAGGAAAAAATACTTAAATTACATTTCGTTAAAACATAATTCAACATTCAAATTAAACACATAATTAAAAATTTAAATTATTTTGGCTTACATGTTATAAAAAATCTTCTTTCAGTGAGCATCAACAAATCCAAATAGTTTGTTAGTGTCCTTATAAATCTCCATCTCACGATTATTTGTTTCGTGAACTGTTGTCACGGATCTTGTAGTTGCTCCGATAGAGAAATCCAATACAGGCTGGCAGAGGGGACGGGCAACCAAAGCCATGTTGATGAAATTGTCATTGATGCCAACAAAGACTTGCAGTGGCCACTCTTTTAGGGGTGATGTAAAAGCTCTATCAAGATCAAGCTGTGTGTTCCAGTCTCCTTCATTCATGGAAGATATTTGCTGCCTGCAATTGCAAAATGGCTGCTCAAGTTGTGGACAAATGGACACAGATTGCACACTTATTAACTGAAGAATATTTTTTATAGTATGTCGGCCCAGAAATAAAATATTTTTTAAGTCGGCTCAGTCAAAGTTTTATTAAAAAAAATAAAATATTTTTTGTATGTCGGCCCCATTAAAAATTAAAATATTTTAGCAAGTCGGCTCCCTAAAATATGGGTGAAATTAGTATAAATAGAGGCATCACGATTTCATTTTTGTGTGGAAATTTTTGATGGAGCTTTGAGGCAGCCGCAGAACAGAAAAGGAGAATTTCGGGAAACATGCTGACTGAGGAAATTCGTGGGCTATAGACTGAGATTTTTCAATGGAGAAGTGTGTATACAGCTCTGCGTTTTTATGTTTGATCTAGGGTTTCCAGTTTTTTGTTTGTTTGAAGATTCTTGTTTTTAACCCTTTTATGGAGCAGGCTGAGCTCGGTTTTGACTGAGGAAATCCATATTCACTAAGAACAGTTCACGGCAGCCCTACTAGGGCCACTCTCAGCCTACCTGATCCCTGCCTAGGGTTTGTTTCATGTTCAGCAGCCCTGTTAGGGCATCTACAGGTCGTGACAGCCTCTATCATGAACGCTGTAGCTTCCAGACAGTCACCTACAGCACTCTTCTCAGCCACGGAGGGTTTGTACAGTCAACTGAAGCCTCAGTTCAGTCATCAGAAATATCATTCTCTTGGATTTGATCAGTGGCAGCAGCTCACTGGTTCAGTGACAATCATTTTCTATGGTTGTTCTTCTTCTATGTGTGCCCTAGAGGCATCTTGATTGCCATGTAAAGATTGCCAGGGAGAAAGAGAGTCTTGTATATAGGTCCTGGATCGTATCAGCTAGACACGATACACTGTGGAAGGCACAATATTCTCTTCATTTTGGTGATGATCTGCCCAGTAATGCTCTTGGAAGGCAGTGCACAAATTCTGCTCTAAATGATAAAGGGGTGATTCGGCATCAGAGACTGCAAGGACCAGAACTGAGGGTGGTTTCTTCCTTAGACATACCACTGAAGTATGACCAGCATGCACATAAACTGTCCAAGCTTACAAGCATTCACAAGCAGACCGAGTTTGACATACATTGACTAAGGTAACAATAAAGGTGGTAAGTAACAGAAGTGGAAGTGTTGGGGTTTGTTTGTTTTGATTGTTTTGAGGGTTTCAAGACAGCTTCAGTAAGTCAAAGGTTGTCTACAGTAATGTGTGAAGAATTTTTGTTAATACATGCTCTATGACAATGCATGCTTTCCTATACACTAAGATGATGATGATATGATGATCCAAATGGACAATGACAGAGATGAGCAGTAGTTTGTCCATGATATCTCAGTTATATGTATGCATGTGATGATGTACACTTTATGATCTATATGATGCATGCACACAATGATGATGTTACCCAATGCAATTGATGCACATGACTGGTGTAAAACTATTTTCTAGCATCACTCTGTGAAGGGACAACAGTGCATTTGGAGGGCGTAGCAGAGAGGAGTATCTTTCAGCTGGACATTGGCTTTACTTGCAGTCTTGTACATGTCCATGCTTATTTTCTGCTAAAACAAACTTGACCCAGTGGCCACAAATCCATCATTCCAGATCTGAAATAATCTCCAGCACGTTGTCATTATATGCTGGTATTTACAATGTTGGGCATTTCATGACAAATCTGGGCAACATATCCATTCCCAGGGAACTTGGGCCGTGACTGTAAATCAGTCCTTAAACAGACAGAATCTTGGACATGAATAATCAGTAATGATGCCCTAACTAGTTGACTGTGAAATTAGAAGGCAGCCAATGCAATGATCTTTGCAGATCTGATTTTTGTGGAAATTTGCAGACCCGAGTTCATCCACAAAGATCCTTTAGTTGGGTGTTTAATAGTGTTTTAAGTGATGTTCTTATTACTGTCCTTCTTCTACAAACAGCAGTACATGTAGAGTGCATACAAGCACAGGCACAGCAAAGAAAAATCCTTTTCTTTTGGTCAATTCTGAGCTGAGATATTGTATGGGATTTTCTTGACTATCTTCTTGAATTATGACATGAATGTTCCCACAGAAACATAGATATAGAAGACAGTCAGAAAAGTAATGAATTGTGACATAATATCCAAGATGAAAGGAGATAACTTCCATGGTGTAACCTCACTTCTGGGGTCGGAATAAATAGGGTGTGAGAAGCCCTATGTAACAGCAGACATCTAGAACATACACAGTCAAGCTTGGAAGCTACTATAATGTACACATAGTTCAAGGTCAAGTGCATACACCAGTGATGATGCACTCCTAAAAGATGCAGACCTTGATATGATGATCAAAGTTTAAATGATTATAGCAGACCTTCATAAGTTGAGAAGAGAAAGTTCAGGGTTGAACTGAGGTAAGTGAAAGATAAAGGTATATGTCCTAGCAAGAGAAGGAAACTCAGACTTGGCATTCTTCAAGTGCATTCAAGGTATGTAACTCTAGAGTTGACTGTTATTGAGTTAGAAATGAGTTATGTCTGGTAGCATAAAGTCTGAAGTTATTCACAGTCAAGGTATGAGTCTTGACATGCACTACTTGCTAAGCATAAGAGCAGAGGAGATGTGATTGGCATGATCCTTGAGTAGTAGAGCAAATGACCAGTATGAGCAACTGTTGATGAGCTGATTGGCAAACAGTTTTGGACCAGCAGAGTTGATGTGTGCTGAGCAGAGATGATAAGCAGCGTTGATGATGACCAGCAGCAAAGATTGACCAGCAGTGATGAATAGTGTTGACCAGCAGAAGATGAATAGAGAAGATTGAGAAGACTATTGCAGCAGTGTTGAGCAGATTGACAAACAGTTGATGTGATGAGCAGCTTTGATGTGACAGAGATTTCTTGTGTGACACAAGTATACTGTATTGCAAAAGCAAGAGTCTTGCTTTTGAGGTTAGGATACTTCAAACCCTTCTTAGCAGGGTCTAAGAAAACCAGGCAGGGTCCTGGATGCAGAGTAGGTGCTCTATGTATCAGTAGGTGCTGATTTTGCCTAACGGTTGTAGCCGAACCAAAACTAATACAAAAAGATTACAAAATTATATGGTGTTGTGTTCTTTTGTGTTATGGTTCTTTATGAATGAAATGCTTATGCTATGTGAATGATGTTTATGAAGTGATTATGGTAGAGTAATGGAATGATGAATTGGTAGCAAACCGTGATAAGCTAAGAAAGGTTTAAAATTGGCTTCACATTGATTCACCCCCCTCTCAGTGTCTACAATTGGCATCAGAGCAGGCCTTCGTCACGTGCCTAGCCTAGCAAGCTTGAAGGAGATCCTTAGACACAATGGAGGAAAAGAAAGAGTCATCAAGCAATGACGTGCCTGTACTGGATATTGCAGATTATTTCGGTTGGAGGAGCAAAATGAAGCCTTATCTGAAGAAGTTTGGTGTTTGGGAAATTGTTATTAATCCACCTGCTCCATCAAACAAGAAAGGAAAAACAACTGCACAGAAGGAAGCAAAGGAGGACAACACTACAGCCTTGAAGTTCCTTTTGGATGGACTTCCCAGCTCAGTGAAGGAAAGTGTAGGAGAGAACACTTCAGCAAAAGACCTATGGTTCAAGTTGGAAATGGAGTATTAGAAGGCGAGACCAGAACCCGAAAAGACAAATCAGGAATCAGAAGACACGCCCCCAGAAGAGCTCAAACAAGAAGAGGACTCCAGTAAAGGTATGAACTCTTGTGATTATGATAGCTTGTGTGATGAAATTGAGAAGGTTCTTGCAGATGATGATGAAGCAATGTTGAAAGGTAAACAGAGAATTATAAACTATGTATGCAACATAGATCTCAGAGCTGATTGGTTCTTGAACAAAGTTGATCTTAATCAATCTGAGTACAAGATGTTGAGGACGACAACCTTTGATTATATGGATAATCTCCAAAAGCAGAATGTTGAACTAAAGGAGTTGCCTAAGAAACTTAAGCATGAAGGAGTAGGTTGGCTGAAATTGCTGAAGGAAAAGGAAGAAGAGAAAGAAAAGCTAAAGATTGATTTGATCGATCTATCCCTAGAACAAAAGAACCATGATAAAGATTCAAAAATACTTGAAGAAGCAAGAGAGGCAAATCTTGATTTGAAAACTCAGCTAGAAGAAGCCAAGAGAATAGAAGAAGCATTAAGAGATCAATTGGAAGAAAAAGAAGTGACAAATCAGAAGCATGAGTTTGAGATTGTCAATCTCAGAAAGAAGATTGAAAAATCAAAGCATCATGAGAAGGATTGAAAAATCAAAGCATCATGAGAAGTTCAACAGCAGCTCTGTCAAGCTCCAGGACAATTCAATTGTCCTAGATAAGATCTTAGATTGCCAAAGATCTCCACTCGACAAAATTGGTATTGGTTACAAGAAGAACAAAGAAAAATCTGAAGATGACACTTGGTCTCTGAAGACTCCAGTAGCAGGTCCATCAATGTCCAAAGCTGCTCCCCAGGCACCTGCACATGACAACAAGGATTTTGGAAGTTCAAAGATGAAACAAGGAGTTAGGTCTGTTCATCAAAGCAACTTCATAAAGGAAACAACTACAAGACCCAGGTATGAAAATGGCTTCAATGGTTATTGTTATTTGTGTTCTAACTTTGGTCATAAGGCTATGAATTGTAGGTTCTATGGAAGAAGAAGGGCTGGAAGCCCCAATGTCTCAGTTAGATGTTGGACATGTAAACAAGTCGGACATGTTGCTGCCACATGTAACACATTGAGATGCTACAGCTGTAGTGGGTTTGGACACAAAGCCTATGAATGTGCCAGTCAAAGAAGTCAAGCAAGAAGGAGTACTCCATACACATCAGCAAGAAGATTTGAAGATCAGAAGACAAATGTCTATAGTAAAGGACACTCTCAAGCATGGAGAAATGAAGTTGATCAAAGAAGTGTTGGAAGCTCCAACAGCTCAGTTAGATGTTGGTCTTGCAACAATGTCGGTCACATTGCTGCACATTGTCGTACGATGAGGTGTTATAGCTGTAGTGGCCTTGGGCACAAAGCTCAAGATTGTTGGAGTACACGGAAACAATCCTTGAGAAGTTACCTAGACAACTCATCAAGGAAAGCCAGTACAAATGAAGGAACAAATGCTCAAAGAACAGATGTCAAGAAGCAGGTATGGATGAGGAAGATCGAGCAGTTGCAGATAGGAGAAGCTGATCAGAGCAGGGAGGATGGCTGCCATATGGCAAGCCAAGTGTAAGGTCTCTCAAAGACCTTAGCATACCTTGAGTTCATAAGGCTGGAGAGTGAACTCAAAGGAGAAAGGATGGTTACTCCAGGCATATAGACAGGTCCTAGGATCGTGCATATTGACAGGGGGAGTAGTCAACAGTGATCAAGAGATCTTAGACTCAGGTATGTGCACACCCTTTGCCATTGATGCCAAAGGGGGAGAAATGAAGACAAAAGGGGAGCATGCTCATAGGGGGAGATTGTTGATGAAATTGTCATTGATGCCAACAAGGACTTGCAGTGGCCACTCTTTTAGGGGTGATGTAAAAGCCCTATCAAGATCAAGCTGTGTGTTCAAGTCTCCTTCATTCATGGAAGATATTTGCTGCCTGCAATTGCAAAATGGCTGCTCAAGTTGTGGACAAATGGACACAGATTGCACACTTATTAACTGAAGAATATTTTTTATAGTATGTCGGCCCAGAAATAGAATGTCGGCCCAGAAATAAAATATTTTTTAAGTCGACTCAATCAAACACAAAGTCGACTCGGTCAAAGTTTTATTAAAAAAATAAAATATTTTTTGTATGTCGGCCCCATTAAAAATTAAAATATTTTAGCAAGTCGGCTCCCTAAAATATGGGTGAAATTAGTATAAATAGAGGCATCACGATTTCATTTTGGTGTGGAAATTTTTGATGGAGCTTTGAGGCAGCCGCAGAACAGAAAAGGAGAATTTTGGGAAACATGCTGACGGAGGAAATTCGTGGGCTATAGACTGAGATTTTTCAGTGGAGAAGTGTGTATACAGCTCTGCGTTTTTATGTTTGATCTAGGGTTTCCAGTTTTTTTTGCTTGAAGATTCTTGTTTTTAACCCTTTTATGGAGCAGGCTGAGCTTGGTTTTGACTGAGGAAATCCATATTCACTAAGAACAGTTCACGGCAGCCCTACTAGGGCCACTCTCAGCCTACCCGATCCCTGCCTAGGGTTTGTTTCATGTTCAGCAGCCCTGTTAGGGCATCTATAGGTCGTGACAGCGTCTATCAAGGTCTGCATTAGCAGACTGTAGCATACGGAGGTGTAAACCAAGGAGGACGAGGTTGATTGCAGACTTTTCATGAACGCTGTAGCCTCCAGACAGTCACCTATAGCATTCTTCTCAGCCACAGAGGGTTTGTACAGTCAACTGAAGCCTCAGTTCAGTCATTAGAAATATCATTCTCTTGGATTTGATCAGTGGCAGCAGCTCACTGGTTCAGTGACAATCATTTTCTATGGTTGTTCTTCTTCTATGTGTGCCCTAGAGGCATCTTGATTGCCATGTAAAGATTGCCAGGGAGAAAGAGAGTCTTGTATGTAGGTCCTCGATCGTATCAGCTAGACACGATACACTGTGGAAGGCACAATATTCTCTTCATTTTGGTGATGATCTGCCCAGTAATGCTCTTGGAAGGCGGTGCACAAATTCTGCTCTAAATGATAAAGGGGTGATTTGGGGTGATTTGGCATTAGAGACTGCAAGGACCAGAATTGAGGGTGGTTTCTTCCTCAGACATACCACTGAAGTATGACCAGCATGCACATAAACTGTCCAAGCTTACAAGCATTCACAAGCAGACCGAGTTTGACATACA
>LPNX010389647.1:1069102-1091900 GCA_001517045.1 Pseudotsuga menziesii
GAGGGTGTAGCAGAGAGGAGTATCTTTCAGCTAGACATTGGCTTTACTTGCAGTCTTGTACATGTCCATGCTTATTTTCTGCTAAAACAAACTTGACCCAGTGGCCACAAATCCATCATTCCAGATCTGAAATAATCTCTAGCACGCTGTCATTATATGCTGGTATTTACAATGTTGGGCATTTCATGGCAATTCTGGGCAACATATCCATTCCTAGGGAACTTGGGCCGTGACTGTAAATCAGTCCTTAAACAGACAGAATCTTGGTCATGAATAATCAGTAATGATGCCCTAACTAGTTGACTGTGAAATTAGAAGGCAGCCAATGCAATGATCTTTGCAGATCTGATTTTTGTGGAAATTTGCAGACCCGAGTTCATCCACAAAGATCCTTTAGTTGGGTGTTTAATAGTGTTTTAAGTGATGTTCTTATTACTGTCCTTCTTCTACAAACAGTAGTACATGTAGAGTGCATACAAGCACAGGCACAGCAAAGAAAAATCCTTTTCTTTTGGTCAATTCTGAGCTGAGATATTGTATGGGATTTTCTTGACTATCTTCTTGAATTATGACATGAATGTTCCCACAGAAACATAGATATAGAAGACAGTCAGAAAAGTAATGAATTGTGACATAATATCCAAGATGAAAGGAGATAACTTCCATGGTGTAACCTCACTTCTGGGGTCGGAATAAATAGGGTGTGAGAAGCCCTATGTAACAGCAGACATCTAGAACATACACAGTCAAGCTTGGAAGCTACTATAATGTACACACAATTCAAGGTCAAGTGCATACACCAGTGATGATGCACTCCTAAAAGATGCAGACCTTGATATGATGATCAAAGTTTAAATGATGATAGCAGACCTTCATAAGTTGAGAAGAGAAAGTTCAGGGTTGAACTGAGGTAAGTGAAAGATAAAGGTATATGTCCTAGCAAGAGAAGGAAACTCAGACTTGGCATTCTTCAAGTGCATCCAAGGTATGTAACTCTAGAGTTGACTGTTATTGAGTTAGAAATGAGTTATGTCTGGTAGCATAAGTCTGAAGTTATCCACAATCAAGTTATGAGTCTTGACATGCACTACTTGCTAAGCATAAGAGTAGAGTAGATGTGATTGGCATGATCCTTGAGCAGTAGAGCAAATGACCAGTATGAGCAACTGTTGATGAGCTAATTGGCAAACAGTTTTGGACCAGCAAAGTTGATGTGTGTTGAGCAGAGATGATAAGCAGCGTTGATGATGACCAGCAGCAAAGATTGACCAGCAGTGATGAATAGTGTTGACTAGCAGAAGATGAAAAGAGAAGATTGAGAAGACTATTGCAGCAGTGTTGAGCAGATTGACAAACAGTTGATGTGATGAGCAGAGAAGATGAGCAGCTTTGATGTGACAGAGATTTCTTGTGTGACACAAGTATACTGTATTGTAAAAGCAACCTTGTCTTGCTTTTGAGGTTAGGATACCTCAAACCCTTCTTAGCAGGGTCTAAGAAGACCAGGCAGGGTCCTGGATGTAGAGTAGGTGCTCTATGTATCAGTAGGTGCTGATTTTGCCTAACGGTTGTAGCCGAACCAAAACTAATACAAAAAGATTACAAAATTATATGGTGTTGTGTTCTTTTGTGTTATGGTTCTTTATGAATGAAATGCTTATGCTATGTGAATGATGTTTATGAAGTGATTATGGTAGAGTAATGGAATGATGAATTGGTAGCAAACCGTGAGAAGCTAAGAAAGGTTTAAAATTGGCTTCACACTGATTCACCCCCCTCTCAGTGTCTACAAGCCATGACCTACATAAATCCCAACCCCCAAAAGATGGATGGTTGTCACACTGGTTGAGACTTTCTTCGTTTTATGCCACTAAGGAAGCCCAAGTGACAAAGGGGGAGACCCAAATCGATCTTGAAAGGAAAGTTCTAAGACAAATCACCAGATCAGACTCTTGGCGGAGAATTCGTAAGGTGAGTGCCTGGAACGCTAGATTCAGAAGATGAGCCACGAATTAAGGATACTTGAGTAGGGGTGGTTATTCTAGACTGGTAATGTAACTCAAGTGAAAATATCAGGTGGCTTGTGAAGATTAGATTCAGATCTAGGATTTTAGTGTGCCGGTTCAAATGATCAAACCCAGACCCTTGGGGGATTTAAGCAGATAATTGAGAAATCCCCAAGACGTAGTTGATATTGAAAATTACAGGTTCTTGCACAATAACTTGGATGAAGGATTTAACAGTGAAAAGATCCAAGTGAAACCGAAACAAAAACAAGAGGACACTGACTGACAGTTCAAGGAGGGGCGTTTTCTCTCTTCTAAGATCAGTGCTCGGAGATGGGCAGAGGAGACCAATGCCGACATGTTGGAGGGAGAGAGGGGTTTTTAGCTTGCCAGATAAATCCCAGATCGCCAAATTTGCAGATTCCCAGTGCAAATTGGTTCGGTGAATTTTCCTACTTCTAAAGAGTGTTTTCTGAATAAGAGCAGTGATGGGCAATGCATGCAGAAATTAGATGACGAAGAATTTACCTGTGAGACATACCTGGATTTTGTAGATGACCTCAGAAATGATGAAGAATGTCGCTTTCTTGATCAAATGAATAGTTCCAGAGAAGATCTTGATGAGTTTCAGCTTCAACCAGTGACCCTAGCGCCCCCTTCAATTTGCCAAGGCAGAGAAAACCAAATGGTAAGACAGATGAATGAGATCTGCAGAATAAGGAAAAGACAAGAGGTAAAAATTCATAAAGAAAGAGATACTCCCTAAATCGAATACCCAAGAGCCGAGGCAAGGTGAGTTTCCCCACAGATGCGCCCTCTCGCCTATAGATGAATGGGTAAAGGAAAAAAGTGCAAAATCTATCTCGAAGCAAACTCAGTACAGAAGAGCAACAATGCCAATCATCAAATCATCAACTCATTTACAAAATTTAGAAAGTAATCCCCGACAAATCTCTTTATTCAATATTCCGGTGCCAGAGCTCATGCTTTACAATGGGGGGGTCACCTCTCTTAAATAGTTTGAGAGTGTGTCCACATTTGAACTAACTATCATCCAACGGTCGAGATTAAGACATCTTCCACGGTGAAGATCAACAATACAAAGATCAATACATGGATCAAGTGACCAAGTCAACAAGGGGGCGCACTTTGCTCAAGGACGCCTATCCTAGGTGAAAGTCGTGATATAACATAAAGTGTGACATGATAATACACGAGAGGGGGTCACTAGGGGCTTAATTCACCCTAGGCCCTTTTACAACTTCATAACATATGATATAACAATGAAATACATCATTAGCCAAGTTGAGAGGGTGTCCCTTGGGGGGCTTTCCTCACTGACTGAGCCAAAACAAAATAATCCAGACAACTGCTGAGTGAAAATTGGTGAAGGACTGTCCGAGATGCTGAGACACATCATCTGCCAAAATTCCAAGCCATTTCCTTGACCCAGGAGACCTAATCGATTTTTTCAGTGAAATCCCTAGTTCATTGTTTGTTGGTACAACCTTTGGAAAATGATAAAATCACCATAAATCTGTCCAAGATGAGAACTGGGGCAAACTGACTGCTATCGATGATCTGGAGACACAGAAGAATGGTATAAGTGACTACTCATACCCCCTGGAACACTGCATTGCTCTAGGAGAATAAAAAACAACGCCATCTGTAATAAAATTTGATCATTTGGCCAATAATAAAGTGATAATAATCACTTATCAAGAGATGTGGGGCCAAACACTCAAAACTAAAACCACTGTATTGGTGCTGGGCATGTCTGGAACAAATATAGACCATGTTGTTTTTTGAGTCACTGCCTCGGGAATCGTGCTTGACTTGGTCAAACTAGGATTACCATGTCAAAGTACTGAAACTGAAAGTGATATACTGTATCCATATGATCTTGTAAGCATCAAGTGTAAGAAATGCTCCAATGGTGTATATCAAAACCAAGCTTAAGTCAAGTTATTCATAATCATGGTGACAATAATAATAATAGTAAGTAAAATATACCTGTGCTTCTGAAAAATCTTGGAACCTTCTGGAAGTATGCTTGTTATTTACAAAGTGTAAACAATGTTCTATTGCTGGGTGAGGATGGAAAACAAAGGCTAAAGCAAAGCACAATGACTTTTGACTGACTTTGACTTTGTGATCTCTTTGAATGACAACCAATACACTCAACCAAAGTGACATTTACATGACAGATAGCAATAGGGGATGGGGGTGTCTCACAAGTGGATAAAGTACTTGGGCTTGTTTCCTTCAGACTCTAGCAAGTTTTCCCTTGCACTAATTTGCAACATAGTTCAACCTTCAAAGGCAAGTTCCCTCGAAGCCTTCTGGGCTAAAGTACTGACAAAGACACAACCCTTGCAAGCTATTCTCACCATGTTCCCCTGTGGGGGAAAATGAGACGAAAACTATACAAAGAGTGAGTGCTCATCCTTTGACCATTAACCTTTTATCAATACAATTCAAATTTCACATAAGATAGTAGCCAACCTACAAGAGCAGGTGCCCTGGAAAGCCTTCTAGGCTCCAATAAATGACTAAGGCCTAGACCCACTGCCAATGAGCAGTGCATAGCCCCAACAGGCTTGCCTCCCCCTACCCCTGTGGAGGGAAGATGAGCCTTACATTATACAAAGAATGAGTGCTCAATCCCTTGGCCATTGACTACCTTTTTAAAACATTTATACTTTTGCATCCTTTAGATATAGCTTTTATGCGTTCCGATGCTTTAGTGATTAGCAACATTGTTTGGTGGCGCACTTGTTTTGGGGACTAAAGGAGAACTTTCCAGTGAACCCAGCCATACTGGCCAAGCCACATACTTCATAGCCAAAGACACATAACAACATGGAGTCTATCATGCATAGGGGTCAAGATGGTGAAAAGATCTTTAATCTCACAAGTTTCAATTAGTCCAAGTCATGGGATGAAATTCATCAATGGATAAAATGGATGGATGGTGACAAGTGACCATGGGACCAACCTAGCACTTAGGTTTATATTTGTATAAGCATGGCATGAGCAACAGTCTTCACAACAAGTCCTTTGATTAGTCATAGCACAAGTTCAAGCATTAGTACATATATATAAGCATGAGTCACCATAATCATCCTAACAAGACAAGCATAGGTGTTTGATATACATCATAGAGCAAAATCAAACTAAAGAAGCATATACCTGATCTCACCATATATACCTGTGTCCATTTGATAAGCCCCTCTGTAACTGTGTGTACCATATCTGATCTGCTACTCTGCTCAAATGAACTAGGTCATCACTGAAAGCATCTCAATGGACTAATGGATCTTAGTCCTGGCAAGGAAACTTTGCTGATAAAGGCTCTGGAATGGCTGAGGTTGTAATGATCCATGCTAAAACCCCGTGTGATTGAAAAGCTCAGAAGAATAAAGAAATCAATCTATATGTTGCATCATGGTAGCCCAACTGCAAATGTATATGTGATAATAGGAACATCGATATCAAGTACCATCCTTTGGAGATATGTCAAGAGGTCTTCCATCACCTCACCATCAAAATCAAAGTTGCATGATTAAGCATAGGCAGGGTTGAGGAAAAGTCCTGCTACATAAATGGGTTGATGGAGCATATCAGTCCATTGACTACCAATCAGATCCCTGATCATTACGTATTTATCATATCCAAGGGTATCCTTTCCCACATAATAAGATCAGATAACTTATTTGGCCCTATCCATGGCCTCATACATGTAGCCCACTACAGTTTTATAACCACCAACCTGTTGAAATATTGTAACTTCAAGGAATATTCTATTGTATTTTATTATTGTAATTTATTCGAAGATGTTTTATTTCTTCGTCGAGATGTTATTATTGTATTTGGTCATCATATAATCATGAGGTAAAACCTCCCTTGTAAGTCGAGTCGATAGTACCCTCCAGAAAGTAATACTTTATTGTTTTGAGTCTTCCTAGGTAAGTGGGCCCAGTTAAGTTTGTTGGGGTCGACCTAGTTAGTAAAAAAGTCAAGTGGAAGATAAAGTATAAATAGGAGTGATGTGCTCCTCATTTGGACACACACTCACTTGTGTAATTCGCATAGGAGAGAGAGAGAGAGAGATATGCAAGGAGAAGGAGCACTTGCTTGGGGTTTTGTATTTGTACTTATGATCATCTATATTGAGGAAGTTTTGCTGGGTTTCCTTCCCCTAGAGGGTTTCCCAGGATAAATTTGTGTCTATCTTCTGATTGTGTTTCTTTCAGTGATCCTGTATATGCTATTGTTGTGAAATTGAATTGAATACTAATGTTATCTATCTTAGCATATTGAATCTTACATGGTATTAGAGCTAGCCTAAATTTCGCGAGAGCTAGGTCAGAATTTCGCAATTCAATTTTGAGAGGTGAAAATTTGGAATCTCTAGAAACCAAGTGTACCAGTCAATTTGCCTCAGTTAAGCGCATCTCCTGGTAAAGTCAATTTTGCATTTTGAGAAATTTCATTTTTTGGTGACCTCCTGGATAAGATGGCCCCAAGCACTAAGCTTGAGGATAAGCTAGAAGCCATAGAGACTTTCTGAGCATGGAAATATAGGATTGGCCTCATTCTTGAAGAGAATGATCTTGCCAAATACATCAACGAAGAAGTTGCAGAACATGAAGAGGATGGAGCTAAGGAGAAGCACAAGAAGGACCTGATTAGGGCAATGAGGATCATTGCTGATTCTATCAAAGACCACTTGATTCCTCAAGTGTCATCCAAGAAGACACCGAAGGAGATGTATGATGCACTAGCCATAATGTATGAAGGAAGGAACATCAATAGAAAGATGAATTTCAGAACTCAATTAAAGAGTACCAAGATGTGCCAAGGAGAATCCATCCAAGACTACTTCGCATGGGTCTCCCAGTTCAAGGAGCAACTAGAAGCCATTGGAGACCCTCTTGATGAAGATGAGCTAGTTATGACTGCTCTCAATGGTCTCACTAGACCTTGGGATTCATTCATCCAGACTATGTGTGCCAGAAAGGAAAGCATGAAATTCGACATTGTATGGGAAGATTGCATCCAAGAGGAGGCTAGAGTAGCCAATAGAGAAGCACTACTTAAAGAAGATGATCAAGCACTAGCCACCCATACCAAGAGAGGAAGAAGTCAATCTAACTTCAAGAAGGAATGCCTCAAGGAGTCTCAACCTCCCAAGAAGTTCCAAAGGACAGGAGGAAACAATCCAAGAAGAAACTACTCCAACATTCAATGTTTCAATTGTGAAAAGCTAGGACACATTGCCAGAAATTTTCCATTGAAGAAAGAAGAATACAAGAAGAGGAACAACAACAAAAAACATCATGCACACCTAGCTGAAGATGAAGATGAAGAAGAAGAGGAAGAAGGACCTCGAAGGAAACAAGCAAAAGAAGACGATGCAGAAGAGTATGTATTATTCTCTGCACTCTCGAGGTCTGTGACACCTGGAGAAGAAGAAGAGGAAGAAGGACCTCGAAGGAAACAAGCAAAAGAAGACGATGCAGAAGAGTATGTATTATTCTCTGCACTCTCGAGGTCTGTGACACCTGGAGAAGATACATGGCTTATTGATATTGGTGCTTCAAAGCACATGATGAGACAAAAGAAAACTTTGTCAAAACTTGAAGAGAAGAACTCTCCTTAGAAGGTATCATTAGGAGATGACTATCAATATCCTATCAAAAGAATTGGTGAAGCAAGCTACAAACTTGATTCTGGAAGCTGCATGAAGATGAAGGAAGTCTTATATGTACCGGGTTTGAAGAAGAACTTACTTTCTATCTCAGCATTAGATAAGAGAGGATATAGGGTTGCATTTATAGATGGACAAATACTTATGTGGTCCAAAGGGAAATCAATTGAAGATGCAGTTGTCATTGGTGAAGAAGAAGGAGGCTTATATAAACTCAAAGGACATTCAGAAACAACCCTTGTTCATGAGACCACTAGCCCAAGTGAATTATGGCATAGGAGGCTTGCTCACATCAACTACAAAGCACTACCCCATGTGAGCAAAGTAGTGACGGGTTTACCAGATTTGAAGATCGATCATGAAGGCATTTGCAAAGGATGTGCAAAAGGAAAGAATATCAAGAATCCATTTCCGAAGAGTGAGACAAAGACTAAAGGTACGTTGGAATTAATCCATTTGGATGTATGTGGTCCAATGCCCTACATCTTTGAGTGGTTATGAATATTATGTTACATTTATTGATGACTATTCAAGAAAGACATGGATATATTTCTTGAAAGCAAAGGATGAAGTATTTGGAAAATTCAAGGAATTCAAAGCCTTGATAGAGAATCATTCAGAAAGAAGAATCAAGAAACTCGGAATACGCAATGGTGGAGAATACACTTCAAAAGATTTTGAAGCCTTTTGTAAAGAAGCTGGAATCAAGAGGGAACTAACTACTCCCTACAATCCTCAACAAAATGGTGTTGCAGAAAGGAAGAATAGGGCTATTATGGAAGCAGTGAAGATAATGATACATGATCAAGATCTTCCAATGTATCTATGGGCTGAAGCAACAAGGACGACAGTTTATGTACATAATAGATTATCCCATAGTTCCCTTGGATTCAAGACTCCAGAAGAAATATTCACGGGAAAGAAGCCTGAAGTGAGCCACCTCAAGATATTTGTTGCCCAATATGTGTTCACATACCAAAACAAAAGAGAACCAAGTTGGACCCTTTTGGAAAGAAGGGAATATTTGTTGGATACTGTGAATTCTCCAAAGCCTTCAGAATATACATTCCAGGATTCCATCACATGGAGATTAGTAGTGATGTAGCATTTGACGAAGAAGCAACGCTCAAGAGATCCAGAAAGTGCTAGCATGAAGAAGTATATGTAATGTTCCCAAAAGTGACATGCATGCAAACCCTAAAAGTGAGATGCATGCGAACCCTAAAAATGACATGCATGCAAACCCTAAAAGTGAGATGCATATGAACCCTCTTGCATGCCATCCCAGCATTATTTTAATGATGCATGCACTGTTTAAAGTCTCCCTCCGCATGCATGCAAGTCAACGGCAAATTAGAAGATAAAGTGACATGCATGCAAGTCAACGGCAAATTAGAAGATAAAGTGACCTAATTAGGTCAAAGATTAGGGTTTTGCGCAGTTGAACTTTATAAATAGAGGAGAAAGCAAGAGGAGACTTCACTTTTTGATTATGATTATTTTGGGAGCTCTTGGATAGCAGCACAGCGTGCAGCACAGCAGTTGGGGTTGGAGACGGAGTCTTCAGCTAACAGGATTTCGGTAGTGAAACATCTGTCCTAGTCTTATTCCGGGTAAGCCATACATGTTCACCACTTGTTCTTCATTCATTCATCAGTTATCTAGTATATGGTATAGATCGTTGCAGGGACACGGGCTGTAAGAGGGGTTTTCAGCCAGAAAGCCCTAATTAGCTGCTGGGCCTTCAGATCTCAGTTTCCTTCCGAAACTCAGGCACCATTCTCATCATTAGCTTCATACTCCGGTACCTAGTGAGTTTCAGATCCATCAGTGCTCATCCGAAGCAGTTATCAGCCGTTTCGGGGTTCCAGGGGGTGAGTAGCTGCCTCTTTGAAGTGATTCGCTACCCTACTTAGAGATCTCAGAACCTTCGCATTCTCCGGGCATTCTCTCCGACACTGAACCGCTACCAGTCCTGCAAATTCTCAGTCCGATCGGACACCTCCTTCCTTGAGGGCGTCACACTTTCCTACTTGGGCGTCTTGCTGCTGGGGAATGCACCTGAAGCAGAGGAGCTCAGATCCTCTCCGATCCAGCTTGCAGTATTGGCAGACTTTCTCTGGAGTAGTTCAGACCGGCTTATCAGTGGTAAGTGTTCATTCTATCTCGCAAACCCTAACCCTAATTTTTCCTATAAAATAGGGATTTTTGCATGGCAGTTTGCATGCCCAGTTGTATCAGCATAATTGTTTAGAAATAGAAAATATCGGGATTTGGGATATTACAGTGGTATCAGAGCATAATCTTGGCCAGCTGTGGGCACATAGCAATTGAATAAAAGTGCATGTTGATACATGCATGTACATGCAAATGCATGTCCGTGTGATGTTGGTGAAGTGCATGTCAGAACAAAGGTTTTTCTCTGCCAGCTTGTGAGAACATGAAGACAATCAGAAGGGTCTTGACTGGAAATTGGCAGAGGTTAGCAGTACTTCAATACTTGCCTCGATATCAAGAGTATCTAGCCTTGGGTGATGAGGTATGTGCGGCATTGTCCTTTCAAGATTATTACACCATCCAGTTCGGGAGCCAGCCCAAAGATTTGGATGAGGATCTCCTTAAAGGCATAGTTGGGGAAGAGAAGAAAGATGAGCATGAAGTACAGGTTGTTGGTGAGCTTCGTTTGGAGTTAACAGTACATGATGAGGATTCTGCAAGGAGTAGAGAAGGTGGCTATTCACTTGAAGCTCTTACGAAGGATCCAAGGGTCATGGATGGAGCTGTTGCAGAAAGTGAAGTTGAGCTGATTACAGCCAAGGAGTCAATGAAAGAAATTTTTGGGAAAAAGAAGATAAAGAAGGATGGCACAAAGGGGAAAGTTATCACTCTTGCTCCTGTTGAAGAGCTCCAAAGAACAGAACGCATGTCATGGATATGTTATTCTGTCCAAGACTCTATAAGCACATTGAGTCTCTGGAAAAGCCTCAGAGCAAAACTGGTTGAGAGGGTTTGGTTATTTCCAGGGGTTGAAAACAGAAGCATGTATGACTTTGATGAAGAGTACTGGCGTCCTTTTGGTGATTTACTGGTACAAATGGAGTCTGAGGGGTTTCTGGTTGACCGTAAGTATTTATCAGTGATTGAAGAAGCTCGAACTAAAGTATCAGAAAAATCAACTAGCATGTATAATAGTGTTCTTGAGGCACACGAGCGTTTTAAGACATTGGAAAAAGATCTGGAAAATTTAAGCAAGGAATCTCAAGTCACGGTGAAGGAGAAGGATGTTGCAGAGAAGCGAAAGACAGAAGCAATGAAAAGACATGCTAAAGTTGAGCTGGATGTCAGAGATTTAGAAGAGAAAATCAATGGAGAAGGACGGATGAAGGAGGATGTAGCGAAGGAACTAAAAAGCCTTGAAAAAGAGATTCAAAAACAAAGAAGAGAACTGGAAAAAGTTAGGCCCTTGCATGAACAGCAATTGATTGAAGAAGAGGAGATAACTAGAGGGATTATGGAACGTGAAAAGCAACTGAGTCTTTTGTACCAAAAACAAGGATGTGCAACACAATTTTCAAACAAAGCTGCCAGAGACAAGTGGTTGTAGAAAGAGATTGATGATCTACAGCTTGTACTATCATCAACTATAGCTCAGGAAGAAAAGCTCCAGGAGGAGATAGGACAACTCAATGAAGAGTTTGCCCAACAGGACAAAAATATAGAAGCTCTCTCAGCAGAAGTGAAGGATCAAGAGTCACTTATTTCCAAGTGCTAGGGAGATTTTGGTAATCTTAAAATAGAGAGGGATGAATTACACGAGACTCAAAAGAAACTCTGGAAGTAGGAGAATCAACTCACGTCCGAAATTGATAGATTAAAGTCAGAAATTGTGAAGGAAGAAAAAAGTTTGGACCATGCTGCTCCTGGCGATATAAGAAGGGGCCTTAATTCAGTGAGAAGAATTTGCAGGGATCACAGCATCCCTGGTGTCTTTGGTCCAATCTGTGAATTGCTGGATTGCAATGATAAATTTTTCACTGCTGTGGAAGTTACAATCGGGAATAGCTTGTTTCATGTTGTAGTAGAATCAGACGAGATCTCAACCAGAATTATCAGATACCTAACTGTTGAGAAAGGTGGGAGGGTGACTTTTATGCCTCTGAATCGAATTAGAGCTCCACATGTTAATTATCCACATAATCCAGATGTTGTCCCTCTGCTGAAGAAACTGAAATTCTCGTCATGGTTTGCACCCGCTTTTGCTCAGGTTTTGGGAAGAACTGTCATCTGTCGTGACTTGGATGTTGCTACAAAGGTTGATCGGACTGATGCATTGGATTGTATCACAATGGAAGGTGATCAAGTGAGAAAAAAAGGTGGCATGACAGGAGGCTTTTATGACTATAGAAGATCAAAATTAAAACCTATGAATGTTATTAAACAAAACACGAAGATATAAATTCAAAGCAAGAGGAATTGGCAAAAGTCAGGACTTCTATTCAAGAGGTAGATCAGAGGATTACAACAATCGTCAATGAACAGCGAAAGACGGATGCAAAACGGGGTCATCATACATCTGAGTTAGAGCAACTTAAGCATGATATTGCTAATGCCACAAAGCAGCGGATGGCTATTTCTAAGGCTCTTGAAAAGAAGAAAAAGTTGCTTGCAAATGCTCATAATCAAATTGATCAGCTTAGAGCAGGCATGGCGATGAAACAAGCAGAAATGGGTACTGATCTCATTGATCAGTTGACCCCTGAAGAGAAGGCTCTACTTTCTCAATTAAATCCTGAAATTACACAGTTCAAAGAGAAACTTATTTTGTGCAAGAGAAATAGAATTGAGACTGAGACAAGGAAGAGTGAACTTGAGACAAATCTATCAACGAATCTTGTCAGACGACAACAAGAGTTAGAAGCGCAGCTTGTGTCTTCTGATGCAGAATCTTTGTCTGCTGAGCTTGAGCTTAAAATGCAGGAACTAGGAGATGCAAAGGCATCTGTTGAGGAAGCTTCCCAGCAGCTAAAAGCATTTACAGACCAAATAGAAACTTACACAAAACAAATGAGAGATATGAAGAATGCGAAAGATGAATTGAAGGCATTGGAAGACAACTATGAGCGCACAATTCAGGCTGAAGCAAAAGACCTTGAACAACTTCTAAATAAGCGAAACCTTCTTCAGGCAAAACGAGAAGATTACATGATGAAAATTCGAGAATTGGATTCATTACCATCAGATGCATTTGAAAAATACAAGCGCAAGAATCTTAAAGAATTGCACAAAATGCTTCACAAATGCAATGAGCACCTTAAAGAGTTCAGTCATGTCAACAAGAAAGCATTGGATCAATATGTCAATTTTACAGAACAAAGAGAGGAGTTACATAAAAGACTAGCAGAACTTGATGCTGGTGATGAGAAAATCAGAGAATTAATTTCAGTCTTGGACCAACGTAAGGATGAATCAATTGAGAGGACATTTAAAGGTGTGGCAAAGAACTTTAGGGAAGCATTTTCAGAGCTTGTACAAGGTGGGCATGGTTCTCTCGTAATGATGAAGAAAAAGAAGGCTGGTGAGGTTGATGATGATGGATATCGTGATTCAGATCCAGATGCATGGTCTGTTTCAGGTGTCAGTTCCTATTCTGGTGGGCTATGGTTGGCAGCCCTTCAGGCAGCTGCGGCCATGGCAAATGAAGTTGGTGATAAAACTTCTGGAAAACATTTTCGAGTTAAATTTGAGAAGGCAAAAACTGTTTATGAGAAGCTGTGGAATGGCTCATACTTCAACTATGATAGCAGTAACAGTAGTGGCAGCACTTCCATTCAGGCAGATCAATTGGCTGGACAGTGGTATGCACGTGCTTCAGGTTTGGCACCAATTGTTGATGATGAGAAAGCTCAGAGTGCACTTGAAAAGGTTTATCAATTCAATGTGATGAAGGTAAATAATGGAAAGCTAGGTGCAGTTAATGGAATGCAACCAGATGGGAAAATCGATATGTTAGCAATGGAATCAAGGGAGATATGGACAGGTGAAACCTATGGAGTTGCTACTACTATGATACATGAAGGGATGGTGTTACTTGGGAGTCTACATGATGCTCCTTGTGTCGATACTACGCAAGGTAGCGATGGATGCATTTTGACCTCTGCAATTCTTAGATTGATTTGGGACGTTGGGATTAGAGTGACTGACAGTTAGTGACTGCTAGAGGGTTCTTTCAGGAGGTCTCTGGTGATGGTACCATACAGTGCAGTGTTTTGAGTAGAGGGTGCTACAGATCTCCTAGGATAATTTGGGACCCTGGGATCATCCCCGGATTCAGTTGGTTTAGTTGATTGATTGTGGATTTGCGTTGGCATTGCTTGAGGACAAGCAATCTTTGGCAAGGGAGGACTGTAATGTTCCCAAAAGTGACATGCATGCAAACCCTACAAGTGAGATGCATGCGAACCCTAAAAATGACATGCATGCAAACCCTAAAAGTGAGATGGATGCGAACCCTCGTGCATGCCATCCCAACATTATTTTAATGATGCATGCACTATTTAAAGTCTCCCTCCACTTGCATGCAAGTCAACGGCAAATTAGAAGATAAAGTGACATGCATGCAAGTCAACGGCAAATTAGAAGATAAAGTGACATGCATGCAAGTCAACGACAAATTAGAAGATAAAGTGACCTAATTAGGTCAAAGATTAGGGTTTTGCGCAGTTGAACTTTATAAATAGAGGAGAAAGCAAGAGGAGACTTCACTTTTTTATTATGATTATTTTGGGAGCTCTTGGATAGCAGCACATCGTGCAGCACAGCAGTTGGGGTTGGAGACGGAGTCTTCAGCTAACAGGATTTCGGCAGTGAAACATCTGCCCTAGTCTTATTCCGGGTAAGCCATACAGGTTCACCACTTGTTCTTCATTCATTCATCAGTTATCTAGTATATGTATAGATCGTTGCAGGGACACGTGTGCAGCCGTAAGGGGGGTTTTCAGCCAGAAAGCCCTAATTAGCTGCTGGGCCTTCAGATCTCAGTTTCCTTCCGAAACTCAGGCACCATTCTCATCATTAGCTTCATACTTTGGTACCCAGTGAGTTTCAGATCCATCAGTGCTCATCCGAAGCAGTTATCAGCCGTTTCGTGGTTCCAGGGGGTGAGTAGCTGCCTCTCTGAAGTGATTTGCTACCCTACCTAGAGATCTTAGAACCTTCGCATGCTCCGGGCATTCTCTCCAACACTGAACCGCTACCAGTCCTGCAAATTCTCAGTCCGATTGGACACCTCCTTCCTTGAGGGCGTCACACTTTCGTACTTGGGCGTCTTGCTGCTGGGGAATGCACCTGAAGCAGAGGAGCTCAGATCCTCTCCGATCCATCTCGCAGTATTGGCAGACTTTCTCTGGAGTAGTTCAGACCGGATTATCAGTGGTAAGTGTTCATTCTATCTCGCAAACCCTAACTCTAATTTTTCCTATAAAATAGGGATTTTTGCATGGCAGTTTGCATGCCCAGTTGTATCAGCATAATTGTTTAGAAATAGAAAATATCGGGATTTGGGATATTACAGTATATGAAGAAGATGTACCTCCCAGAAATGTAGAAGCTACACCCTCCCCTGAAGATGAAACACTAGAAGACCATGATATGCTAGAACCTGAAGAACCTCCCACTATGAATATGTCACGAAAGAGAAAGCTTTCCTGGGCAAGAGAAATTATAGAAGAAGCAAAGAAGTATGGAGCTCTAGAGGGCTCCACAAGATTTAGCAAGAAGCCAAATCCATTTTCCAGTTATTTGGCTTTGATGTGTGATCTTGTGGATCAAGAACCTACTAGTTATAAAGAAGCTATACATAAGAAGGAATGGGTAGAAGCAATGACAGGAGAATACCAATCAATAATGAAGAATGATGTTGTTGGAGTTTGTGCAACTTCAAAATCTATTCTTATTGTCCTCCTTCGGGAGTTGAACTTGTTGTAATTATTCATCTAAACCCTAAAAAGAGCAATGTAATCCTTGGGGAGAAAAGCCAACAATGAAAGAATAAATAAAATAATAAAATATAAAATTATTTATTACACCCCCAAGTGAAGTCGGCCCCAGTTATTTTCTGGGTGGCAAAACAGAATAAATAGAAGGCGCCCAAACAGAATAAATAGAAGGTGCCCCCCTCATTTCAGCATACAACATCAACGCAACAACTACACAACAGTTTACAGTTTTCTGGGAAAGGCAGTAGGTCAGAAGTAGACTGATTTTCAGGGTTTTATATTTGGAAGGAATTTCCATATTTTTCTTTTTCTTACTTCATTGTACTTTGATCTCAGAATTATCATCTCTAGACGAAGGTTGCTGGGTTTTTCCCAATTGGGTTTCCTAGGTGAAAATACTTGTGTTATTGTTCTGTGCTTTGTCTATCTTCTAGTGATCCTATTGATAAATGAAATTAAGATATACTGCTATAATCTTTAAGAAAATCTAACATGGGAGCAGAGCACTACTAGAAGAAGTCATTAGCAGAACTCTGTCGGCAACCTGTCGAAACTAGGGTTTCATTTTTCAAGGTCTTCACTCAACCTTTTGGCAGAAAAAGAGCCTTGGGAATTTCGCTCTAAGGAAGGTGCATCTTTCTGTAGAAACATAATTGGATTCTGAGTATTTTCAGTTTTTGGCCTGTTAGTGTTGCGGGAAATTAGGACTTTTCACAGAAGTGGAATTTTTGAGTGAGCCCAGCATAGGATTGTTCTCCTCGTAAAAATTGAAATTTAGAGACCAAGATCGAAATTTTTGGTAGGGTAAAACTTCGGGAAAGTCAAACCCTAATTTGACCTCGAACTAGAAAACCAACACTGCAGAAGATCAACTCTAGATGCAGATCTACAGTCAAGATGATCAGCATGAAGAATGAAGATCATACAGAATTCTTCATATCAGCTTTATCAGGTACGATTCCCACCACTAGTGATACTTGGCTCATAGATAGTGGTGCATCTAGACACATGACAAGATATAAAGAAAATCTTTCAGAAGTAGTTGAGAAAGATTCCCATCTCCGTGTTGTACTTGGAGATGATGCCAACTACACTGTAAAGGGATCTGGAGCTACCTCCCTTCAGCTAGAGACTAATGATACTCTACACTTAAGTGATGTTCTCTATGTACCTGGTATGAGAAGAAATCTTGTTTCCATCTTAGCCTTAGAAGACAAAGGATATAAAGTAGCATTTTCAGATGGAAAAGTACTTGATTGGCAGAAGAACTCAAGCATGGATACAACCAAAGTAATTGGCATGAGAAAGGAGAGTTTGTATCGACTGAACACTCTACTAGTCGAAGCCCTAATCCATGACTCTGCAAGTATGGGTGAGCTATGGCACAGAAGACTAGCTCATCTAAATTACAAAGCTCTCCCAGCAGTGAAGAACATAGTTAGACCATGATGGAACATGTAAAGGATGTGCACTTGGAAAGAATGCCAAGAAATCCCTCCTTGATAGTGAGAGTAGATCCAAAGAAATCCTGGATCTAGTGCACTTCGACTTGTGTGGCCCAATGACAGTTTCCTCATTGGGAGGATATCATTACTATGTGACCTGCATTGATGACTATTCACGGAAGACTTGGATCTACTTTTTTAAGACCAAGGAATCCGAGGAAGTACTCAGTAAATTCAAGGAGTTCAAAGCATAAGTCGAGAATTTGTCAGGGAAGAGGATCAAGATTCTAAGATCAGATAATGGTGGCGAATATACCTCTACAGAATTCAATGATTTCTACAAAGAAGTAGGGATTAAGAGGGAGCTTACAGTTCCCTACAACCCCCAGCAAAACGGAGTTGCTGAAAGAAAGAATAGAACGATTGTGGAGGGATCCAAAGCCATGATTCATGACCAGAGTTTACCCATGTTCTTATGGGAAGAAACATCCAGAACAATTGTATATGTACAGAATAGGTGCCCACATAAGATAGTGAAGATGTAATGTCCCCCTCTAATTAAGCATCCAAAACACCCGCTAACCTACATAATTCCCATAGGTTCGAGCGGGTACTGCATGAGAGGGAATTGACTGAGGGAATTTGATACTTAGAGCAGAACAAGACATTCATTCAATGTCAAGTCATCAGTCGGATAAAAGAAGTCTTATTTCTTTACGCTTAAAAGTCAACAGCAAATTAGAATTGCATGCGTGCAAAGGCGAAGCATAAAACTTAAAAGTGACATGCGAACCCTAAAAGCACACGAAGTTCTATTTAAGAGGGGGATTACACTAAAGAGGGTATCTATTATTATTGATGATTGATTTGGGAGTTTCGAGCAGTAGCAAAGTGTGCAACTGCGGCAGTTGGGGTTGGAGAGCTAGCAAGGGTTCGACAGTGAGATATCTGCCCTAGTCTCTTATTGGGATAGATCATCCGGGGTTATCCACAACATTCATCATATACTTAAGTATTTGGAGATCCAGCACATTTCGAAGGGTTATTGGTAGATCCACGTTTTGCAACCGGAAGTAGCGGGGAAACCACAGAAGGATTCGCTGGGACCACAAAACCCAGTCTTTCCTCCGCATGTCAGCTTCCTCTTTCTCAGTGGGCCTATCCTACGGCATACAGTCATTATCAGCCATCAGTTTGCTCATCTGGAGCAGCTATCAATAAATAGAGAGCTTGGGGGGCGTGAGCAACAGAACCATAGATCAATTTGCTAGGGCTCTTAGAGGCTGCCAAACCTCTGCATGTGACAGTCTATCTCTCCAGCATCAGCAGACGGACAAGCCCACGAAGTTTCAGCCTGATCTGACCTCTCCTCCTATAAAAACGTCACCTTCAGTCTGGAGGGTGCTTACGGTATTGCGGGGCGGTAACATCGGAGGAAAGGAGCACTACTAGCCCACCTATCCACACCTTTATGCATGTAGCTATCTCTGGAGTCATTATCAGCCGAGATATCAGTGATAAGTGTTAATTTCTCTTTGCAAACCCTAACCCTAATTCAACTACATTTTAGGGCATTTTTTTGCATGGCAAGTTTGCATGCCCAGTTATTTCGTATTTTTGTATGAAATTGATTGTGTGAGTCAGCGCTACTTTAGACATTAGAGAATACCAATATTTGGGATATTACAGAAGAACATGACTCCTGAAGAAGCTTTTACAAGAGTAAAGCTAGAAGTAGGCAACCTTCGAATTTTTGGCTATCCAGTCTAGATACATGTGCCCAAGGAGAAAAGGACGAAGTTAGAACCTTCAGGAAAGAAGGGAACCTTCGTGGGATACAGTGAATCGTCAAAGGCCTACAGAATCTATATCCCACTACGTCATAACCCCCCCCGTACGCTTTGGAAACTCGTTTTAGACAGGATGATACCGTACCACGAGTTTGAAACGCGTATCATAAAACTTGAAACTCATTTCACACGCGTATCACCTCCCTCACGCCGCGTTTCACTCTCGGATTAGGGCAAAACCGGGCCCAGTTGACATATCGGGTGTCTTTTTCGCCGGTTTAAACGCTTAGGTCGGGTTTAAAGACACCGAATAGGGTTTAGGAATCAAATAGTTTTTAAAACATGAAGAAATAACCAATAATCTTCACGTGTCTGCTGCAACCGGTGTTCAAGTTTCAACTCTCCTTCACGAGTTTGACAGGTCGATTCACGGGTTTATCCTGTAGCCGGTGTTCAACTCTCCATTCCGCGAGTTTGAACTCTCCATTTCGCGGGTTCATCCGTGTCATTTCGTGGTCTAATACACAGTCCCCGTCACGGGCTTCCTCATCCGCGAACATAAATCTTCACGTGTTCATCTCTGCTTTCACGGCGACGGTGACTACGACTGCAACTTCATGGAAATGCTACGGTGAGTTTGAAGTTTGAAGAAATGGAGTTTTGCTAGTTTGTTCCATCCATTTTGCAGGCTGATAATTTAACTATTATTTTTTTTATTGATGTGTTTTGCAGGTAGAGGGCAGGTCGACTCCATCGATTTGCATTTTGCAATTTTGCTGCTACAGCAGCACTCTGTTTTTCCATTTTCACTAGTGATCCGCAGCTACAGCAATCCCATTTTCCATTTTTCAGGAGTTATTTGCTGCTACAGCAATCCGAATTTCCAGATTCGTGGCATTTTAGGGTAGCAGAATTCACTTCTTCCATCGATTTCACCAGCGAATTTTAAACAGCAACCATTTTTAGGCAGCTGAAGCAAACAGGTTTTCCAGTTAGGTGGCATTTTAGTGCAGCAGCAGTGCCATTTTGGTGTTTAGTGGTGAGCAACAGCCAACAAGCAATTTGTCAGGGTTCTGTTTTTTTTTATTTGGTTTATGCTTCATTTTTTACAATTTTAATGCTAATTTGTTTTATTGTTTCACCTATTTTTTTGCAGACAGCAGAAGCTATGGCTGCCAATCAAGAAGCCACTTTTCCTCCACTGCCTAAGGCAAACAAAAGAGCTGACTATTACCCATTATGGAGGCATGCTAAGAAGATTGCAAGAATTCCAGGTGGTGGTTCATGGGAATGGCGTTGCACGCTTTGCAATGGCCTGTATAAGGGCTCTTACCCAAGAGTGAGGGCACATTTTTTGCATGAAACAGGGAAAGGGGTTGACAGTTGCATGAAAACAAGTGATCCAGGGGAAAGGACGAAGTTTGAGGATGAACAACAAGAGGCTGATAGGGTTAAAAGAAGGCATGATGAGCTTAATAATGCCTCACGTCAAGCTCCGTCCATGGAGCCAAGGATTGTGCTGGAAGCAAGGAAGAAGAAGGCAACTCAGAGTCAAATACAGGGACATGCATCAAAAATCAGCAATAGTTCTTCTCCTTCAATTCAAGACAGCAGGATAGCTAAAATGGTGGATGTGCAGGGGAGGGAAGAAGCTGAAACAAGAGTTGCTAGAGCTCTTTATGCTTGTGGCATCCCATTCAATGTGGTTCGGTCGCCTTATTGGCAAGACATGGTTAGGGCAATTAACACTGCTCCCAAAGGGTTCAAGGGGCCCAACTATGAAAAAGTACGAACCGATCTCCTAAAAAAAGAGAAGGAGCTTTTAGAGGATGTTCTATCACCTATTCGTTCTTCTTGGGGTAGCTCCGGTGTTACCATTGTCTCTGATGGATGGACAGATACTAGGCGAAGACCATTGATAAATATTATTGCCACTTCACCAAAAGGAGCAATGTTCCTAAAGGCTGAAGACTGTTCAGGGGAGGTAAAGGATGCTCCTTTTATTGCTGATGTTATAATGGCAGCTATTGAGAAAATAGGGCCTAGTAAGGTGGTGCAAGTTATCACATATAATGCACCGGTTTGCAAAGCTGCGGGTCTAATTATTGAGAGCAGGTATGACCACATTTTTTGGACACCATGCATTGTCCATAATCTGAATTTGATCTTAGAAGAAATTGACAACAAAGTTCCATGGATAAAGGAACTAACAGGGCAAGCAAGGGAGATTATTAAATTCATCACCAACCACCACCAGTCTCAAGCAATATTTCGAGAATTCTCCAAATTAGAGTTGTTGAAAGTTGCTGAGACAAGATTTGCCTCCAACTTCATCATGTTGCGTCGCCTCGTTGACATTAAGCAACCATTAGTTTCTATGGTGGTGAGTCAACTTTGGGTTGAGTGGAGGCAATCAGATTCAGAGCGGGGTACTATGGTGCGCAGGTTGTGCCTTGATGAGGAGTGGTGGAGCAAGATAGATTTCTTGCTCAAGTTCACAGGCCCCGCGTTTGAGCTTCTCCGTAGTGCGGACACAGACCGACCTTTCTTGGGAGAGGTATATGATGGCATGGACACCATGGTTGAGAAAACTATGGAAATAATTTCACAAGAGAGTCCTCATCTATTATTTGTTGAGGCTCAATTTGCTGATTTAGTGCAGAAAATCATGGTTGAGAGGTAAAACTTTTAATTTCATTGCTGATTTGTTTGATGTTTTTTATTGCTGATTTGTAAAACTTTTATTGCTGATTTGTTTAATGTTTTTTATTGCTGATTTGTAAAACTTTTTCTATTCCCATGCTGATTTGTTTTACCTTTTCTTTCTCACAACGCCAGGTGGAACAACTTCAACACTCCAATTCACACTTTAGCACATGCCTTGAACCCGAGATTCTATGATGAAAACCTCATTGCTCAAAGCAATGGGAAGAGGAAGGCTCCACATAAGGATAGAGAGGTGGCCAATGGAGTGAAAAAAGCTCTTATGAGAATGTTTCCAGCTGATCTACATAGGGAGGTCAAGGAAGAATTTGCTAGTTTTGCTGCAGGATTGGATGATTATTCAGACATATCAGCTTTGGATGAAAGAAGCACCATGAATCCAGTTAGGTGGTGGATCTGTCATGGAGCAAATGGTGTACATTTGCAAACCCTTGCCATTCGTATTCTTTCACAAGTGGCAAGCTCTTCATCAGCAGAAAAGAATTGGAGCACCTATGGTTTTATTCACTCTGTGAAGCGCAATAGGTTGGGTTCACAAAAAGCTGAGGATCTTGTTTATGTGCACTCCAACCTTCGCCTTGCATCTCGTAGAGGTCCAGAATATGGCTCAGGGCCTTGTAAAGATTGGGATGTGGAACCAAAAGCTGCTGACATGGACATATCTCTTGCTGCACTGAATATTGTTGATGAACCTAGAAGTGGAGTTGGAATTTCTTCCTCCAATCCACAATCCTCTGTTCAGCGTGCATCTTGTTCCATTTTTGAGGAAGACTTTGATGATCAGGATGATGACTATTAGTCTTTGACTCTTACTCTTTAGTTTTTACTAGCTTTTTGCGGTTTTGCCATGTTATAGTTATCATTTATGTATTGACAGTTCACATTTTCATATATGTAGCACTATAGTCTGTACTCTATAGCCTCATATATGAAGGCTGATTTTGGATATTACTATTTGTCATTTGCCATTTGGCAACTTGCATTTTATAATAGAAATGGAGTGATGGACTTATGAATGAAATGTGACGACTCATGAGTAAAAATGTGATGTTATAGTTAAATCAAAATGTTTGATGTTTGAAATTATCATTAATGATTTATCACTTGTAAGTTGTCATTTATGTTT
>LPNX010389647.1:1091909-1301625 GCA_001517045.1 Pseudotsuga menziesii
CCCAGGATTTAGACAAATCGAAGATAGCAGGGATGTGACCTTTGAAGAAGAAATGGTTGTCAGGAAAGGTAGAGGATTAGACATGGAGATCGATGATGAGGAATTGGAGATGAGATCATCCTCCTCTCCAGTCCAGAACGAGTTACCAGGAAAAGATGAACCCATTGATCCAGTCATGACAGTTGATATTCTCGAAGATGTGACAGTAGGTTGGAAAAGACCTAGATGGGCACAACAGACCTTACAGGATGCAGAGGGGCATGAAGCTTCACATGGTACTTTCTGAGAAAGAAAAAGACCTCAAAGGTTCTCCAGTTATGTTGCATTGATGAGTCATATGATTGACTCAAAACCCACCACTTATGAAGATGCATCCAAACATTAAGTTTGGAATGATGCCATGGTGGAAGAATATCAATCCATCATGAAGAATGATGTGTGGGAGATTGTACCGAGACCTGAAGGGAAGTCAGTTGTAACTTCAAGATGGTTATACAAATTCAAACATGGAGCAGATGGGAGTGTTGAAAAATACAAGGCCAAATTTGTTGCCAAAGGATTCTCTCAGAAAGAGGGAGTCAATTATGATGAGACATTTGCTCCTGTGGCTCGATACACTTCCATCAGATCGATCATTGCTATTGCTTCAGCTATGTGATGAAGTTGCATCAAATGGATGTCAAGACTACCTTTCTCAATGGCCTTATTGAGGAAGAAGTGTATATTGAAGAACCAAAAGGGTTTGTTGTCCATGGAAAGGAGTCTCACGTATGCAAGTTGAAAAAGGCGTTATATGGACTCAAGCAAGCACCTCGTGCTTGGTATGGACAGGTAAACGGATTCCTGGTGAGTCTGGGATTCACCAAGAGTGATGCAGACCCTAACCTGTATTACAAGGTTGTGGATAATGAGCCATTGATTTTGGTACTATATGTTGATGACCTGTTTCTTACCGGAAATGAGAAACTCATCTTATGGTGTAAGAAGAAACTCGCCTCTGAGTTCAAAATCAAGGATCTTGGATTGATGCACTACTTCTTGGGATTAGAAGTATGGCAGAGACGGAAAGAGATTTTCCTAGGACAAGGAAAATACACCATAGAGATACTGAAGAGATTCAGAATGTTAAATTGCAAGTCCATAGCTACTCCAATGGATGCAAATTTGAAGAAGCTGAGGGATTCTGCTTCAGATTCAAATTTGATTGATCCCATCATGTATCGCCAGTTTATTGGGTCCTTGATGTATCTAACGCAATGTTGCACGACTCGGACTCGGCAAAGACTTGGCTGGCATGTGACTCGTAGACTCGGGAAAAACTCGGGAAGGACTCGGGAAGACTCGGCAAAGACTCGGCAAAGAGGAAAAAAATTAAAATATAGTAAATTTTAAGCAAAAAAAAATCAAACAATAAACATATTCACACCACACCAATTAATTTTTATATTAATAGTAGATACTAGATACCATAATTTTTATATTAATAGTAGATACTAGATACCATAATTTTTATATTAATAGTAGATACCACTTTATTTGTGGGAGCACCATATAGGCTATGGTATATTAAAACATATGTAATTTTATCAAAGCCAACATAAAATTAATTGTTTGTATAAAAACTTATATTATAAAAACATTTTCAAAACTCTGAATTTTGAAAAAGATTTCTCTTATTAGGTAGGAAATTATAAGTTCACGAGAGGCCTAGAATTCCATTGAATCGCATTGGCCATCCATATCAATGGTTGAGGATTTCTAAATTCTCACGGTTTGTTTCCGTTGGGGGTCATAAAGTTTGGAAATGTCATGAGTGAGAATCACCCCAATCATCCAGATTGACGGCTTAATGAAATTTGTTTCCGTTGCTAATTATAAAGTTTCGAAACGCTGCGATGGTTGAGAATCATCTCGCCCATACAAATTGACATGAAGATCACTCACGGAAAATAAGTCCGCTAGAACTGAAGTCCGTTGTCAATTCCGCGAGGGTTTCTTTTGTCCGTCTAGCCGGTTTCAAGCGAGTCCGACCGAGTCTCCGTCAAGTACATGCGAGCCTTGGCAAGTAAACGAGTCTGTGTCGAGGTGTCGAGTCTACTGCCGAGTATGAAACGATTACTCGTTTTGAGGTTCGACTCGGGTAGACTCGCGAGTACCCCTGAGTCTTAGCCGAGCCGTGCTTCACTGATCTAACGAACACCATACCAGACGTTTGTTTTGCTGTGAATGCTCTCAGTCAGTTCATGTGCGAATCGAGGCAGATTCACTGGATTGCTACAAAAGATGTACTCAGATACTTACGTGGCATTGTGGGATATGGTCTACGGTATGATTTAGAATGTGACTTAAAATTGCAAGGGTTTACAGACTCAGATTGGGCCGGATGCACTACAGATAGGAAGAGCACTTCAGGATGTTGTTTCAGTCTGGGGTTCTGCAGTTATTTCCCAATGCAATAGAGAGCAGAATTTTGTGGCTCTTAGTACTGCAGAGGCCGAGTATATGGTTGCTACTTTAGCAGCCTGAGAAGCAGTTTGGCTTTGTAAACTCTTTGCAGGGTTGTTTGGCTAGATTCTAGAGCCAATTGTGCTTCACTCTGATAACTAGAGTTGTGTGTAGATGTCAGTGAATCCTGTATTTCATGACAAGCAGAAGCACATAGAGATTCGTTATAACTTAATACATGATATGGTGCAGAAAGGTGCAGTCGAGCTACAGTATATTTCGACCGATGACCAGACTGTAGATGTTCTCACCAAGCCTCTTCCCAAGGTGAAATTTGAATACTTTTGCGGAAAACTTAGAGTAGAAGAGAATGTATCCCTCCTTGCGAGGCAGAGATGACTGAGAGACATTTACCATACTTTCACCCAGGTACCTCTACTTGTCTAGGTTCTCAGCCAGGTATGTGAGAAATCCCATCGACAGTGTTATCCAACTTTTTGTACCATAGTTGGGTTACCTGAGGAGCCGTCGGTTGACAGACTTGATCGAAGTCCGATTCCAGTGTATCAGTCGATCTGTCTGCTTATCTAGCCAATATTGGCTAGTCACTTTTTTATTTGAATAATTTTGACCATGGCCCCACGGGGTTTGTAATAAAATGTATTAGTAGGATATTTTTGAGTGGTTTGGTCTCCTGAGACGTAGAATTTCAAATAGGGTATTCCAGGGAGTTTTTTTCCTTTGACAATTATGCTCTGCCTTCAACCGAGTATAATTGACAAGGTTTTCTCCCGCTTCCTCCGAAGCTGGAATGCCCGATGTTGAATTCTGGGCCTTGGGGGGATATTAGAGCCCAACTGATTGTTATAAGCCTACTAGACATTATTTAGATAGATCATGGTCATGTCCTAAGTCATCGGGACACATAAAAAAATTTCGAATTTTTTTTTTTCGAACAGTGAAAAATTATTTTTTAATTACTTTTCCCTAGTTTTTTGGGTTAATTTTTCCATAAATTAAATGGAAAAAACCCGTTCGTGATCCGGACTCCGAATTCAGTGATTCATGGCTCTAACTTTAAGCCAAAAATCATTCTTGATCAGCAAGCCAGTCAGAACCAGCTTTCAGATCAGCAATCAGACACATAATGTCTTTTCACACAAAAAAGTCAGTTTTGAGTAAAAAAATGATTTTTAGTAAAAAAAATGTTTTTTATTAAAAAATGATTTTTATTAAAAAAGTGATTATTTTGGAGAAAACTAAAACTCTCCAAATTCAGTAAAATAAAAGGCTAAATGACATCTCATGGAACACTTATGATGATTGGAGTTATCATAACTCAGCTTCAGTCATCATTAAGAGAGCAATTAATTTATTATCAGTTATCAGCCATGTCATCTCCAGCTAAAGATGAGATGGAGAGCTCTCATTGGTCTGGTGATTTGATCGAGGTGAAGACTGAAACTTACACCATCAGTAGGCTTCCCAGACCTAACAAAGTAGGTTTCCAGACCTAGCAGGCAGCTTTCCCATGCAGCAGGGTTAGTTTTTTGGTTTTAGGGTTTTAGCACTCTCTCATTTGTTAAATGGAGGCTCTTTCAGCTCTATTGAGGATGGATTTTTGTGTAGAGAAAGTCTGGTGAAACTTTTGTAATTCCTTGTTGCTTCTATGCAACCATTGGAATAAAATTAAGGCTTTGGAGGCTCATGTGGTGTGATTCTTTGGATGATTGCACTTGATGGATGAGGTGATGTTGTTTTAATGCTTTTCTTTCTTGTTTATTTGAGATTATGATGTTATGCTTTAGAAGGCTTCTGTAAGCACATAAGAACCGGTATTTGCGGTTTGCAAGTTAGCTATTTATTGATTTATTTCTAGAATTTAAAAAAGAGCATTGTTTTATTCAGTTGTAGCTCATGCTCTTCTTTATTTCAATTTGTGAACAATACATGATCTAATATTTGTATGGCAAGTCTATGAGTGTTATTTTGCAGATTCTTCCATCCAACCAAGCACAAGTTCGAGCTTAGCTGCATCTTCTTCTCTTGGAGTCAAGTACGCTTTTCCGGTAATTGCATGCCTCATGAGATCCAAGTGCTTTAAAAAGATCCATAGGTTTGACCATTCTCTTCTTGCTTTTATTCATCATTCAAATTAAAAAATCTTTTTTTTCTTGGGATTATGGCACGTTTGGGCTAAAGTGAACATTCATTCACTTAGCCTTTGCCCCGGTTGGCTACCCTGTGCTTTATTTTCAGCCTTTTAGGCCTTTTATTTGCAGCCTTTCCTTGCCTTAGTTCGCTGTCCACTTTTCCCCACTTTTTGCCCTTTTGGACAGCCCTCTTTTGCCTCCTTGTTCCACTTTTTGCAGCCCCTTTTCCATCCTCTTTTTGGGCCATCTTTTGGGCTGTATTTTCAGCCTTTTAGGCCTTTTATTTGTAGCCTTTCCTTCATTTTGTTTGCTGTCCACTTTTCCCCATTTTTACCCTTTTGGACAACCCTCTTTTGCCTCTTTGTTTCCGCTTTTTGCAGCCTTTTTCCATCATTTTCTTCAACCATCTTTTGGGCTGTACTTTCAACCTTTTTCACCTTCATTTTGCAGCCCTCTTTCTCACTTAGTTTCCTGCCTTCTTTTGACTTTCCTTTTTCTCTCTTTCCACCCCTCTTTCACCCCTCTTACCTTGCCTTTTTCTTGCCTCTTTTCTTCCTTCTTCTTGGTGAGTTTGGGTAAATGTTTTTAGCTAGGATTAAATTTCAAGTTATTTTTGATCAACTAATATCATAATAAGTGTGTGTCTAGAGTTTTTAGATTGTAAACAGGTGAAGGAGAGCGCAAAGGCCACAAACGAACAAGGAGTGCAAAAAGAACAAAAACACTGCTATCCCTCTTCTTGCATCCCCTTCTTTCCCCGTTCTTCCAAGAAGCAAAGAACACATCATCATTGTAAAAGATTAATAAAAAGAGCTGAGTGGGAAGAAGTCTCCTACCTTTTCTACTTCCTCTATTTTGGGGAAGTGTGTCTTGTGTTCATTTTTATGATTTACATAGTATAGTTTTCCTTAAGCAATTAGTTTAGTTCTTTGATTAGACTTAGTTTCATTCTTACTAATTGCTAGATTCATCATTGCTTGTTGGTATCTTGTTATAAATTGTTAAATCATAAGAAGAACCAAAATATCTTGAATCTCACCATAAGGTGGATCGAAAGTGCTCTCTGTCGGAGAGTTTTAATCAACCACCTTTCATATTAATTATTGTGTTTGTTTAATTCAAATCATCCATAAGTAAAACTCTTGAACTTGCAGAAACACAAGTCAAGAGCACTCTCTATCGAAGAGCACCTTAGGTTTGCACAACCCCTGCATTAGTATCATCTAGATTAGCTAAGTCTCTTGAACCACTGTCATAAGACGAGGTCAAGAGCACGCTCTGTCGAAGAGTTTTAATTAATTAACTTAATAAAATTCGCATCTCACACGCCTTTATTTAATTAACCCCCCTCCCTCCTTGCCGAAATATGCTCTGACCGATCCTAGATCGGAGTACCCAGAAACGGCACTGGATCTTTAAACCCCGCAAGAGTAACCTAATAACACTTAAACACCCCATAACCAACGCACCGGCGTTGTAGGGATTCTTCCAAAGTACTTCATGGTAGAGGCGCCGGAACCTCCCGCTGTCATAGATTCTCAGCTAGCTGGTCACTTGACAATATCAGCCTGGGATACTGGGCGGCCCCGACATGTCTTCAACGGAGGTGACTTAGAAGAGTCTCCCGGCTTTGATAAACCTTTTTGTTGACACCCTAAAGCAAGACCACAGTTAAAAACTTTTAAAAATTACCAAGAGCACTTGCAAAACCTAACATTCACTGGCATCTTTTGGGATTCACATTTTTCTAAACACGAAGCATCTCTGATAATTTTACTCCATAGGCACTGGTTCCATATTTTAGCATTGTTGATAATCTGGGCCATTTGTCCATTGAATGTTTGATTATAAGTCATATCTGTGAATGCTTTGTTTATTTTCGTGAATTGCTCAAATATTTGTCTATCTTTTAATTCCAATGATAGCAACGTGGATTGCCTTGTCTTGTGCTCAATTCATAAACTTAATCATTTCTAATCACAAGTAACTCCTAAACAAACACCCATCCGCATCCAAAACATCTCAAAACTTAACTTAAACATTGAACCATAGAAAACTCTTTGTTAGGGACTAGCCCCCTTGGCTTCGTTAGGAGTTAGCCTAAACGGAGGAGCTAGGAGTAGGTGACAGTACCTAGCTCTGTGCTTGCCCCCAAGGTCGCACCTCTCCCACTTTCTCAAGTGAGGAGACAGTTTTCGGAAGATTTCTGCTACTGGTGTGCAATCGGCGGACAACATGTTTTGGCGTCGTTGCTGCGGACAAATCTTTTTGTTCCTGGACGACCTTTGTTTCTTTTAGTTTTTACCTTTTTCCATTTTTGGTAGATTTTTAGTCCAATCACTCTCCGAAATTAGACTTAAGTCCACCTGGTGACTCCACTGTCAGTTAACACCTCAAGGTATTCTACTAAAAGAAACTCTGTAGGTTTGGTCGATTTCATCCCTGACCCCGAAAAGGTCTTAAGGAGGAGATTAAACAAACTATCTTCTCGCAGGATCCTTGCGGAACTTGGATCTGAGTCTATTTCAGACATCCACATTTTATTTTCTAAAAACACTAATACCACTGTTTCTAACATAATGGGTGAGTATTTTACTCAGCTTGACTTTTCTTAGATAGTAGGTCAACCCCACCGTCTTCCAGACAAAGTTGTCGAGAAGCTCTCGATGTATACAGGAACTGATGCCATTACCTCCGCCATGCACCTCAGGAACTTTTCTATGTGTATCAACGCTTATATAAATGATCCGGTCAGCCAACATGATGACGTGTATATGAAGTTATCTCGATGTATACAGGAACTGATGCGATTACCTCCGCCATGCACCTCAGGAACTTTTCTATGTGTATCAACGCTTATATAAATGATCCGGTCAGCCAACATGATGACGTGTACATGAAGTTATTTGCTCTTTCTCTGGATGGAAAGGCGGGCGACTGGTATAGCAATTTATTAGACAATTCCTTTAATAGTCTAGTAGCTTTCAAAACTTATTTCACCAAGAAGTTCGGTGAAAAGAAAGAACCTCAGCATCAACTTGCATCCTTGACCAACATAAAGAAGAAAGACACAGAAACAATGGACGAGTTCAATACTAGGTTCACGGAATTGTCAAATGCCATCCCTACTGAGTATGCCCCAACTAAACCAACCCTCCTGGTCTATTACATTGAGGCACTTAGTGGCAAAATGCAGTACGAGATCAGAGACAAGGAGCCTGCTAACTTGCTCCAGGCTCAGGAGACGACAATCAAGATTGATCTGAACATGCAGTCATTTGGTGAATCTAACCTCCACGGTTATTCAAGGTCTTCAACTTCGTTGAAAATCAGTGAACCAAAAGACAAGGATCCTTTATCAACTATGAAGGATGCCTATGAAAAACAAATGATGGAGATGAAGAAAAATATGGAGGAGGCAGAGCAGAAACACTTAGCATAGTTAAAGGAAATTCAAAATAGGGTGATCACAATGGAAAGAACTCAAACTCACTCCACTCCTAGAACCTTTCCTGCCAAGCCAACTTGGCTAAGAAAGCCTGCCAACCATGAGCAGAGGCCTCCTCATCAGCTAGAGGCTGCTAACATGGTTGAGTAGTATAAGCCATTTTGCAAGGCATGTAAAGACCTTCATGAATAATCTTCTTGTTATTATGCATGCTATGTTCATGAGCATGGTTTTTCGAAGGGTTGTGGTCCTAAAGCATCATCAAGCAAGCCCGAGTACATAAACTGTGTAGATGACATGCATGATATTTCTGAAGAAAGTTGGAGAGAGACAAAACAATATTCAAGAGAGCGTGAATACATTAACATAGTTGGACAACTCCATCCTTTCACCATAGAAACCCGGGGTCAAGTTGAAGATTATAGTCAGAAATTGGATGATTTCACTAAAAACTTTAGCACTAATCCTACTAATGAGCATAATGATGATAGTTTGGAAGGTTTACTACCTTGTGACCTTTTTTCTGAAGAAGATGACTATGATCATGAGGAGGGATATAGAATCAGATGTGATACAAGTGAGGAAGAATCCCTTACATCTGAGATGGACGATAACTTTGAGACTTCAATTAAAAATCCAATCTTAGATGTTTCATGTGATGAGATTCCTCCATGCACTTCACCGGATGACAAATATTTGGAAAGTTGGGTCCCCTGTGATATCTTTGAAACCCGGCTTTTTGAAGAAGATGGTTTTGAGCAAAATGAGAAGTATAGACATGGACTTGATACCAGTGATGAGGCATCTCTCATATCCGACATAGATGGTGATGATGACTATTGGACTTTTATTGAAAATCCAACCTATGATACCTTTGAGAACATTTTTGAGAATCTCATCTATGATATGTCCAGCAAGGGGAGTTGTTCTTCTGAGACTTATGAAAGTTATAAGGAAGAGCAGTCAAAGTTTTCATATGATCAGTCAGAATTGTATCTAAGGATTGGTAATAAGGATTTGAAAAAGCAGTCCGGTGAAGAATCAGATGGGATACAACTAGTTGAAGTTTTTTCTCAGCCATTGTCTTCACATATAGATATTCCTTATGTTTTGGAGCACCTTGGGGCTTATACAACGAGTTATTATTTGATAAGCCTTGATGATCAACATGATGGAGTAGTCGACCTACCGCATTATCCCGATTTGTATATCAGCGCTATCCAATGATGTATAGAAGCAGCCTGCGCGAGCATCTACCAGTGTGGGAAGACGTTTGACGACATTATTCATGCCTATGATTCCCCATCCAGCCCGCCCATTCTGGATCATCACGCGGGATGTGGAAACTAGAGATTCTGGGGTTCTCGTATGCTCTCCTTGCATAAGAGATTAGATCGAGCACACGTCCCATAGTTGGAGCCAGATGTTATCGAACTTTTTGTACCATAGTTGGGTTACCTAAGGAGCCATTGGTTGACAGACTTGATCAAAGTCTGATTCCAGTATATCAGCCGATCCGTCTGCTTATCTAGCCAATATTGGCTAGTCACTTTTTTATTTGAATAATTTTGACCATGACCCCGCGGGGTTTGTAATAAAATGTGCTAGTAGGATATTTTTGAGTGGTTCGGTCTCCTGAGACGTAGAATTTCAAATAGGGTATTCCAGGGAGTTTTTTGTCTTTGACAATTATGCTCTGCCTTCAGCCAAGTATAATTGACAAGGTTTTCTCCCGCTTCCTCCAAAGCCGGAATGCCCGATGTTGAATTCTGAGCCTGGGGGGGTTATTAGAGCCCAACTGAGTGTTATAAGCCTACTAGACATTATTTAGATAGATCATGGTCATGTCCTAAGTCATCTGGACACATAAAAAATTTTCGAAATTTTTTTTTTCGAACAGTGAAAAATTATTTTTTAATTTTTTAATTTTTAATTACTTTTCCTAAGTTTTTTGGGTTAATTTTTCCATAAATTAAATGGAAAAAACCCATTCGTGATCTGAACTCCGAATTCAGTGATTGATGCTCTAACCCTAAGCTAAAAATCATTCTTGATCAGCCAACCAGTTAGAACCAGCCTTCAGATCAGCAATCGAACACATAATGCCTTTTTACTAAAAAAAGTCAGTTTTAAGTAAAACAATGATTTTTAGTAAAAAAAATGATTTTTATTAAAAAAGTGATTGTTTTGGAGAAAACTAAAACTCTAAAAATTCAGTAAAATAAAAGGCTAAATGACATCTCATGGAACACTTCTGATGATTGGAGTTATCATAACTCAGCTTCAGTCATCATTAAGAGAGCAATTAATTTATTATCAGTTATCAGACATGTCATCTCCAGCTAAAGATGAGATGGAGAGCTCTCATTGGTCCAGTGATTTGATCGAGGTGAAGACTGAAGCTTACACCATTAGTAGGCTTCCCAGACTTAACAAAGTAGGTTTCCAGACCTAGCAAGCAGCTTTCCCATGCAGTAGGGTTGGTTTTTTGGTTTTAGGGTTTTAACACTCTCTCATTTGTTAAATAGAGGCTCTTTCAGCTCTATTGAGGATGGATTTTTGTGTAGAGAAACTTTGGTGAAACTTTTGTAATTCCTTGTTGCTTTTATGCAACCATTGGAATAAAATTAAGGCTTTGGAGGCTCATGTGGTGTGATTCTTTGGATGATTGCACTTGATGGATGAGGTGATGTTGTTTTAATGCTTTTCTTTCTTGTTTATTTGAGATTATGATGTTATGCTTTAGAAGGCTTCTATAAGCACATAAGAACATGTATTTGCTGTTTGCGAGTTAGCTGTTTATTGATTTACTTCTAGAATTTAAAAAAGAGCATTGTTTTATTCAGTTGTAGTTCATGCTCTTCTTTATTTCAATTTGTGAACAATACATGATCTACTCTTTGTATGGCAAGTCTATGAGTGTTATTTTGCAGATCCTTCCATCCAACCAAGCAGAAGTTCGAGCTTAGC
The DNA here is from genome assembly GCA_001517045.1 of Pseudotsuga menziesii. Lineage (NCBI taxonomy): Eukaryota > Viridiplantae > Streptophyta > Pinopsida > Pinales > Pinaceae > Pseudotsuga > Pseudotsuga menziesii. The sequence goes on from LPNX010389647.1 coordinate 1,102,926, forward strand.
TGCATCTTCTTCTCTTGGAGTCAAGTACGTTTTTCCGGTAATTGCATGCTTCATAAGATCCAAGTGCTTTAAAAAGATCTACGGGTTTGACCATTCTCTCCTTGCTTTTATTCATCATTCAAATTAAAAAATCTTTACTTTCTTGGGATTAGGGCACGTTGGGGGTAAAGTGAACATTCATTCACTTAGCCTTTGCCCTGGTTGGCTGCCCTGTGCTTTATTTTCAGCCTTTTAGGCCTTTTATTTGCAGCCTTTCCTTCCCTTAGTTCGCTGTCCACTTTTCCCCACTTTTTGCCTTTTTGGACAACCCTCTTTTGCCTCCTTGTTCCACTTTTTGCAGCCCCTTTTCCATCCTGTTTTTGGGCCATCTTTTGGGCTTTATTTTCAGCCTTTTAGGCCTTTTATTTGCAACCTTTCCTTCCTTTTGTTCGCTGTCCACTTTTCCCCATTTTTACCCTTTTGGACAGCCCTCTTTTGCCTCTTTGTTTCCACTTTTTGCAGCCATTTTCCATCCTTTTCTTCAACCATCTTTTGGGCTGTACTTTTAGCCCTTCTCACCCTCATTTTGCAGCCCTCTTTCTCACTAAGTTTCCAGCCTTCTTTTGACTTGCCTTTTGCTCTCTTTCCACCCCTCTTTACCCCTCTTGCGTTGCCTTTTTCTTCCTTCTTCTTAGTGAGTTTGGGTAAATGTTTTTAGCTAGTTTATAGGTTAAATTTCAAGTTATTTTTTATCAACTAATATCATAACAAGTGTGTGTCTAGAGCTCTTAGATTGCAGACAGGTGAAGGAGAGCGCAAAGGCCACAAATGAACAAGGAGTGCGAAAAGAACAAAAAGACTGCTATCCCTCTTCTTGCATCCCCTTCTTTCTCCGTTCTTCCAAGAAGCAAAGAACACATCATCATTGTAAAAGATTAATAAAAAGAGCTGAGTGGGAGGAAGTCTCTTTCCTTTTCTACTTCCCTTATTTTGGGGAAGTGTGTCTTGTGTTCATTTTCATGATTTACTTAGTATAGTTTTCCTTAAGCAATTAGTTTAGTTCTTTGACTAGACTTAATTTCATTCTTACTAATTGCTAGATTCATCATTGCATGTTGGTATCTTGTTATAAATTGTTAAATCATAAGAAGAACCAAAGTCTCTTGAATCTCACCATAAGGTGGATCAAGAGTGCTCTCTGTCGGAAAATTTTAATCAACCACCTTTCATATTAATTATTGTGTCTGTTTAATTCAAATCATCCATAAGTAAGACTCTTGAACTTGCAGAAACATAAGTCAAGAGCACTCTCTATCGGAGAGCACCTTAGGTTTGCACAACCCCTGCATTAGTATCATCTAGATTAGCTAAGTCTCTTGAACCACTGTCATAAGACGAGGTCAAGAGCGTTCTCTTGTGGAGAGTTTTAATTAATTAACTTAATAAAATTCGCAACTCACACCCCTTTAATTAATTAACCCCCCTCCCTCCTTGCCGAAGTATGCTCTGACCGATCCTAGATTGGAGTACCCAGAAACGACATTGGATCTTTAAACCCCGCAAGAGTAACCTAATAACACTTAAACACCCCATAACCAACACACCGGCGTTGTAGGGATTCTTCCAAAGTACTTCCTAGTAGAGGCGCCGGAACGTCCCGCTGTCATAGATTCTCAGCTAGCTGGTCACTTGACAATATCAGCCTGGGATACTAGGCGGGCCCAAAATGTCTTCAACGGAGGCGACTTAGAAGAGTCTCCCGGCTTTGATAAACCTTTTTGTTGACACCCTAAAGCAAGACCACAGTTAAAAACTCTCAAAAATTACCAAGAGCACTTGCAAGACCTAACATTCAATAGCATCTTTTGGGATTCATATCTTTCTAAACACGAAGCATCTCTGATAATTTTACTCCATAGGCACTGGTTCCATCTTTTAGCATTGTTGATAATCTGGGCCGTTTGTCCATTGAATGTTTGATTATAAGTCATATTTGTGAATGCTTTGTTTATTTTCGTGAATTGCCTAAATATTTGTCTATCTTTTAATTCCAGTGATAGCAATGTGGATTGCCTTGTCTTGTGCTCAATTCATAAACTTAATCATTTCTAATCACAAGTAACTCTTAAACAAACACCCATCCACATCCAAAACATCTCAAAACTTAACTTAAACATTGAGCCATAGAAAACTCTTTGTTAGGGACTACCCTCCTTGGCTTCGTTAGGAGTTAGCCTAAACGGAGGAGGTAGGAGTAGGTGACAGTACCTAGCTCTATGCTTGCCCCCATGGTCACACCTCTCCCACTTTCTCAAGTGAGGAGACAGCTTTCAGAAGATTTCTGTAGCCGATGTGCAATCAGCGGACAACAGGCAGATGAGACGGACAGGTAGTAGATGGTCGGGTTCACCCAGGTACCTCTACTGGTCCAGGTTCTCATCCAGGTATGGGAGAAATCCCATCGGCTGATGAGAAAACCAAGTCGTTGATGGTCAGGTTCACACAAGTGCCTTTGCTTGTCCAGGTGCTCAGCTAGGTATGGGAGTAATCCCATCGGCAGATGAGTCGAACAGGTAGTAGATGGTCGGGTGATTGCACAGGTAACTCTACTCGTTCAAGTTCTCAGCCAGGTATGGGAGTACCCCATCGGTAGATGAGACGAACATGTAGGAGATGGTCGTGCATGTGTGCTCATCCGGGATCTCTAGCCAGGTATGGAAGTATTGCATCGGTAGTAGAGACAGATAGGTAGCAGAAGATTCTCTCTCAGACATTTGGATAGAACAAATTTATAAAGACAACCTTCAGTACGTTTAGAGATGATGGAGACAGTATAGATGTACAGATGAAACTCAGACGATGATGATGCTGATGAAGACCAAAGAATACCTTCCTTGTTGAGAGGGAGTGTTGGAGTTTGTGCAACTTTAGAAGCTATTCTTATTTTCCTTCTTCGAGAGTTGAACTTGTTGTAATTATTCATCTAAACCCTAGAAAGAGCAATGTAATCCTTGGGTAGAAAAGCCAGCAATAAAATAATAAATAAAACAATAAAATATAAAATTATTTATTGCACCCCCAAGTGAAGTCGGCCCCAGTTATTTTCTGGGTGGAAAAACAGTATAAAGAGAAGGCGCCCCTCCTCATTTCAACATACAATAGCAGCGCAACAACTACACAGCAGTACACAGTTTTCTGGGAAACACAACAGCTCAGAAGTAGACTGATTTTAAGGGTTTCATATTTGGAAGGCATTTCCATATTTTCTTTTTCTTACTTCGTTGTAATCTGATCTCAGAATTATCATCTCTAAACGAAGGTTGCTGGGCTTTTCCCAATTGGGTTTCCCAGGTGAAAATACTTGTGTTATTGTTTTGTGCTTTGTCTATCTTCTAGTGATCCTATTGATAAATGCAATTAAGATATACTAGTATAATCTTTAAGAAAATCTAACAGATGTTTGGGATATAGTTCCCAAACCAGAAGGCAAAAGTGTGGTATCTTCCAAGTGATCTACAAGATAAAGCATACAGCCGATGGAAGTATTAAGAAATACAAGGCAAGGTGTGTAGCTAGAGGATTCTCTCTGAAAGAGGGAATTGATTATGAAGAGACATTTGCGCCAGTATCAAGGTACACTTCCATTAGAACCATTATGGCACTTGCATCCATGATGAAGTGGATTTTACACCAGATGGATGTGAAGACAACTTTCCTGAATGGTGTTATTGAGGAAGAAGTGTACATAGAACAACCACAAGGATTTGAAGTTGAAGAGAGACGGACTCACGTATGAAGTTGAAGAAGTCTCTGTATGGATTGAAGCAAAGCTCCTAGAGCTTGGTATGGAAGCATAGATAGCTTTTTGACAAGCTTGGGCTTTACCAAAAATAAAGCTGACCCTAACCTTTACTCCAAGGTTCTGGATGATGAACTTGTCATATTATTGTTGTATGCGGATGATTTATTTCTGACAGAAAATGAGAAACAGATTGTAGAGTGCAAGAAGAAGCTCACTGAGGAATTTGAGATGAAAGACGTTGGCTTAATGCACTATTTTCTAGGTCTGGAAGTATGGCAAAACCCAGAAGGAATCTTTCTCAACCAGGGAAAGTATGCTGTGGAAATCCTAAAAAGATTTGATATGTTGGAATGTAAAGCCACGACCACAACCATGGATACCAACCTGAAGTTGTTAGCTGATGATTCGTCAGGGTTAGTGGATGTGACTCAGTACAGACATATTATTGGGTCTTTCATGTATCTAACTAATACCGGGCCAGATATATGCTTTGCTGTGAACACCTTGAGTCAGTATCTAGTTGAGCCTAGACATGTTCACCTAGTAGCTGCAAAGCATGTGATGAGGTAAAGGTACAATAGAATTTGGTGTATACTATGTTGGAGATCTTGACTACAGATTGTATGGTTATATAGATGCAGATTGGGCTGGAAGTGTCTCAGATAGGAAGAGCACCTCAGGTGGATGTTATTGTTTGGGATCCGCCATGATCTCATGGTTTACCAGAAAGCAATCCAGTGTTGCTCTCAGCACAGCTGAAGCAGAGTATATAGCAACTTGTCCTGCTAGTTGTGAAGCCATATGGCTTCGAAAATTGATGTGAGGTCTATTTGACTCGGAGTTGGATACCACGATGATTCTATGTGACATCTAGAGATCTATAAAGATGACAAAGAACCCAGTGTTCCATGACAAGTCAAAGCTCATAGAAATCCGGTATTTTTACATACAGGATATGGTACAGAAGGGAGCTATAAAGCTCCAGTATGTGAGCATTGATGAGCAAGTTGCTGATGTGTTGACTAAGCCTCTATCTCGAGTAGAGTTTGAGTACTTTCGTGACAAGCTTGGTGTGGTTCAAAATGACCTTCCTCGAAAGGGGGAGCAACGATGATGATGTTGCAATGCGATTGTATCATCCTTGGACATTAGTCCTAAAGTGATCCGCAAACTTTTGTCTGAATGATGTGGTTAGGATTGTATCATCCCTGGACATTAGTCCTAATGTGATCCACATACTTTTGTCTACGTGATGTGGTTGGGATTGTATCATCCCTGCACATTAGTCCTAAAGTGATCCTCAGACTTTTGCCTCAGTGATGTGGTTAGGATTGCATCATCCTTGGACTTATGTCCTAAAATGAGAGGGGATTGTGTTGGATCAGGTGTTGTCACTGAGAGGAGGGGGGGGTGATTCAGTGACAGAAATTTAAACACAATTTCTTTTATTTTAGCAAATGTAAAAACAAATTTGGACACAATGTTTTAACGGGGAACCCAATAAGGTAAACCACCAACACGTTTCTAATATCTGCAAAACTTTGTTTTTACAATATTCAATAGTTATTTGCAAGCACCCACTTGTTGGAGACCACAATCCCCAAGTTTCTCAGCCACTACTGAAGGATGCACCCACACCCTGATTTCTGCATGCACCTACAGACAAGGATACACCAGTACTCTATTTCTCCAACCACTACTAGAAGGAGGCTAAGACCTCCTTGCAGGTATGTAGCCTGTCCTAGCACCACCCTTCCACTATTGAGTGTATTTTTATCAGACTTCCAGATCTTCTTTAAAAACTTTGTCTCTTGTTACTCTTCTTTGGTCTCTGTCTTATGCTTCGGCTGCATAGATCTGGATAACAGAGACACTTTACTTACCATTTGATCTTGTGTTTATATATCCTTCAATAATGTCTTTGAAACATCATATCTCTTTATCATCATGTCCTTCAACTTGGAATCATGTCCTTTCACACTGAGGGTTATGCCCATCATATCCTTCCATTAACTAAATCTTTTAATTATACAGTTACGGCCTTTTAATCAAAATTCTTTGTTTATTACTGTAGCGTATTAGTTTTTTATTCCTGTAGCCTATTGTCTCTGTTTTTATTTCATTCCCAATATATACAGACCTCCAATAAACATTTTGTTATAGACATACTCCCTAATATTTGCAGGCTTCTTTTCTTCACATCACAGCGGGCATCATCCTTAAACCCTCTAACTTCCTTTATGTGGGCATCACTTCTTCTCTCCATAACACGGACTTTCTCACTTCACTGCCCTACGGGCTTCATTACCATGCGGACGCTGGCCTTTCTGCACTTGCCTTTCTGCCTTCTGCTTTTTGGACTGGCCTTTCCGCAAGTTCCTTGTGCATGCGGATTGCAGAAATCGGAAAACACAACTTTTCCAAGACTTCATCTTTTTGCTTTCCACCTTTCTGCTTTCCGGACTGGCCTTTCCACAAGTTCCTTTCCGCACTGCAGAATGCGGAAATCGGAAAACACAACTTTTGCAAGACTTCATCTTTTTTCTTTTCGCCTTTCCACTTTTCGAACTAGCCTTTTCGCTTTCTGGACTGGCCTTCCTGAAAGCTCCTTTCCGCACTTCGTCTTCTTGCTTTTGTCCTTTCCGTAGGCTCCTTTCCGCACTGTTGAATGCGGAATGCGAAAACTCAACTTTTCCATGACTTCGACTTTTTTCTTTCCGCACTTCCACACCCACACTTTTGCTTATGCAACTTTTCATAGATCCTCCGAACCGTCGATCTCCTGTAGTTGCGCTTCTGATCGTTGATCTGATGATCGATTGCGGATCTCTTCTTCCGCATTCCTTCTGTTGCGGAACTCTCCTGCGGCCGTCGATCTATTTCAGAACACTCCTCAACCTTTGATCTTTGATTAACTACAGAACTTCACCTCGTTCTTCTGCCTTTTGCGGATCTTATCCCCAACCCGTTGGATCTCATGCAGGAAGCTTCCTAATCGTTCATTTCTGAACTATTGCGGAACTTCACTCTTGTCCGCTTTTCTGTTTTCTCAATGGCTTTCCCACAACGTTTTTTTTGAATCGTCAATCTGCTGCAGGATAGATCCTGACCATTGATCTGTTTACTCGTCGATCATTGTTTTAACACTTGGCCATTTTTAAAATGTCAACTAATGTTTTTCTCTTGTTTTAGCAGATTGATATTTCGCACGTGTGAGAGCCAAGTGAGAATTCGACTTCATGGCTAGATACTCAGTTCACTAAGGAGTAGGATCATGTCATCTTTAGATCTTACTGACACACACACATCTTCTAGAGGACATTTAAAAATAGTCTTCCAGACTTTTGTTATGACAGTTGGACCAATTTCTTAATCTAATCCAATCTGCCTAAAACACTATTTCGGTAGGTGCATAACTTCTCCCTCAGCTACTTCCAAGACAAACTGAAGATAGGTTCAGGTGAAGAAAACACCTGTCTATAAGACCCCTATGTGCTGCAGACATTTACTTTAACCCATGATTTAGGGAGGGCATTCTCTTAGACCCTTTTAGAATAGTTTTGACTTATTTATTCCATACTTAGTCAATTTCTTGATTTTCACCAATTTCCATATTTCTCCAAAATGATGTCACATCATCTGCTTTGTCATCATAGACAATGTCTCTTACACTTTGCCATCAATTCTGTTATTCTATGCCATCATAATTGCCATATCATCATTCATGCCATGTCATCACTACCTTTGTCTTTCCTTTGACTTTCACTGAGTTCACATTTTGTCTTTCCTTTGACTTTCACTGAGTTACTCTGCCATCATGTCCTTGGTTATTCCTCTGTCATCACTGAACTTCTTTTGACACCAATGTGAACTATTTTCTATATTGCCAACAATCTCCGCCTTTGGCATTGATGGCAACACCTAAACCTTCTCCCCCTTTGACAACAATGACAAAGGATAACCTATTATGCCCTTTGCTGTAATTGACTTGACATAGAATTTCCAAGTATTCCCTGTTAGATAATTGCCCTTCTTTTGCTTCACCTCCTCTAATTAACTTGGACTTTGGTGCAGGTTAACATCCTTCTTTATGTTCTTCTAGTGAGTCTTTGAATAAAAACTTGGATGATGAGTTTATAGAATCCCCCTCTCATAGTGCTTCTCGTCTTGTCACACATTCCTTCTTCAAAAACTGTGATCAAAACCAATTGTGGTATCTTTCTTCATTCTTTATGTATTTTTATCAAGTCATGATACCAAATCGGAATTCAAACATAACTTCTTCCTTTTCCAAAACTCTACTTCAACAAGCTCTTCAAATCTGCTCAATAGGTTTGGTCTTCATTCTTCTTTATGATTTTAAGGATGACAATATAACCATTACTAACATTGTTATCCATGACAACAAACTTTTCACGCATTCTCCCCTTGAGTACATGATCCTCTCAAATGCTTTATTTCAGGGTTCTCTTCTAGGTTATGTGGGATTTTTCTTTTAGAAAAAACATCCATCTACAGTTCCACTGCTATCACTAATTCCTTCTTCATCATCTTTATTTCCATTATAATGAATGTCAATCATATCTACAACACTATTAAAACCCTCATCATCTTGAGAAACCTTTTTGATATTTGAAATCTTGGTTTCTTCTATATCTTTGGAGTCTTCCTTTCTTCTCCAACTCTTTCTATGAGGTTCCTTTTGGTTTTTCAAAAACTTGTCATCATCTCCTGTCATGTATTTTGAACGATCACTGTCAACACACTAGAGATTTTCTTTATCTTGTGTTTTCAGGTTAGTCAGACATTCCTCTTTTAATGTTCTTTCTTTCCACAACTTCTTTTGCTCTCTAATATCCTTTGGACTTTCTGAGATTTCCATTAATTTGCAATTGCTTGCTTTATGTCCATAGTTATGACAATTGAAGCATTCTAAATTCCTTTCTTGTAGAGGTGCAAATGAGTTATAAGTTCTCCTCTTAACTTGACCAATTGTTTGATTGTTCTTGAGGTTATAGTTTTTAACCTTCAAACTTTTCCTTTCATATGCTCTACCATTCATAGCCTTGTGTCCAAAGTTAGAGCATGCAAAACAATAACCAAGGAAAATGTGAGGATACTTGTTTTGATAAACCTTCCTTGGAGTTGTCTTGAATTCCTTCTTGATGGGTGGAAATGATCTTCTGGAGTTCTAAGCATTCCTTGTCTTTTCTTCCTCTTTCTTCTTGAATGTACTGAGAAGAGCAGCTGCATAAGATTTTGAGCTAACTTGATTTTCTTCTTGAGAATAACCTATTCCATTTTTGTTACTTGGATCCCTTTGTGTGGTTATAATCTCATCTAAATTTTTAGAGGTATTTTCATATCTAGTTTGAATAAATTTTGCATCAAGCTCTTTTCTTAAGTGAACTAATTTTGCCTCCATTTTTTCACAGATCAGTTGTTTTTCTTTAAGAGATTTATCCATCCTTTCTTCTGTCTTATTTGCATCTTGAATTTGGTGTTTCAGATTGCTCATGATTTTCTTAATCTCTTTTTCTTTCTGTTCATGCTCTTCCTGATGTTTGACTACAAAAAATTTTAGTTGTCTATATTTGTTTTTGTATTTTCTTAATCCATCCAAAGCATTGAGTAGTTCTTCTTCCATATTAACCTCTGCTTCATCTTTTGACTCTTCCTTATGCTCAATTTCTTCTATCTCATTAGACTCTTCAATACCTAGAAAAATGATTTCATCATCAATAATCTCAGATGAATTGATGTCTTCTTCTTTTGAGTAGAAATTCTTTTTTCCTTTGTAATTTTTCTTACAGTAGAATTTTCTCTCTTTCTTGTATTGTTTGTTTTTGTCATCTTCATCTTCAGAGTCTTCCTTGGGATAAGGACACTTGGCTTGAAAGTGCCCAATTCTGCCACAATTAAAACATTTGAAGGGCAACTTGCGTTGGTACTTTTCTGATCCTTTCTAAATTTTTTTAACAAAATTGGCTTCTTCTTCATCCGATTCTTCATTATCGTTGGTTTGAATTTTTTGCTTCTAATTTGTTTTCTTGATCACCTTGAAAGCTGCTGCTCCTTTTGGGAGATTATCAATACCTAGTCTTAATTCATAGGCTATGAGGATTCCATATAATTCATCCATGGTAAGATTTTCTAGCTTCTCTTGGTCTTCAAGAGTGGATACTTTTGGATTATGCCATAGGAAGTGTTCTTAGTACCTTTTCAACTAACTCATCATCTGGTAATTCTACTCCCAAACCTTTGATTGTATTAACAAGATTATCAATTCTTTCGAAGTATTCTGAAATATTTTCTTCATCCTTCATTTTTAGACTTTCATATTGTACTTTGAGAGATTGAAGTTTTGCCATCTTTACTTTGGAATCTCCTGCATATATGGTTTCCAATTTGTTCTAGAGCTCTTTTGCACTTTTACAGGTTAGTACTTTTGCAAGAACCTTCTAACTTATTCCAGCTTGTAATGTATTTAAGGCCTTTGCATGTTCTCAAAATTTCTTCCTGTCTTTTGCTTCTGTGGGAGTGACTTTTGGAACAGCATATCCTTCTTCAACTAATGCCCAAACTTCCAGTCCAATGGACATCAAATAGTTTTTCATTTTAATCTTCTAGAAAACATAGTCTTCACCATCAAATATGGGGACTCTTATTGACATCTTCATCTGTTGATCCATAGTGATTTTAATAGGATCTTCCTTCCAGTGGTTAAACCGTGTTGAAGGATTTGGCTCTGATATCAATTGTTGGATCAAGTCTTGTCACAAAGAGGAAGGGGTTGAATCAGTGATAGAAATTTAAGCACGATTTCTTTTATTTTAGCAAATGTAAAAACAAATATGGACACAATGTTTTAACGTGAAACCAAAAGGTAAACCACCAACACGTTTCTATTATTTGCAAAACTTTGTTTTTACAATATACAATAGTTATTTGCAAGCACCCAATTGCTGGAGACCACAATCCCTAAGTTTCTCAGCCACTACTGAAGGATGCACCCACACCCTGATTTCTGCCTGCACCTACAGACAAGGATACACCAATACCCTGTTTCTCCAGCCACTACTGGAAGGAGGCTAAGACCTCCTTGCAGGCATGTAGCCTGCCCTAGCACCACCCTTCCACCGTTGAGTGTATTTTAATCAGACTTCCAGATCTTCTTTAAAAACTCTCTCTCTTGTTACTCTTCTTTGGTCTATGTCTTATGCTTCGGCTGCATAGATCTGGATAACAAAGATGCTTTACTTACCATTTGATCTTTTGTTTATATATCCTTCAATAATGTCTTTGAAACATCATGTCTTTTTATCATCATGTCCTTCAACCTGGAATCACATCCTTTTTCACTGAGGGTTATGCCCATCGTATCCTTCCATTAACTAAATCTGTTGATTATACAGTTACACCCTTTTAATCATAATTCTTTGTTTATTCTTGTAGCATATTAGTTTTTTATTCCTGTAGCGTATCGTCTCTGTTTGTATTTCATTCCCAATATATACAAACATCCAGTAAACATTTTGTTATAGGCATACTCCCTTATATCCGCAGGCTTCTTTCTCTTCACATCATAGCAGGCATCATCCTTAAACCCTCTAGCTTCCTTGATGTGGGTATCACTTCCTCTCTCCACAACACAAACTTTCTTACTTCACTGGCCTGTGGGCTTCATTACCATGCGGGCACTGGCCTTTCTGCACTTGCCTTTCCGCCCTTCGCTTTTCGGACTCGCCTTTTTGCAAGTGGATTGCGGAAATCGAAAAACACAACTTTTCCAAGATTACGTCTTTTTGCTTTCCACCTTTCCGCTTTCCGGACTAGCCTTTCCGCACCGCGGAATGCAGAAATCGAAAAACACAACTTTTCGAAGACTTTGTCTTTTGGCTTTTCGCCTTTCCACTTTCTGGTTTGGCCTTTCCGCACTGCGGAATGCGGAATGCAAAAACTCAACTTTTCCATGACTTAGACATTTTTCTTTCCGCACTTCCGCTTCCGCAACTTTTCACAGCGCCTCCAAATCGTTGATCTCCTGCGGCTGCGCTTTTGATCGTCAATCTGATGATCGAGTGTGGATCTCTTCTTTCGCATTCCTTCTGTTGCGGAACTCTCTTGTGACCGTCGATCTATTTCAGAATGCTCCTCAGTCGTTGATCTCTGATTAACTGCAGAACTTCACCTCGTTCTTCTGCCTTTTGCAGATCTTATCCCCAACCGTTGGATCTCATGCAGGAAGCTTCTTGACCGTTCATTTCTGAACTATTGCAGAACTTCACTCCTGTCCGCTTTTCTGTTTCTGCAATGTCTTTCCCACAACGCTTTTTCCGAACCGTTGATCTGTTGCAGGATAGATCCTGACCATTGATCAATACGATACTATGTCAACTAATGTTTTTCTCTTGTTTTAGCAGATTGATATTTCACACGTGTGAGAGCCAAGTGAGAATCTTACTTCATGGCTAGATAGCCAGTTCACTAAGGAGCAGGATCATGTCATCTTTAGATCTTACTGACACACACACATCTTTTGGAGAACATTTAAAAATAGTCTTCCAAACTTTTGTTATGACACTTGGACCAATTTCTTAATCTGATCCAATCTGTCTAAAACATTGTTTTGGTAGATCCATAACTTCTCCCTCAGCTACTTCCAAGTCAAACTAAAGACAGGTTTAGGTAGAGAAAATACCTGTCTATAAGACCGCTATGTGCTATAGACATTTTCTCTAACCCATGATTTAGGGAAGGCATTCTCTTAGACCCTTTTAGACTAGTTTTGACTTATTTATTCCATACTTAGTCAATTTCCTGATTTTCACCAATTTTCATATTTTTCCATAATGATGTCACATCATCTGCTTTGTCATCATAGGCAATGTCTCTTACACTTTGCCATCAATTCTGTTATTCTATGCCATCATATCTGCCATATCATCATTCATGCCATGCCATCACTACCTTTGTTTTTCCTTTGACTTTCACTGAGTTCACCTTTTGTCTTTCCTTTGACTTTCAATGACAACTCCTTTTGACATCAATGACAACTATATTCTATATTGCCAACAGATTGATCATTCCGTAATTGGATCATGTGTGTTGCAGGTTATGTTGCTGCAGATGATGTTGTTGCTGATCAAAAGATCAAATGTTGCTGTAGACGATCGAGTGATCGAGTGCTGCAGAAGATGAAGACTCAGTGCTATAGAAAGATGATGCTCCAGTACTGAAGATATTGAAGATGTTCCAGTAACTGTTCTAGTTGTTGATCTTGTTGAAGAAATTCCAATGATTTATAGATGTATCACCTTGATGTTGTTGATGATGCTCTCTCTCCTTGCTCCTACAGTTGATGCTGCTGCTGTTAGTAGAATACCCTTCTCGTTAAGGGGGAGTGTCGAAATATTGTAACTTCGAAGAATATTCTATTGTATTTTATTATTGTAGTTTATTCAAAGATCTTTTATTCCTATGTCGGAATGTTATAACTTGTTATTGTATTTGGTCATCATAGAGTGGTGAGGTAAAACCTTCCTTGTAAGTCGGGTCGATAGAACCCTCCAGAAAGTAATATTATATTGTTTTGAGTCTTCCTAGGTAAGTCGGCCCAGTTAAGTTTGTTGGGGTCGACATAGTTAGTGTAAAAGTCAAGTGAAAGATAAAGTATAAATAAGAGTGATGTATTCCTCATTTGCACACACACTCACTTGTGTAATTCGCATAGGAAAGAGAGAGCGATATCGGCAAGGAGAAAGAGCACTTGTTTGGGGTTTTGTCTTTGTACTTTTGATCATCTATATTGAGAAAGTTTTGTTGGGTTTTCTTCCCCTACAGGGTTTCCCAGGATAAATCTGTGTCTATCTTGTGATTGTGTTTTTTTCAATGATCCTGTATATGCTATTGTTGTGAAATTGAATTGAATACTTATGTTATCTATGTTAGCATATCGAATCTTAACATGGTATTAGAGCTAGCCTGAATATGACAACTTTCACAAGGTGAAACTCTCTCTTCTCCCTTCGGCAAGAAATTAGGGTTTCTGTCAAAGTTGGAATTTTGGAAATTTGATTACATAGAAAGTTGTGCCTCCCTATGTCACATCTATTGATCCCTAGATCGAAATTTTTGAGTGGGTAGATCTTCGGGAAAGTCAAACCCTAGTTTGACTTTGGACCAGAAAACATCAGAAACTGCAGATCAGAATATCGCAAGTCAATTTTGAGAGGTGAAAATTTCGCAAGTCAATTTGTGATTCTCCTAACCTAATCAATGACCTCTTGATAAAGGGAATTTTTCTCACATACTCCAGCATCAAATTAATGCAATGGGAAGCACATGGAGATAGGAAAACTGTGGTGTGCTTTTCCATTGTTGAAAGATAACTCTGAAGGTCCTCACTCATATTTTTGGTGTGGGTGTGATGAGGAGGTCTTAGACTTTGTCCTTGTATATTTATGTAATAAGTGAATGTTATATAAATAGAGTGATGTTTCATACTTTATAGAATGAGTTTCACTTAAGTGTTTATTTAATAATTAAAGTGAATTAATTATTTAATGTGAGTGCATTAAATGATGGCTTTTGATTTGTAAATGTATCTCAACCCTAGATTAGGTGGTTACAATTTTTAAAGTATAAAACAAAGAGAGAGAAGACAAATTGAACACACACCATTAATGAAGAGAGAGGAAGAATAAGATTGAAGAGAGAGAAGAGATACCCTAGAGCAGTGGCACAATTCCCAAAGCAAGGAGCAACACACTTTCCAAGGTAACCAAAAGGACCGTACAACAACACTCTGACAGACCATACAATTGCATTTATTTTTGGCACATGTGGCACGATTTTTAGGCAGTAAAGTACAACAATAAAGTACATCTGTACAACACACGTGTGGGGGCCGTACAACAAGCCGTACAACCGTTAATTAGCATGAATCTTGAGGTATTTTGTTGCTGCTTCAGTTTGGGTTAATTCTGTCAACGAGGGTTGAAGAAATTAAATTCAGTGTTGATGAAAAATTTCTGAGTATTCTTCTTATTATAATTTTCTTCTTCTAGGGTTTTCCTCGAAGTTGGGGTTTTCTCGGTCTTTTGACCAAAAATATCTGTGTCTCATGTGTATGATTGATACTTTAGTGTTTGAGAAGATCTTGAAGTGGTGGTTTTTATTTTAAGTTTATGAATAATTTTTAATAAAAAACCCTAGATATTTAAGTGTTTGACAGAATGTATGAATGAAAATTTTCATGTTAATGTCATTTATTTTCTTCATGGTATCAGAGTTGAACTGAAGTAGTGTTCAAGATTGTGATTCACAGTTAGAAGTTGTGTTGTCTTTCAGTTAAGATCTGTTGTAAGTAAATTCCAATGATGAGCATACAGTATGAGGATAGATTGGATGGTGTATCCAGTTATCTTCCATGGAAAGTAAGGATTATTGTCGTATTAAAAGAATAGAAGATATGGAGTTTTGCTAACACCAAGATGACCAATTCTATAGACCAGGATGCATTAGATGAGTTTGAAGCCCTTGAAGCCAGAGCCCATAGAGTGATCTTAGATGGAGTGAAAGATCATCTTATTCCACATTTAGCAGAGAAGAAAACTGCTAAAGACACGTGGGATACTCTGAACCAGTTATTTGAAGCCAAGAATGAGAACTGCAAAATGGCACTGCAAGGACAAGCTACACAATGTCAAGATGAACACAGATTAGGGTGTGGCCTCCTACTTAACTCTTGTGGCACAAGTCAAGGATGAGTTAGCAGTTGTTGGAGACATTGTCCCTGACTCAGAATTGGTGAAGATAGCCCTGAAGGGTTTCATCAAAAAGTGGGATGTATTTGTGAAGTGCATTGTAGGTAGAGAAAAGCTTCCCAATTGGTCTAGACTGTGGGATGACTTTACTCTGGAGGAGATTCGAGAAGGGCCTCTAGATAGTCAGGTCAATGAAGAAATGGAGCAGAATGTGGCACTTGCAACAAAAGCTAACAAGAAGAAGAAAGACAAAAGGACACAGACTCTTCATATCTGCAAAAGGACAAGTGCTCTGTCCCTTCATGGAGTTGCCATGTGAGAAGAAGAATCTGCAATGTAATCTCCCACAAATGTCAATGAAGCACAGTCTTCAAATTTCGGGAACTGAACTTCGTCTCCGACAATGACGCTAAAAATGTTGTCACCCAAAACTAACATGCGTGCACTGAAGCCCAAAAAGTAAGCACACCAGCTCGATGACAACTTTCAATAGAGAAGCCAATGTCGCCACACTCCTCTCTTCCTCGCTTCAAGTTGGCTCTTCTCCAACTCAAGGGGGGTTTCCCTAAGGTAGGATCGCTAAGGCAGGTGCAATGAAGGGCAACGTGAACTGAAGAGGCTGCCCTAGAGAAACAGTTGTAATAAAAAATGTATTTTGATTGAGGGATGGGAAGGAAGGAGGATCAGTCCTCGAGGGAAGACCAGTGTCAGTACCAGAAGGGAGAATGGAGTCAAAAGAGAACTCAAGGGGGCCTTGCGTTTCACACAAGTGAGATTAATCTAGTACGTTCCATAATCAAAGACAAGGAGAATATAAGTGTAACTGACTACTGTCTATTGTTCCTAAGATCTTTTCAAAACATAACGTCAACAAACAACTTGACAACTGGAAATGCTTGCCCAATGGACTAGAATATAGCCTTCTATTTTAGATTTACTCTACAGTTTATAATGAAACACGCAACCATGAAAGAGATGCCCAATGTATCTAAAAACCCAACATGATTTTTCTATTCAGCTTAATGGGAAAGAAACTCTTTGACTCTTTTCCATCTTTTCATTGAAAGAGGCTATCCTCTTTATAGGCTCCAACGGCTTTGATACCTTAAAAAAAAAAAAAAGAGAAAAATGGATGAAGATCCACTTTTCTCTGCCACAAATGCCACCAAGTTCACTTTTTATTAAAGAGAACTCACACCTAATCTAATCGTTCCATCCCAATGAGGACCATAAGACATGAAGTGGAGCTTCACTATGACCAGCCGCTTCTTTCTACATGAACCAAGATGCCCACACTAGCAGTTGAGACTTTTGAAACTTAATTCCATGCAATTTGGCGGCTTACTAAAGACAAGCGATACGTGGGTCCAGCTGCTCCAAATTTCAACGTGGCAACATGACGATGATACCACCGACCTGTGTATCGCTCCAAGAACTCACAAAATCGTGAAGTTGATTCCACTCGGCTGCGTAAAACAAAGTCATTCTATCTTCAAAATGGAACTTCCAGCAATTGGCAATTAAGAAAAAATGGTGACGTTTGCTCTACCCCAATCAATCGGCTGCCAATTGAAATAATTGCTACTGGTCCCAACAGCTGTCCCAAGACTCCAAGCAGCAACAAGATGCCCCCTAGCTGCAACATGGAACTCCTTTTTTGAAATCGGCTCGCAGAAAACTCTCTATTAGTTCAGCCGCAAATGAAAAATGAATGATACACAGCTGCTCCCACAATCCTACGGAATCAATCGCAGCTAACTTTACTTGGCTCCTTAACGGTGGAACTCCTTGTAATTTGCTCCACTGCCACAAGAAATCTTGTAATTGGATGCCAAAAAGAAGAGTGGATTGGATCTAAGTTCCACGTGAAGGAATGCGCCTGGGTTTGAATTAGGGCCCATCACATCCAATGTAGGAGGGAACAGTGCCCATTCATCACCACGGAATCAAAGACGCCTAGCTGTGAAGCGTGCGTAGATCTGCTTGTTAAGTCGAGAATATGAATGGAGAAGTCCACAAATATGACAACAGTTTCTTTTCCACAAATATGACAACAGTTTCTTTTGCAGTCATGGCTGCTTTGAGCATTTGTGCTATGGATAAATTCAACTGAAGAATCTGATCCGAAAATTATTTTTTTCAACCACTCTTGAATCCCAAAGGATTATCGGCAGCCAAAAATGATTGCTACATAACTTCTCCAAAAGCTGGCTACCATTGTTTGTCAAAACCAGGATCATTCAATATTTGCGGATAGCTGCCGAGTTTTAGTGGCTGAATACCTCAAATTTATTCAGTGTCATGGCACCTTCAAGCTGTACATCTTCTGATTGGCTAGCTCATGGGTTTATTTCAGACCTCGAGACCACTAGAGGTTTAGTAGAGATTTAGTGGGAAGAAACAAACAGAGATTGTGTTATCCTCCCAAAAAATAATGGAGGTGATGTGCAGATTGTCGTGTCATTCTTCCTCCATTTTCGAAAACCAACCTTGAAAATCTTTATCAAAGTGGAACATTGCTCTCAAAAACCTTGCGTGAAATATTTGGATTGCATCCTGTCAGCAGTAAAGGCAAATTAGTGACTAATACTATGTGCTTTTAACAACCTCTGGAAAACACGTTACCATCTCGGTGGTAACAGGGGTGATGAGGTGGACTTGGACTTTGTCCTTGTATATTTATGTAATAAGTGAATGTTATATAAATAAAGTGATGTTTCATACTTTATAAAATGGGTGTCACTCAAGTGTTTATTTAATAATTAAAGTGAATTAATTATTAAATGTAAATGCATTAAATGATGGCCTTGATTTTGTAAATGTATCTCAACCCTAGATTAGGTGGTTAAGATAGGTGGTTACAATTTTTAAAGTATAAAACAAAGAGAGAGAGGACAAATTGAACACACACTATTAATGAAGAGAGAGGAAGAAGAAGATTGAAGAGAGAGAAGAGATACCCTAGACCAGTGGCATGGTTCCCAAGGCAAACAGCAGCACACTTTCCAAGGCAGCGAGGACCGCACAACAACAGTCTGACAGAGATCGTACAACAACACGTGTGGGCATGGATCTCAAAGCAGTGTTGTCACATTTATTGCAGACTGCAATATTATACAACTGCATTTATTTCTGGCACGTGTGGCACCATTTTCGAGGCAGTAAAGTACAACAGAAAAGTACATCTATACAGCACACGTGTGGGGGTCGTACAACAGGCCATACAGCTGTTAATTGGCATGAATTTCAAGGTATTTTGTTGCTGCTTCAGTTTGGGCTAATTCTGTCAGCAAGGGTTGAAGAAATTAAATTCAGTGTTGATAAAAAATTTCTGAGTATTCTTAATAAAATAGTTGTTTTCTAGGGCTTTCCCTGGAGTTGGGTTTTGCCCGTTCTTTTGATCAAAAATATCTGTCTCATGTGTATGATTGATACTTCAATGTTTGAGAAGATCTTGAAGTGGTGGTTTTTATTTTAAGTTTATGAGTAATTTTTAATAAAACACCCTAGATATTCAAGTGTTTGACAGAATGTGTGAATAGAAATTTTCATGTTAATGCCATTTATTTTTTTCATCCATTAGCAACTTGCTGACAACCATATTATTAGTTGCTTTGTTATGATATGCACAACATGTTCCAAACCAATCTCTCGGATAAATGCACCCAACAATTCACACAACAATGTCACATCTTTAACATGCATCGATACATCAATGGATTTACTAAGAATTGTACCCTTAGGACAATGAACTAAGAAATTAAGAAGGATCCTACTCTTCCCATCTGTCCAACCATCAGACATCATTGTGCATCCAATGGACTCCCATGACTTCTTTAGGTCCTCCAATCTAATATAGATGTCATTCTTTTCTGCTTGTAGAGTTAACCCCCACAACTCCTTGCAGGTAGGGCACTTATACCCTAGGCCAACCATAGTGATAATATCACACATTGGCTGGAAAAATGGATTGGTTTGTGATGCTCAAAAGTATATAACTTTAGAATAAACACCTCCCCGCGACCTTATTTGCTTCATGCTTCTCCTTTCGTTTACTATTGATTGGATGGATGGTTGAGCCCAATCTCCTCTTGGAACAAAGAAAGGTGAGGTCCTCATGAAAGACGAATTTTTTGAGTCCTTCTCATTGCCCTAAGTCCTAGTCTGCCTGTGGTTCTTGAGGATCTACCCACTCTATTAGTGGCAAATTCAACTTTGGTAGCGGCTACCTTGTCATAAATAAAATCGTGAGAAACTTGCATAAGTTAACCCCCACAACTCCTTGCAGGTAGGGCACTTATACCCTAGGCCAACCATAGTGATAATATCACACATTGGCTGGAAAAATGGATTGGTTTGTGATGCTCAAAAGTATATAACTTTAGAATAAACACCTCCCCGCGACCTTATTTGCTTCATGCTTCTCCTTTCGTTTACTATTGATTGGATGGATGGTTGAGCCCAATCTCCTCTTGGAACAAAGAAAGGTGAGGTCCTCATGAAAGACGAATTTTTTGAGTCCTTCTCATTGCCCTAAGTCCTAGTCTGCCTGTGGTTCTTGAGGATCTACCCACTCTATTAGTGGCAAATTCAACTTTGGTAGCGGCTACCTTGTCATAAATAAAATCGTGAGAAACTTGCATAAGTTAACCCCCACAACTCCTTGCAGGTAGGGCACTTATACCCTAGGCCAACCATAGTGATAATATCACACATTGGCTGGAAAAATGGATTGGTTTGTGATGCTCAAAAGTATATAACTTTAGAATAAACACCTCCCCGCGACCTTATTTGCTTCATGCTTCTCCTTTCGTTTACTATTGATTGGATGGATGGTTGAGCCCAATCTCCTCTTGGAACAAAGAAAGGTGAGGTCCTCATGAAAGACGAATTTTTTGAGTCCTTCTCATTGCCCTAAGTCCTAGTCTGCCTGTGGTTCTTGAGGATCTACCCACTCTATTAGTGGCAAATTCAACTTTGGTAGCGGCTACCTTGTCATAAATAAAATCGTGAGAAACTTGCATAATCTTTGGAGTTGACGCACTACAAATCCCATCATCATGTCCTGCGATTTTTGCCAAGTGGTACTTCAACTAGCTAACCCCTCCTATCATATGCTGGTCACAAAATTTACGAGACAATCTTAGATGGTTTGTCCCATCTTCTGGTTCAGCATACTGCCAAATTGGGTCCAAAGGCTTAGTCATGTTGGCAAGGAAATAGTCAACTTCTAACATGAAACCTAGGGCCAAAAATACTGAAAAAAAAACATCAGACACTGCTGGAAAAAGTAAAACAGCTTGCTAGTAGAAGAATAACAGACTTATATTCTATGAGCCATGAAAAATAATAATAAGAGGCAAGCAACATGGACTTTTAGAACCACTCAAAATTTAGAAAAGATAGTAGTTAAGAGGGCTGAATTTGAAGAAATACCCGTGATCTGAGAATATCGATACCATAGGCAAATAGTAATTGAGCTGTATTCCAATATAAAAACTTGATGGTGATAAGAGATAACAACTAAAAAACCCAAAAATCAGCCTTACCCATAAGAGTCGATTTTTTACATTGTGACATGAAATTTTCCTGATTTTCCTGATTTTTTCAATATATTACGATGTCGTGCAATTTTATTTTGTGCTGATAAAATCGGCTTTTGGCATCGTG
This sequence comes from Pseudotsuga menziesii, assembly GCA_001517045.1. Lineage (NCBI taxonomy): Eukaryota > Viridiplantae > Streptophyta > Pinopsida > Pinales > Pinaceae > Pseudotsuga > Pseudotsuga menziesii. The sequence goes on from LPNX010389647.1 coordinate 1,124,145, forward strand.
ATTTTTCGCGATGTTGCTGAAATTTCAGCAAAATTTTCAACTATGCTTTATATGTAAAAAAATGAATTTATTTTGTATTTCAAATGCTTGTCGCGGTTAATTGCTGATGTCCCGATGTTTAGACCCTTGTGGATTTTTTGCAAATGTCAATTTCATCAATGATATGTAATGTACTTCATTTTCACTTCCCCTAGTATATTTGCCAAAAGCTTTTCACTGCCAAAAGATGCTCAACAGTTTCTTCCAAGACCTGCACGAACAATTAGATAGTTTTCAAATTGACATCAAAGGTTACTCATTAGGTTATTGAGATTATTAATTCTTTGGTGATCTAATTATCTTTCTTTGATTAATATTAAATAAAACTATTCAAAACTTTGATTTCACGCTCTTTACCAATAGTTGGCAATTATTTTTTCGATGTCTCAAAGATGCTTGAATGAGTGCCGATTATTAATATTGTTTTGGTCATGCTTTTTAGCATGCAGAAAAGGTGCCTATTGATTAGGTAATGTTACCTTTTTTTCAAGGTAATGGTGAAAAAATTGTCCTTCATTTTTGTTCAGAAATACAGTTGTGGTGACTAATTATCTCGGGACAATGACAATCGGCTAGTATTTAGGTCAGTAAGCTGTAGGGATAAAATGTATGAGGTACATGTATTTCATTTTCCAAAAGAGTCATCAGTGATCAGTTGGTTAAAATAAAAGGTTTCTGGATTGAGCGCATAAATATATCCTTGGATCTTATACCTGGAAAAAGTCATTATAGAATAGTTTATGTCGAAGGAGAAGATTGCATTTTAAATTGATCTAAGCATCCAAATTGGCTGTTAATGGACTCATTGTTTACAATCTGATGGACTTCAAATGGTCATATATACATTCTTTCCTTTTCCTATTCTGCTACACATACAATGGGGACTTAATCTGCCTGTATTGAACTTTTGTTTTGTTCGTTTTAAAGTTCGACTTCATTTTGATTTATAGTATGGCTTGAGACACTGTTATTCAAAATGGCAACTGGTTTTCAGGCATGTCTTCTTCATTTTATCTGTATAGCTTATCACACTGATTCGTGTAGATGTCCGTGACCATTTTGCAGCAAGCAGCACCATCGCAGTCAATATCTGTTCACTTTAACTCAAAGCCAGATATTGGATTGGGGTTTGAAAGGACTTCGCATTTCACAGAAGGGAAAACCCCTTCATTGACAGCTATTGGATTGGGGTTTGAAAGTACTTCGCATTTCACAGAAGGGAATGCCCCTGCATTGACAGCTACTCAGGAAGGAGCGTGCGCCATCCAAATTGCTGCCTCACCTGCTAATCAAGGTATGAGTTGAGATAATGCTATTTAATCAGTAAATTTTTAGTCTAATTTAAGTTTGTGCATTATGTATGATAAATATTTTTGTACTTTCAAAACAGTAGGCAGTCAATCCATCCAGGAAGATGTCAACCAGATTGAACGTATGGAGCAGAATCTTTTGGGATAGACGCTGTATTCATTGCAACGGTTTTGCATGTTGTTTTAGTTTTGTATGATTGATCAATTGATGGAGTAGATGCGAAATGAAGAGGACGAATACATATTAATAATGCAAGGTAATGCATTCTTGGTTTTCATCTGAAAGCTTTAGAGTATTTTATTACAAACAAATTATTGTTTAAAGCTCTCTCCAGTTGATAAATTAACGAAGTAATGTTGCAAGTTGAGGTTGAGGAATACATTCATTTGTCACGAGCTCAGGGCTCATCTGAGACTTTTAGAGCATTTAGTAGCAACAAATTGTTACGACTGAAAATCTGCGCAATAGGACTCACAAGGTGCCAAGTATACACAAAATGAATGATCTGGTGAAGGAATGGGAGGATTGCTTTTGCTTTAAATGTATAAACTGACTTATTTTTGGTATTATGCATTGTAACAATTGGCATCAATTTGGAATCCGTTGAAACCAAATTTTTTATGTATGCTTGACAGTTTTTGGGAAACGTTAACTGCACACTGTCTTGTAATTAAAAATTCTATTACATTTAAGGAGAATATGTGGTTTCATTAAAAACTAGAGGAAAAGAGAAAATCAAAATATTGTAAGAGGTTTGATAAACTCTAACTTAAAGAATCTCGGGGTGTAAAATAAATGGTGAATCGGTGTATTGTTAAAGCAGTCCTTGCGTAAGGTCACCAGTTCGAAACTATGTGGGTGCTTGCTTACAAAAAAATACGAAGAAAATCGGTTTAAAGAAGAAAATTAGCATTTGCTAAAAGAAGAATGAATTCTCACGAGCTACATGGACAATTCCTAAAATGCCATGGGTTGAAGTAATTTGTCATCTTTGTGACATCAAGTAGTAGATGAAAATCAGTCTTAAAATGCCATGCATATGCCTACATTAAATCTGAATTTCAAAATATGTGATAATACCAACCTTCCTAACTATATGAATACACACACATATATTATAAATGAAATGACACATTTTAACTAGGGAAAATTCTCCTTGGTCAGTCTGACTAGTCTATGCTATATGTTGTAAAATGGCATTGGATATCAATCATCTTATTCTTAACTATAATGAATACACACATATTATAAATGAAATGACACATTTTAACTAGGGAAGATTCCCCTTGGTCAGTCTGACTAGTCTATGCTATATATTGTAAAATGACATTGGATATCAATTATCTTATTCATTATTCAATTATTAATTACTTGTCCTAATGGATTTTAACTTTAGATATTCATTAAATAAATCCAATAAATAAATTTTGTTCATAAAGTGACATTGTTCATTTGATATGAGAACTATTTTTTTATCCAACTACTTACATTTTTTTAACAAGTATGATATGGCTTTTAACCACATCTTTTTTTAGAAGTGTTTTTATCCTTGCTACAATCGACCACACATCTTACTAGAAATTTTCTAATCATGGTCTTGATCACATATCAGCCTAGGGCCTTTTTAAGTCGACTTCTGTTAAAAAAAATCATTCTACTACATAGTCGAAGAAGACAAAAAAAATCACAACCAAGAAGCAAAATTCACCAAGTCCGAAAGGGATAACTACAAAATGAATGCGAGCTTCATATATCATTGTCACTATAATAAAGGTGCCAAGCTATTGTTGTACAAAAGCCAAAACATTTCATCAAGATCAAAGATATTTGCAAAACGGGGCTATTGTATCAAGGGTGCAATCTCATTGTCTAGCTGCTTTGGGATAATCAGGAATAGGGAACATTAGCATACCCGTAATTGCCCATTAACCTGGTTATTACAGACATCATTTTTGCAAACTCTAGGCGGCATGTGTCATGAAGATGACCCTATTACCGATACATGTCATGAATTAATAGAGAAAGTTGTCACTAATTGGTAGGGTGTTCTATAACCAACACATAAAAAACGAGCCATAGGGATAGTTTTTCAACCTCCAAAATCATATTACAATTATTTTTTCAAGGAAACACACAACACAGTCAGTTAAGAAGCCTGTAACAATTGGTCTAACGTGGGATCCACTTGTTACATAAGGGGGGTTGCATTGCCAAATTGAAATAAGATAGAATTGTATTACTGTATTAAGTGTAGTCGAAAAACAAGTATATTAATGGATCTTTATAATAGAAAGATCAAGTAATATGATAATAATAATAATAAAGTGAAAGTAATAGAGTTTAAGAAAAATTAGAGAAAATTTCATAACAAATGGAATCTCTTTTTGTGTGCAAAGAGATCTTTATTGTTCAAATCTCTAAGATATATTAAGGGAAGGATTAGAAAGAGAGTTTATAGCATGTTATACAACTTAGTGAACCGTGGATATTTAAAATTTATTATAATAACTTTTAAAGAAACTAACAAAAATCTAAAAATAGATTAAAATATCTCCTTGTAGACAGTCGTCAGATATAGAATTTAGATATTAGTTCCCGGAGGCATCGAATAGCATGGATCAAGAATGATACAGCTCTACAGTAAATGACATTAACAAGGCTGCTTTGATCAAGAATTGAAAATGCTAAGTAATGGAATAAAATTAATTAATCTTTAATATTTTGCACATTAACTCATTCAATTTTCATACATGCCTCAGGTGAGACCTCCTTCCTTTGGAAGGTTGAGAATGCTGACTACAAAATTACTATGGGCCTACTTGTAGGAAACCTTATACAGACTCTAGGTCTATAAAAGGGCCAATAGTCAGAGAGGATATTATTTAATCAGTTGAAGAACATAGGCTGAGTTTAACCTTCTCTTGTTTTTCAACATGTTTATAAGCAATTCATGGGTGGGGGAAGCAGTGGCTTATAGTATCGATGGGGTTAATTAATAAAATTTAAAAATAAAGTTTAATGTATAGAGGCTTTTTATCCATTATTCTAGTGTTACTAAATTTTTAAGTGATTATAGGGTTACTTAATTTTAAGTGATTATTTTGGCAGTTCTAACAGTTTAAAGGGATTATTTAAAGAAAAGCTTACATTAATGTTAACACTACTCTTTATCTGTACGACGAGGGAAATTACATTAATGTTGATATTATTAGTCAATTATTGATCATTGAGTTAAGTTAGACTGAAATGAAAAACTTTGTTGGCAATAAACAATATGAAATTATGGATTTATAGGTAATGGTTGATGATTATAAATCAATATACAATTTGAATGTTACACCTATGTGCTAAAGAGATGTTGATATAATTCTAGGTTTGGGTTAGACAAAAACACTAGGTACTTTCATCTTAAACATGAAGAAACATTTTTGGCATTTTGTTATAAGAAGAGGATAGCTTTGCAAGATGTGACAATGCATCATGCTTAGTAGCACCTTTGTCAGAGGACTTAGAAGGATGTAACATGAGTGATCCTTAAAGATAGTTAGAAGTAAATGCAAAAGTTGTAGGAGTGCCAAAAATAACTTTACAAGGTTATCACCGATAAAGACGAAGACATTTCTTGCATAAAAGATCATAGCAAGAAATTACTTGGACAAATCAAGAAATCAAAGGGTAGGAAGCAATGCAATCACAAATTAGAACATGGATCAAGATCTCAAGAAGAACTTATAAGAAAAAAAATGAGAGTTATGGATTAAGGAACCTTAATGAGATGTTTATTAGACAAATCAAAAGGTTAAAGCAGGATCGAAATCTTAAAAATGAATTTGAAGAGTTAAAAAATGATGATGAACTTTATTGGCTAAGGAACCATAATCAAATTTGGCTTGTGCAAATTACCAAGTTGAAAGATGCAAAGAAAACACAATGAAAGTTAAATCAACTTGTTGACAAAGAATTAATCAAAGAAACAATGATCGATCCAACTGACTCAAGAAAATTCTTATGAATATAAAATATATGTGTTATGAATATATTAATTGTATTATTATTTAAATTTTAAACTTAGAATATTAGTGTAGTTATCAAAGGGTGCCTTCATAACGACATAACCTTATATTAAAGGTCACCTTAAAGGGCTACAAATATTAAGGTCATTTCTCATTTTATCATCATCTTATTATTCATTCATTATCAAATGTATTTTTTATACATATAATTTTATTGCAAAACATTTGTGTTTATTGCAATTCTTTGAATACAACGGTTATTAGATATAAAAATACAAACTTTCTTTTTGTAAGCAACAGAGAAAAATTATATTCATAGTAACAAAAAGGAGTACAGAGCAGCAAAAAACTTGCTATAGGTGTCTTAAACTAACAAACCACCTGTCGAATCTATCAAAAAAAGTAGGGGTGTTCATAGAGATAAAAACGTCTTCTCTTTCTGTAGCTAGAAACTTCAATAGATATATTACAACTTAAAAATTGACTATAGACATGTGAAGGAAACACAATTTAAAAGCAAAGAAGCCCAAAAAAATGGAAATCACAGAGTGAACCAGAAATGATGACGTGGTGTTTACGGTGTTGCATCTTCTACTTGGTCCTCGGGTGTCTCTTCTAGAATTGGGTAGGGTCCATATTCCTCCCCAGGTTCACGATATTGCCTCTCCTGTATCAGTGTAGCGATGATGGTGTCGGTTATAGTCTCACGACCATGCTTAACAGGTGTAGTATTCCTTGCGAAATCCTTTTGCTCATGCAATGGTCCTAGAGAATTCACAGCAACAGAGGACGTACCACCTTTCTCGCCTTGGTTCCTGACTCCAGTATTTTCCACATTTCCTGTGCTAGGAAATGTCGAGTAATGTCTTAGGTTGAAATTTTCCTTCTAGGGCTTTGAGCTACATGTTCGCTTCAGCGATATATGTGCGCATACCCTAGGTTACGTCCCTGGCTTCGTTTCATTTTACCGTCATATCTTCTAGTAACAGTCCCAACATATTCTTCATCATCCAGTGATGGTTGATGCCTCCTCCAGTTTAACTAGAAGCCAGATGGTATGAGACCGCCTTGGACTCCCATTCATCGATCAAGCATCTAACTGGCATAGAAACCTGCTCAACAAACCCATTTGTGTCCCCAATGGTGGATTTTTGACGACCACCTCCTCTTCCTATACTACCTCTGCGTGGGATACCTCGTTGTTCGGGCATTTTATTTTGCGAAATGGTGTGTAGGATTACAACAAAGTGAGCGCGAAGCAGACACAAGAGGATGGAAATGCCCACCGGGATGAATCTAGCGTGTCTCATGATTCAAGGTACTGCCATCATGAAGGTCATTAATGGCATGCACAGGAAATAAATCTTTAGCACGATGGCTTAGCTACTCGCAAAGCTTGCATGAATGCCACCTTCCTCCGCATTCAATTTAACCCCGTCGTCACTTGCCTCATTACCTGTGCCTTCACCACTTGGCCTGTGCACCAGGTGTCCCTTGTGGGAGGTCTGTGTGTCACCCGCATCCGGGGATAAAAATACAAACCTTGAAGAAAGGAACCAATATAGATTCAATTGACATCAAAATTTTGAAAGATGCTTATATTGAGATCTTATCAACCAATAAATCACCAGAATTATTAAAAGTTGAAGGTTCGATAAGCTAGACACAAGAGACAAGGATTCCTTGTATTCCTCCTAGTTATAAATGTCATAAAAAAATCAACCAAAAACAAATCAATATAAAAAGCTAAGTGAAGACCCCATTATATTGAAGAGAAGCTCTGGTTTGGAATCTTATTACTTCTTAGATTACAAAAGTCGTCACCACAAAGTGGTGCAAAAAATTGAATAAGGGTGGTTTGGCCCTTTCACAGATTCAACAATTTTACTCAATGTTTAGAAGATCATATCATCTCATATTCTCAACCTTGACCACCGTAAGAACAATGAATCAAGAAAATGCATTACAAGTTAAGACAAAGACATAGCTTTTCCATACTTAGAGTACAAAGGATTTTGAAGGAATAGGCAATGTTGTGAGCGCACACATGTGTGCGCACACACACACATCGAATAAAGAAATAGTAATAATACATAATAATGAACGGATGAATCTTAACTAAGGGATATGATCCAACAAAGAGATATGACTCTTCAACGATTGTGACTAGGCAATGCTACAAGGATATCCTTGTATGGCATTGTATATCATCTTATCTTAATCATGATTTAATTATTAAATACTTGTCCTATATGGATTTTAACCTATATCTTTTTAGATTGGATATTCAATAAATGAACTTTGTTCATTTCATTAACTTGTTAACTCATCAAAATTAAGGAGTTTATGAAAGTTTATCTTCAGCGTTTTCAAGTATATAAAAAAAAGTAATCCCTTACCATTTTAATATACTAAAGGCGGTCTCATTGAATGGTAACAATAATCATCATTAATGACATTTATTATATATATAATAATGTTGGAAACATTAATCATTTGAGGATTAATCATTGTGTTCTTATTTAGGTGAGATGAAGACCAAAAGTTATAGATGAATATGAAAAGTCATGAAAGAGTCCAAGAGACCACTTAAAATATGAAACCAAGGGTCACTCTCCATATATATATATATATATCAATGAGAAAAACAACACACTTATATATCTCGTCTCTGGTGTCTTTATTTGACTTTGTGTAGTCAATTTGATTGGGATCTTGACAACCTAACATTGGTATCAAAGCATTTGTGAGCCCTGTGGCTTGTGCTACTCCATAGATTCCTTTAGATATGTGCTCTCTCAGTCTTGCTTTGTCAATCCTTGCCTATGCAACATTCTCTGCCTGAAACCCTAATTCGAGTAGCCTGAGATTTTGTATTGTCAAATTGATGTTGCTGCATACGCCTGGGTAAGAGTTGTGAGAATATTGTTGTTGTTCTGCAGGTCTTGTCTCTTCTCGTATTCTCCATGGTCTTCGCGTGAATGCAACCTTCACATGATCATCCACGGAATGAGTGATCTAAGTGTGACCTGAGTTTACACTTTATTCTGAGTGTGATCTCTTATGGGTGACCTAGACCAGTGCAACTGTGTGGAGTTTGCTTGCTTAGAGGAATTTTAAATTTTTGATATTGACTGAGTGGAGGAGTTGAAAACACTTGGGTATGTTCTTCTTTATTGCTTCTCCAAAACAGGTAGGTTCTTCATCAACAAGGTTGCACATTGAGGCCTCATAACTAAAGTATGACCTTGGTCTCTTGCTTCCTTTTGGAGCACCATACTTTTCCGTATCTTGAATTATTTCACAAGCCCAAGATGGTCTTATTTTGCGTGTGATCTGCTGAAATACTGAGAGGGGGGTGAATCAGTATTTGTACTATTTAAAATTTTAATCAAAAGCAGGTTGATGATCACCAATCACAACACATCATCAATGTGTATAAAAATAACAAGATGCACAGTACACAATAGTTTTTGCCATGGAAACCCAAGTTCCGGGGATAAAACCACGGAAGCCTTTTAAAATAGTTTTCCAGAAATAACTGGAAGGAGGGAACAACCCTCTTATTATATAGACTTCAATTTTCCAGCTTCATCTGGAAGGAGGCTACGACCCCCTGATTTACAGGCTACGACCTGAAGGAAGCTGCCACTCCCTAGTTTTCTGGCTTCAACCGAAAGGAGGCTACGACCTCCTTTCCTTGCCCCGTCCTGCCACCCTGATAAGAAGAAGATTGTCGAACCCATGGACCTGTCACATACCAAACTCTGCTGCTGATAACCTCTGCACTTTAATCACTGTCAAATCATCCCTGTAGATATCACTGCCACACACTGCTCTTTGTCATCTACAAATACTGAAGAATCTATGTTCTGTTATTTCTGAAAATCATTATAGGTTATACATCAAATGGCATGGTATGTATCGTCAATATAGTGTGTACATCAAGTATCATGAAGTGTAGGAGTGCATTAGTATCATAGAGTGCATCATCATGGATCATCACATCATCATCTTCATGTATCATATCAAGACATGGATCATAATTTCATACTTCAACTTGTACATTCACTTGCACATTAATACTTGAACACTTGAACACTTGTACACACCACTTTCACACAATACTGTACATATATACACTTGTCTATACACTATATACACTTACATCCTATTGTACATATCACATTTATCTACATGTCACTGTATATTCATATATTTGTTCACATTCACCACATGCTGTATGCATCAATACATCACTAATAATCATACCTTGAACTATGTATTCAACCTCACTCTTTCACCATATGTAACTGTTCATGCATACCTTGTTTTGCTGTAGATGACCCCAAAAGTTCTTACACACATGCTGTACTTGTCCCTGAGGAATAGAAGGCTCGGATTTGACGAATGAAAGAAGAAGCAATGTTGAGCACCCAAGAGACTTTGAACAAACCTTGAAAGCTCGGAACTTATCTATATTGGATGGTAGAAGACTTGGATTGAGTAGGTGAAGGAAACAACAACTTAATACCGAACTCAGTCTTTGCAAAAACATGAATTCAGGACATAGTCTTCCAAGAAGAAATTCGGGTCTGCTGTCCACAGTCAATGAAAAAGAACTCAGAAAGATCTTAGTCCATTTTTTGAACACTCCAAAAATTAACACTAAAAATTCGGGTCTGCATTCTGCTTCTTCTCCACAGTCAGCGAAGGGACCTCAGTCGAGACTAGCGAAAACCCTAGTTAGCTCAGCAAATATTCTCAGACTGTAAAGAGGGTTGTTTCTCCAAAATTCTTGGGTGTAGGGCTTGAATACCAAACTGTGGTTGAGATCCAAGGAGAAAATTCGAACTGAGGCGACAATCAACCCAAAACTCGATCTATTTACCAAAGAAAATCACTATGGAAATCTCGAGTCTGCTACCACCTTGATCAGCAAGAAAAACTCAGTCAATTGTGGAAAAATCAGATCCTTCTCTGCTGTTGACTCAGTCAGCAAATTACTAGTCCTTAACCCAGCGAATAACTTCAGTCCAAATAATTGCTCAAACTTGCATATTCATTTTTATTCAAAAGGTAACGAGTGTGTATTTATATACATGAAAGCTTATAATAAGTTAATAGGAACCGACTTGTTAGGTGAATTAAAAGTTTTATTTAAAGTTAACAATATTTTATTATGTCATCACTTTAATGGGGCCGACGTTATGGAAGGTTTAATTTATTTTAATAATGTTTCATTTAAACTTTTATTAATGTTGGAGGAGAGTTTTCTTCTATTATTAAAATTTATTTATTTATTCTTAAGCAGGCTTTAATAACCACTTTTTATTTATTAAAGGCGTTTCATTTTATTTTTATGTTTTTAATTAATTTGTAAAATTTACATGGTTTTTAAAACACTTAAATGGTTAAGGTTTTATTAATTAAAAAAAACATGTTTTAATTCTTCAAAGACTAGGTTTATTATTTTGTTTAGTTAGTGGTCTTATTATTTTAGGGTTAAGGATTTTATGGATCTTGTGGGTTTTAAGGGGCTGGTGAAAAGGTACAGAGCTATCATTATGTAATGATAGGGTAGATGTAGGCTAGGGGACCAAAGATAATGGTTTTAAGGACTTTAGTTAAGTTACCACAACTTCATAATCAAGACCATCATGGTGTGGGAGTGCCTGGGATTCTCTTAGGGTACCATGACCTCTAACAAATGCAAATGACCACTGAAAGGGTCATTTGGACTCTTACAACTTTTTCAACCCACCAAGGACACAATCTAAGACAAAAGGGCATGGTTATGGTATTGGGAAACCATAAGGCAACTTAGGGGTACGAGAACACTCTACGGGGATTTTGGAAATGTACCAAGGGCTCCAAGGGCTTCAAACTTGGGCGTGGACAAAGTCAAAAGGTCTCCTTAGACACTGACACTTACTCAACCCTCAGAGGCTTCTCAAGGAGCACCAAGACACACTATCACACACCTGTTGACATCAATGACAATCTAGTCAACATGATCATCTCATGAGGTGACTCCATAGGTCTTTTAGGCTCTTCCATGTCATGGTCTTCTGATATATGCTCTTCTTCAACATCTCAAACCAGTAATTTGTTGCTCTCTCTAGGAGCTTCATGATCCTTATATGCATGGTTCTTTCTGGACTTGCTAAAAGTTGCATCCTCGTCAAACATAACATCTCTATTGATCTCAATCCGACGATAACCTGGGATGTAGAATTTGTAAGCTTTTGATTGTTCACTATATCCAACAAATATCCCCTTCTTTCCTGAAGGGTCTGACTTTGATCTTTTTTCCTTGGGAACATGTTTGTATGCAGGACAACCAAATATCTTCAGGTGGTTGACTTTAGGATTCTCATCGATAATTATTTATTTTGGAGTCTTGTTCCCAAGAGAACCGTGGGAGATTTTGTTCTGCACATAAACTATGGTTCTAGCTTCTTCGACTCATAAGTGCACATGTATATCCTGATCATGGATTTGGATTTTACTGCTTCCGTGGTGGATATATTATTCCTTTCTTTGACTCCATTTTGTTGAGGATTATAGGGAGTGGTGAGCTCCCTATTAATCTCAACCTCTTCACAGAAATCCTTGAATTCATTTGATATGAATTCTCCTCCATTGTCTGATCTCAAGGTCTTGATCTTGTTTTCAGAAAGATTCTCTACAAGGGCTTTAAATTCTTTGAACTTCCCAAATACCTCATTTTTACCCTTTAAGAAATAAATCCAAGTCTTGCGGGAATAATCATCAATAAAGGAAACATAATAAACATACTCGCTTAGATAAATAGTTGATATTGAACCACATACATATGAGTGAACAATATCTAAGATCTCTTTTGCTTTAATGTTGTTTCTTGGAATTCAGTTCTTAGTATTCTTTCCTTGTGCACATCCCATACAAGCTTCTTCATAATCAATCTGGATCTCTGGTAAACCTGTTATTTCCTTGCTCACTATTGGCAATGCTTTGTAATTCACATGAGCAAGTATTCTATGCCACAACTCACATGGGATAATGGTGCTAACTGCCAAGGTTAAATTTGAATGTCCCTTCAATTTGTAGAGTCCTCCTCCAATTCCAATCATGATTGCATCATCTATTGTCTTTCCTTTCGGCCACATTAGGACTTCACCATCTACAAAAGAAACTCTGAAACCTTTATTATCTAAAGATGAGATAGAAAGGAGATTCTATTTCAAACTAGGGACATATATAACTTCCTTCATTTTCATGGACTTTGTGTATCTTAGCTTATAAGAGCCTTCTCCCATTCCTTTGATGGGATACTGATAATCATCTCCAAGATTCAATTTGTGTGGAGAGTATTCTTGAATAAGACATGAGAGGGAGTCTTTGTAATCTGTGATATGCTTGGAAACACCATTGTCTATGATCCAAGTGTCACTTCCGTGTGATACTGAACCTGTGAGGGTTGAAATTAAGACATATTCTTCACTAGAGTCTTCATCTTCTCTATCATTCTCCTCAATCGAGTCATCATCTTCGACTGCATGGGCATGAAGCCTTATATTCTTCTTGAATTGTTCTTATTTAAGGGGACAATTTCTTGCAATGTGTCCCATATTGTGACATGTAAAGCATTCAAAGGATGAGAAGTCCCTTCAAGTCCTTTTACCTATTCGAGATCCTTGAGGTCTTCTATGGGATGTTCCATGATCCTTTCTTACTTTTCCTATGTTGCCAAATCTTGATCTTCATTTTCATTTAACTTTTCTTCTCTATTTTCTATTCTTTCTTCTTCTTGTACACATTCCTCCCATAATCTACTAAACTTGGTCAACTTCCTTTGATGAAGGAGTCTGAATCCCTTGGGATACCATTCAATATGGTCATCACAGTCTCTGCTTCTTCTATCGTGTCTCCAATAGCTTCTAACTGTTCTTTAATATGGGACACTCTTGTCAAGTATGACTGCATTGTTTATGCCTTTTGGATATTCATACTCTTGAGTTGGTTTCTCAAGGTCATTCTTCTGTTGATGTTTCTTCCATCAAATAGATCGGTCAGTGCATCAACCATTTCCTTTGGGGTCTTATTTGAAGATACTTGAGGGATCAAATGATCGTTGATAGAATCAACTATGATCCTCTTAGTGTTGACCATATCCTTCTTGTGCTTTGATTTGGATTCATCTCTTTCTGGTTCTTGAACTTCCTCTTTGATGTATCCTTCTAGATCATGTTCATCAAGAATGAACATGATTGTATACTTCCATGCTCTGAAATTATCATCTCCCTCAAGATTTTCATCAAGTTTGGTATTGTTTATCATCTTTAATAAGTGAGAACCTAAAATGGAAATATAGGAAGTAGAACTTACCACTAGTGGTAGGTCAAAAATTGTTTCTGGAACCTGTTTCAAGCTAACTTAAGGTTTGTCAAAAAAATTCTAATTTTTCAACTATGTTCACTTGCAAATATGATTGGAGGAAAAGATGCACCTCCTCAAGTAGAGTTGACTAGTGTCCTCCTTTTCTCGAATTTGTGGACAAAATTGCAAAATACTTGATGCCCTAGTTTGCCCGACAGTAGTGGTACATCAAAAATTGAAAATCCACATAACTGAAAACTCTGTCAACAGAAACATGCACCCTCATAGGGTGAGTTAGTTGTTCCTCCATTTTCAACTCATCTATGAAATGGATTTTCCCGAAATAATAAACCCTAGCTTGTTGAATTGTTGGATAAGTTGTTGCATAGTGACTTCTTTTAGGATGGCTCTAATACCATGTTAGAATTTTAAAAGTTTTATGCCAAAAACAAAAGGATCACTAAAAGAATGATAAGCACAGTAGCAAAAAGAGAACACAAATATGTATCCTAGGAAACCCTTGTGGGGGAGAAAACCTAACAAAGCTTCCTCAATATAGAATTCAACCAAGTATAGTGTAAAACACCAAGAACAAGATTAGTTGCTTCCTCTCTCTCAAATGGACTCCTCTCTCTAGTGCTCTTCCTTGAGTGTGTAGTGTGTCCAAATGAGGGATGCACCTCACTTATTTATATTCATCAAGTGAGTCACAACTTAATTTACCTAGGTCGACTTGTTGCTCTAAACAAGGTCGACTTACCTAGGGAGTCTCAAAATAATATTTATAAAATACTTTTGTGGGTACTATTGCCCCGAGTTATAATGGAGGTTTTACCTCATGACTCTTACATGACCAATTACATCAAAGACATCTACTGAAGGAGGAATGGTAATAATGGTAATAATATAATAAAAGTACAAAATAATATCTTCCATAGTTACATTTCTTTAACACACGAAGCATTTAACCAGTGGTTCAAGCATCACTCCATCATTTTTATTAGATTTGCTTGAGAAGGATTTGTTTGTTTTGAAAAGTCTACTCCAAATAGAGCCTTTTTTATGTGATTGTTGTGGAGATTACATTGTTCCTGCATCTCATAGGCATTTGCCTCTTATTCTTTCTGGCAAATTTAGAGCTTCTTTCATTTGAGGGTCTCATCCATATCCTCTCAAGCACATTCAATAGAAGTTGTAGAAGACAACATTGTGTTGTAGATATTGTTGTCCTGTGAGTTTGAGTTGGTTACTATTGTTGAATATTCCAGAGCTACTTATTTAACAAATTTCTTTTGTAGTAGAATTTGTTACTGTTGAAATCTTTCTAGCAGCAACAATTTGGTGATAGAGGCATATCTACAACAATTGAGGTAAAAAATCTATTTTTAAAGACCAATTTAACTTTAGATATTGTAACTTGAAAACAATCATTTTGTAAATTCTCTTGTACTTTTGATACTTGCAATAATTCTTGTTTAAGTATCAACTTGAAAGTGAGTTGAATTGAGTTGTTTGTAAGTGGGTGCATTTTCAGTTGAATCTGACACCCGTCCTTTTTTGGAGTGAGGTACTTCAATTTTTGAATTTGTTTGTAAAAGGGTGGAGTTGTAAGAATACCTTCACTATTTTCAAGTGAATCTTATGTTTTCAATGGCTAAAATCAATGGTGTGGTAGAGTTACTAAACACTCTACTGCTTTATACTGTTAACAACACAGTAATGATCGACAAATAAATTCTCACTAAGTTCCTAATATGTCTAAAATATTCACAAGACACTATTGAGTTTCTTCAGCTTGAATCATAGCTCCAACATGATGAGCTGCAACAAAGGAAGAAAAATTATGAACTTGTTCATGTTCAGAGCAATACTCTTTTTTGTGATTCATATCAGCAGCCTACACATGTTCAAGTCAATGATGTCACTTTTGAAGTACATGATGCCACATCAGAAGAAAAATAAATGAAGATGAAGTTATGCATACAAAGATTTCACTTGCACTTTTCAAGCTCGTGATCAGACCTTGGGAAGAGATAACACATAAGAAGCACAAAACTGGCCTTGGATACAACAAGGAAGTGTCTGTTCACATTCTTGATTACTCCAAGCCAATCTAGTTTTAGAGTGATATGTTCTTAAAACAAAATTCATCCTCATTAGTTTAGAGCTCGAAATTCCAACATTGTGATCAAGTTGGCCACATGAAAGATCAGTGTTTTGATCTTCAACCTTGTAAGCATTGTGGAAAGTATACCCACTCTTGAAACATATGCTTCATTTTGAAGAAAACTGCAATAGAGAAGATTGTGGATCAATTCTTGGAAATGGTCATTAAAAACCAAGAAGATTTATAAGTCATACAAAATATTTTTTTCTCGAGTAATGACATATCTTCTTCTCCTCACTTTGTCTTTGACGGGGGGGGGGGGGGGGNTGATGGTGACCTCTTGTCATAAATGCTAGTTTGAAGAAGCATATTATGTAGGGTCTAATTAGCCCGGTGTTCATGAAACAAGCCCTAGTTGTTTGGTTGAAGACTGTGTCAGATATTGTCACAGTCTGAATCTAGATATAAGAAGAGCATATAATGGAAGAAAGGAAGAGGAAAAAGGTGTAGTGACTACTACAGTCCGAAACATGACATGAATAGTGCAGACTGAGGTTAAGTTTTGTGAATTTTTTATTTCTTGATAAACTTTGGCATATGATTGAATAATATTATGATTGAGCATTCAAAGAATAGTCAAGAAGGATCGTGCTATTATCCCTGATGATGATCGAATATTTTAGTCCTCATCCGAAAATGTCAAGGCATCTTGTCCAATCCTTAACACAGTGATCTGAGCCCTAATATCAGTCATAAAAAAACTGTTTAGACTTAGCATGTCCAAAGCTTAGAGAAAACCTAGTAAGAGCAGTCTCGAAAATGAAAAAAAAGGCATTTGGAAAGTATCTTTTATATTATCTCAGTTTAACTTTTCTAAGGGTTTCAAGTCCTCATAATATGGAAGACGTTGGGAAATTGAAAAATCCCTAGCAAGTTCATTCGTTAGGAAAAAGGGTCTTAATCCCTTAAAGTATGGAAGGGTAACACACGTCAAGTTTCGAATCCCTAGTGAATTTACACATCAAAGCATGGAAGGAAATTTAATTTTAAAATTAAAATAATGTTAAATATGGTGATTCGTCCCAACCAATTAATTGATAACAATATAGGTAAATTCGGCCTAATAATTGGAGAATTTCCATATAAATAAGGCGTGCATGAGTGTTATATAACCAAGTCCCAGAAATAGCATAAAAAGAATAGAAATAGACAAGAAGAGAAGAAGAGAGTAGTCCACACCTTAACAATGAAGAACATAGATATATAGAAATCCTCTTCAAGGGAGGAACCTCCTTACACATTGTACCGAGTACACAAGACAAGATACAAGGATGACTAAAATGAAAATATCTCCTTCATATAATAGACCCACCAATAGACCGAAGCCGACATGAATAATATGTAATACACCACAACATAGGGGGTAATGTGCCACCCTATAGGGGGGAATGTTCCCAACATTTAGGGATTAACATAATCCTCCCCTTCATACAAGCATTTTCCTCAACACTTGGATGCATATGTATGAAGGACTCATCTTCCCATTTTGAATCCTCAACTAGTAAGTTCTTCCACTTGATGAGGTTCTTAATAATATCATGATTTGGTAGTTGTTTGGTCCTTGTTTCTATGATTTTTTCAGGTTCCAATATGATTTGTACTTCTTAAAAAATCCTTTAACGGTGATGTTGATCTCCCTGTAGTTTCATCTTGTTTTCTGACATCGTTGGGATTTGGAGAACTGGTTGCTGGTGCTCTATGCGATGTTCCACTGCTTGAACTATAGATTTTCCTGTCACTACTTCAACCATTTTCTATGTTTCATTCTTCTAGCCATAGGGGTATTTGTAAGGTCTAGTGCTAGAAGGGACACTTCCCAGATTTAAGTTAATATCATTGTCCAAATATCGAATAGGTGGATGAATTATTGGAATATATTCAAATACATTGGAAGGATTTTTAAGGACCCTTTGGATATCTAGCGGAATAGGAGCCTTACATCTTTGAACATCTAGTGAGTATAACTGTGTAATTACACCTTGTTTTCATTTCTTTAATAGTGTTGTCATATTGTTAAAGTTGAACACCTTGCTTGGTTTCCCTATGACACCATTTAACATAAATTCTTTTCCTTCCCAAGAAAATTTCATGAAAAGATTCTGAATATTGAAAGCCATTGTTTCCAATGATTGTAACCTTTGAACTCCTAATACAACACCAACACCTCCAATTAGGATGGCAATCATGGGGCTATTCAATACATAGTACCCCATAGTAAGATTGATATTATGGCATTTCTTTAAACAATTGAAGGTTCCTCCATATGCAATCATTACTTGAATTTCTGGTGCTAGACATACAAAGCAATTGGGATCTCTGGCTACTTTACATTGAATGAAATTATGAGTACTACCCGAAACAATCAACATTTTTACCTTTTTATTTTTGATATATCCTTCGATATTGAGAGTTTGAGGAGTGTTAATTCCATCCAAAGCATGGACATATCTGGTGGGAGTAATCACTTCTAGTTCATCCCCTTGCAGTGGTTCCTGTTCTTTTTGTTCTTCCTCTTCACATTGTATGTAGAAGGGTTTCTTTTCTCCACACTTATGTCCCTTACTTTGCTGGTTGTCACAATCAAAGCGTAGACCTTTCACTCTTATTTCCTCTAGTTGTTGAGGTGTCAACCTCTAAGGTTGGTTAGAAGGACCATCATTCTCTCTGTATGTGCTGGAAGTGGTATTTCTAGTAGTCATCGCCATATTTTTACTTTCAACCTTCCTTGCCATCATGAAAGACTTCTCTATGGATGATGGTTCAAAGAGACACACCTCATGTTAAATATTATCCTTCAAGATTCCAATAAATAGATCTAACACATTATCTTCTGAAATATTCTTCACTCTAAGACTTAGCTTCTGAAATTGCTTTATGTGCTTTGTAACTGAACCTTTTTGCTTGATATTTACCAACTGGATAAAGAAGGTGTTGCTATTTATATCCCCATAATGCGCAATCAGTTCTTACGTGAATACACACCAATAGACAATAGAGTCATTTTTACATCCATAAAGCCATTGGTACCATACAAATTGATCAGGTTCTAAATATAAGGATGCAATAGTTACCTTTTGCAAATTTGGCACCTGGTGTAGATCAAAGAACTGCTCCATCTAAAAAATCCATGTGATTGGATCCTTGCCATCAAAATTTATCATGTCAATCTTGGGAATAAACTAATTACTTGGAACTGAGTTGAACCCATGATGTTGTAGTGAATCATCAAATTTTGAGGACTCAAACTTCCTACTCTCCATTTGTTTTTCAATTTTCTCAAGAAGTGATTGGAATAATTCCCCTTTTTCCTCCTTACCTTGTTCTTGAGTAGATACATGAGGAATAAAGCTATGTTTTATATCCTTCATCAATTCCTTCAATTCTTGAAGATATTATTTTCTAGACATCCCTTTGAGATCCTCTTTGCTAGCCATCTTGTTTTCCAATTTAACCAAGTCATCCATTTTCACATTTTCTTTAATCATATCTTCCAACTTGGACACTCTAAAATATATGTCTTCCATTTCATCGTATGTTGGGGATGAATCCTCTGGGGGTTTGAGTGGAGTGTAATTTTTTCCACTTCTTTTTGGTGGAATTTTGAACAATAAATATATATCACACCCTAGGGTTTAACGCAGATAGATCCTTCTACTCAAAGCTATTCAAATACAAAATGACACCTTTTTCAAATCCTAATTAGAAGATTTCTTTATGGTTGACTTGTAACTAAGGTAAAATGTGAATTTTGACTCCTCTAGGTCTGAAAATTATTCCTGTTGTACCCTGATGTGTTCTCTTTCCAATTCTACAAGTCTCACATAATCTGGATGTGCCAACAAAATGTTATTGCAAATCTCCCAAAGCTTCTTATTTTAGGCCTATCCAGAAGAGAGAACTTCCATGGTATGGAATGTGTCCAATATTTTGTTTTTGTAGTTGAAAATTCTATTGAAGATACCCTAGCTTGTCATCTTTTGGATGCAACTGTTCTCACTAAATTTGGATCTTGGATGCCTCAATAAGACCTTTTCTCCTAGAACACCTGTTTTAGACTAGTAAAAAAACCAATATTGCTCTGCAATTATATCAGAAATTGTAATGGATTGGGATCTGAATTTCATACTAGAGAGTTTGGTCTAGTTTAGAAGTGTTTTTTTAACCTTGATCTCTAAATCCTTGTAGAAAAAAATTACAAGATGACTCATTTTACAGAAGCCAGTCCTGAGAAAAGAGCTCTGATACCAAATGTTATGCAACCAAGTCCCAGAAATAGCATAAAAAGAGCATAAATAGATAACAAGAGAGTAATCCAAGCCTTAATAATGAATAAAAAAGATAAATATGAATCATCTTCAAGGGAGGAACCTCCTTACACAATGTATTGAGTACAAAAGACAAGAGCCAATGATGACTAAAATGAAAACATCTCCTACATATATATAGGAGACCAAGGTGTACAATAACAACTAATAGATGAACTAATAGACCCAAGGCAACATAAATAGTATGTAATGCACTACAACATAGGGGTTAATGCACCACCCTATATGGGGGAATGTGCCCAACATTTAGGGCTTAACAATGATGACATTTTTTGGCAATGCACTATAATATAGTGCTCTGAGGCTAGAACAAGGTCAATGGTATTTGTGCATGAGGAAAAAGATGATAGTAGGCTAAGGTAGAAGTCCAAGGTTGAAGATCAGGTGTCTCTCATAATTCGGGTCTTCTCTAAGGTATGATTAGTTTTTGATGAAGTGAATTCAAGCCTAATGTTGAATTGCTTGAAGGATATCATAAGTAAACAATTTGTTCCATGTTAATCAAGTTAATTTTAGGTGTATATGAGCCTTGAGGTATGTATAAGCATACACATTGAGGTATTTTGTGTGACTGTTCTAGGACTGTGTAAAGGCATTTGTGTAAATAGTAGCTAAATATTGTAATGGTACTTCTATTTTTATGGGTGGTAAGGAGGATCTAGAGAAGACTTAAAAGTATTTTACAGGAAGTAGTCTGTCATTGGGGTGTTGGTGCACTCATTCATTTGTAGCTGATTAGAATAAAGTTTCTAGCCTCAAGAGTTGTCGAAGCACCTACATTGAATGTAAACTTATTCATATACATATAATCAAAGCATGACATAAATATCTGGTGTTCTATTTTCATGGATCTCGTGTTCATTCTTTGGATTTTTGGTTCATACTGCACTAATCTCCGTGGTTAAAGAATAAGACTGTTACTAGTTGGAGAAACCTATTTTTTTAATATTCAAGGTGAGATTATTGAAAAGACAAATTAAATTACAAGTATGCAACACTGATTCACCCCCCCTCTTAGTGTTGTGGGTGTGTTATTTAATTGACATCAAAGCGGGATCCTTCTATAAAGTTTGACTAACTTGAAGGAGTTTCTCAAAGAACACACTCTACGATGGGTGGATTCAAGTATAGAGTTTTTCCCAAATTTGATGGAACAAATTATGTGTTCTAGAGAAAATGGATGTCTTCATATCTAATGTCTCTTGGATTCAATATCTGGACAAGCGTGCTTGATGGATATATTGCTCCTAAATATCGACGAACTTCCATGTAAGATGGAATAGAATATTGTGAAAATAATGCAACTGCAATGAATGCAATTCTTGCAAGCCTGAATGAATTAGAGTTTTAATGAACTATCCAACTTACAAGGAAATATGGGATAAAATGGAAATAATGTATCATAGATATTACAAAGTTCAAAATGTCAAGCTATAGACTTTCAGAGGTCAATTTGAAGGACTAAGGATGAAGGAGGAAGAAAACATTGTTGCTTACCTTCAAAGTGTGGAATAAATTGTTAATATAATGAGAGTTCTTGGAGAAACTATTGAAGAGACCTTTGTGGTTCAAAAGGTTTTAATATCCCTTCCTACCAGATTCAATCCTAAGGTGTTAGCTATCGAAGAAAGAGACAGTTTGGACAACCTAAAGCTAAGAAAATTACATGGAATTCTAGTTTCCTATGAAATGAGAATAGAATACCTTAATCAAAAGGAAGCAACCTTCAAGGTGACTAAAAAAAAAATCAGAACAATGTAGACCAGGATACGCGTTCATCAGTCCTAAATGTTTCAGATGAAGAGTTGGCTAACTTTGTCAACAAACTTTCAAGAGGAACAAGAAGATACAAGGGAAGCTTCCATTAAAGCATTTCAATTGTAAAAAAATAGGACACTTTGCTGCAAAATACACTTTGAAGAAGAACAAGCCAAACTCAATAAGGGATCTCTAAAAAAGGAATCCTTCCAATAAACAAACTTTCTTCTCTAAGGTTGAAGATGAAGTTTCATATTTTAAATAAGATGATGAAACCGATGTTGATGGCAGAAATGAAATCTTGTTTCTGGCCAAGGAATATCAACATACTAGTGAATCATACAAAAACAAATTAATAAGGATATATATATATATANCATATGGTAGCTAGAAATCAACTAGCAAGAAAGAAGAGGGCATATATTCTAAATAAGGGAGCTGAGATCAATTATCTTCAAGAATAAATGAAGAAGACAAGTATTTTAAATAAAAAATTTGAGAAAAGTTCCATGGATTTAGACAACATGCTTCACCAATAAATATAGGTAAATGAAAAAAGTGGAATAGGATTCACAACCAAGACAAGGGATAGTGAAGTAGAATGCTCTCTAATTCTGAAAGTCAATCTCTTAACATAATTCATGGTGGAAGATATATCTAATCTCAATCAAATTCATGAGCCATTAAATGAAGCTTAGAGATTGTTGACCACAAGGGAGAAAGAATGTGAGAGGTTAGAAAGAGAGGTTTTCAATCTGATAAAGGAAGAAAGACCTCCCATCCATTAAAGCAGATTTGAAAATGGTACAATACAAAGGGAGACTATGGGAATTACAAATCCAAGGAATTTTGTGAAGATGAATATAATAAGTCCTTATTTCAACAGTTTCTATGCAACAAGAATACCATCATTTATTAGGGATCAAAATGCATTTTTTGGAAACTATTATAATTCCTATAATTGTGGTCATACAACGGTTGAGTGTAGGGCCCCTTTGAGAGGTTTTTCATTAGAAATGAAAGGAAGGAACATCTTCCTGGCAGATTTGAGCACCAGACCAATAATTATTTCTCTCTCTCATCCAATGAGGAGTGCACCACGTGTAATAACTTCAGTCATTCGGCATAAAATTGTAGATTAAGACAAGCCATCCAAGAAGAAGAAAAGGAATGTGATATATGTGGAATACCCTTATATGCTCAAAAGGAAGAGGAAATTTTTTATATTGACAATGGATGTACCAAACATATGACTAATGACCAAGAAAACATTGTTACTCTAAAAAGCGAAAAAAGGAGTTGATGTGGCTTTTGGTGATGACAGTACTGCAAAAATTCGAGGTAAAGGAACTATGGAACTCAAAGGAAATGATAAAACTAAAAAGTTATTGTATGTTGATGGCATAAAGCATGATTTTCCAAGTGTAGCGCATATGTGTGGTGTTGATCACAATGTTACATTTTTTGCACATTATTTGGAAATGAGAAGAAACGGTTCCAAGAGAGTGATTGGAAGAGGAACTCAATCTCCTGGAAATGTATATATCTTGGATGAAATTGAAGGGGAGAAATGATACATCATTCATAATGATAATAGTTGGATCTAGCACAAAAGGTTGTCACATCTGAACTTTGACAATCTGGTAAAAATCATTCGGACTAAAGCTGTAAGAGGAATGCCAAAACTTTTCAAGCCTACAAATAGATTGTGTGGATCATGTATACATGGGAAGCAAGCTAGGGCGAGTTATAAATCAAATATTCATCAATCTACTTCACAATAGTTGGAGTTAGTGCATACATATCTATGTGGACCAACAAGAGTTCAAACTCTTCAAGATGGGAGGTATTTTATGTTTCTTATTGATGAATATACTAAAATAATGTGGGTAACATTGCTTAAAACTAAGTTTGAATCCTTTGAGAAGTTCAAACTCTTCAAGGCTAAAGTGGAAAATGAACATGGTCACAAAATCAAATGTATTAGATCAGATAATGGAAGGGAATTCACTTTAACTGAATTCAAAAACTTTTGTGAAGAACATGGCATCAAAAGACAATATTGTATAGCTAATACTCCTTAGTAGAATGGCATTATGGAGAGAAAAAAATAGAACAGTTCAGGAGGCAACGATGACTATGTTACTAGAATCAAAAGTGATCGAAACATTTTAGAGAGAAAATTAGGATAATTTTGAGGTAAAAAACGGGCATCAAAACAAAAAATGTGCAATCAAAATCAACTTTAAAAGAACCAATCACATTCTAGAGGATGAAATCATCCATAATGGTTGAGGTGGCATTGGTTGAGTTTAAAATACTTATTTGTCAAATTCTAAATAGTGAATGAAAACTCGTAGTTAACAATAACAATATTGTAAATAAAATACTAATAATGAAAAAGTACTCATAAATTATTTTTTAATATAAATATAAATATAAGAAATTACTCTTAAAATACTTAGAAAAAAATATTATTTATATTTCAATATAGAATAAATTTTAAATATTTTATTCAAAACCAAAATATATAATTATTTTTTAATATATAATATATTTAAATTCTAAATTTGAGTACCAAAAAGATTAAAAGTATTAAATACTTTGTTCAAAATCAAAACACTTCTTATTATAGAATTTAATATTTGAATATGATACGTACTATTCAAATTTATCAAAACAAATCACATCAAAGACATACAAATACAATTATGGGATATGTGATAATGGTTACGTGCTTTAAATTTATCCAAACAAATTACATTAAAGTCATACTCATATTATTATATGGGATGTGTGTTGATAATGATGAAAAATATTTTACATGTAGTAGAGTAATAAATGTTGCGGCGATAGCACTGTGGGCCGTTGGATCTCAAACATGTATTTTAAATTTATCTAAACAAATTACATTAAAGTCATACCCATATTACTATATGGGATGTGTGTTGATAATGACGAAAAATATTTTACATGTAGCAGAGTAATAAATGTTGCGGTGATAGCACTGTGGGCCGTTGTATCTCAAACATGTAACCATTATCACATATTCCATAATTGTACTTGTATGCCTTTGATGTGATTTGTTTTGATAAATTTGAATAGTACGTATCCTATTCAAATATTAAATTCTATAACAAAAAGTATTTTGATTTTGAACAAAGTATTTAATACTTTTAATTTTTTTGGTACTCAAATTTAGATTTTAAATATATTATATATTAAAAAATAATTATATATTTTGGTTTTGAATAAAATATTTAAAATTTATTTTATATTGAAATATAAATAGTGTTGAGATCCAACGACCCACAGTGCTGCTGCCGTAGCATTTATTACTCTACTGCATGTTGAATATTGTTCGCCGTTGATAATGGTTACTTGCTTTATTTATATAAATAAATCATATTAAAAAAACACATACTTGCTGTTAGTGCTATGATCATGAATATGTTTTTATTCATATAAATTTAAGCTTTATTTATATAAATTAAATTTTAAATTTATATAGTTTGACATTTTAACATATGTACGTATTTCTATGGATGTATATGGAGGTGTTGTATTAATAAATATAATGGTTAGTTCAATACATTTTATAAATATTAAAATATAAGTTTGATTTAATATGAAGATTATATTTTTTTAGTTTTACTAAATATATATTTATATAATGAAAATATACTTTAAAAAAAATTACAACTATTCATTTAAATTTAATTACGCCGAAGGAGTTTTCACTATGGAGACACAGTTCAAAAAATTCCTCGTCTCCCTAGCCACTAAAATTCTGACACCTGTCGCGTCGGCTTACCGAATGGGGACTCAACAGGTATTGTTCAACAGGTGACATACGACATTACATGGCCACGTTTTCAGTAGTCAACATGTTGAAAATAAGGGACTTTATGTCGTTTTTGCTGGTTAATTTTTTTCCTATGGGGTCGGTTTCTCTCTCAAACATGTCCAGTCAAAGGAAATAATTTCCATGCTAACCAAATGGCTGCCTGTTACAGTTGTTGTTGCGCATGATGGATTGATTGTCCTTACATTTTTTTCCTGCACATATGCTGATCAATTTTGGTTTTTTTTTACTCCACTTCAGTTGGGTCCCCGATTCTGCAATCTCGATTTCGGAACTTCTGTCCCGTAGAGTGCAGGTGTCATCTGTGTTATGACTAGTTCTGTGCTTGAATGGATTGATGGACTTCATGGATTGATTTCCAGTTGCAGATCCTTGTTTCCACTTGGTGTTTTTCTGACAGGTGGCTTGCGTGTTTTCACTAGAATTCTATTTGTTGGCCTAAACAGCCGGTCTTGGCATATTTTTTTGTGCAGGGTTTCACTATCCTTCATTGCAGTTCATTTCTCTCAATTCGGCATAGCTTCCTAGCATTTTGTGAAAGTTTCAGCCAAGCAGTTTCTGTGGGTTTAGGCTAAT
Source organism: Pseudotsuga menziesii (assembly GCA_001517045.1). NCBI lineage: Eukaryota > Viridiplantae > Streptophyta > Pinopsida > Pinales > Pinaceae > Pseudotsuga > Pseudotsuga menziesii. Next base: position 1,150,560 of record LPNX010389647.1, read on the forward strand.
ATTTTCTCGACGACTTTTGTGGCTTTAGGCTCACAGTTTGTGGGGTCAATTTGGTCGTCGTTTCGTTTCACTACTTCTTCAGTCGATGAAATACACTTTTCCCATTTCCCTTCATCCACATTAATGGTTCATCAATGCATTGTTGCTCCATTAATGCAAGAAACCTTGTCATTTGATTAAGACATGGGCCTATATCTTAATTTTGTCTCACCTTATGACGATCTACAAAATATTTATGATTCGCATTTGCTATTGCACTGCCTTTGCTTTGCACATATAAACAACCCTTCATGAACCACTATTTCTTACTGTTTGCGTTTGCTTTGCTTATATTGATTTTGTTGCGCTTCGTTTACACTAGAGAGTTTCCAACGTAGGTTTTCTCACTTTGTTAAATTTGTAGGTATTCCTTCAGTTTTCTTAAATGTTTTGAATATTCATTGTGGTAGAAACTCTTTTGCCTCGTATTTGACCTTACAAACAGGTTCTGTTACTGTATTTAAATTTTCACAATTCTATTTAATTGATGGTATATAGATATATGTCTAAAGGGGTGTTTTAAATGTCAATACAATTATAGGTATTAGTTTTTAGGCTAAATGAAGATGTTGCTTATCAGATGGTGAAACACCCTTGCTCTATTTTAATTGATTGTGAATCCTGCTCTATTGCAAAATGACAGTGACTTGTATTGGTTATGTGGCTTCATAATCATGTAATACTTATGCTATGTCAATAAAATGATAGGTATCATATTTTAGGCTAAATGAAAATGTTGCTTATGAGATGGTGAAACACCCTTGCTCTTTTTTAAGTGATTATGACTCCTACTCTGTTGCAAAATCACTATGATTTGTATTGGTTATGTGGCTTCATAATGTTGTAATAATCATTCTATGTCAATAAAATGATAGGTATTAGGTTTTAGGCTAAATGAAGATGTTGCTTGTAAAATGGTGAAACACCCTTGCTCTGTTTTGATTGACTATGACTCTTGTTCTGTTGAAAAAGGATTGTGACTTGTATTGGTTATGTGGCTTCATAATGGTGTAATACTCATGCTACGCCAATAAAATAATATGTATCAATTTTTATGATGCACTTGGTTTAGGTAAGGAATTCAACCTAAAGATGCAAGGCCACTATAACAGTGGATGCTTCCGCCTTCCTCTTTCCCCTTTCCACAGTGTGGAATGCGGTGATGCATTTTTTTTAGCTCATCGGGGAAATCTATTCCCGACTTTCGGCTTCTGCCTATGCGGATTCTAGAATTTTCATTTTTTGTTAATTAAAATTTCTTTCCAACTTCCAGTTTTCACTGTGCGGAATGCAGAAGTTGGAAGTTACATGTTCGCAATTAACTTTCTGTGCTATTCGACTTTCGCTTTCCACCGTGCAGAATGCAGAATTCAGACAAGTTTATGTCCCTTCTTCAATTTTTCTCATTTTTCTGACTTCCATTTTCCGCACTGCGGAATGCAGAAATAGGAACTTTGATGTTTTTCTTTGCAAAATTTTTTTCTTCCGCTTTCCAAAGTACAAAATGCAGAATGTGGAACTTGGATACATTTTTAATTAAAATATAAGAAACTTTGTCCAAGATATTTTGATGAAATTAAATTTTCAATTTTTTTTTTTTGAAATTAACATTTAGGAAATCTATTCCCGACTTCCGCCTTCCGCCTATGCAGATTCCACAATTTTCATTTTTTTCTTGCTGGATTCTTCTTTCCACTGTGCAGAATGAGGAAGTAGGAAGTTACATGTTCGCAATTAACTTTCCATGATTTCCGACCTCCGCTTTCCACTGTTCGGAATGTGGAAGCTAGGAAAGTATTTATGGTTTTTTTTTCTATGCGGATTCCAAAATTTTATGTTTTCATTAATAAACTTTCTTGCCAACTTCCGGTTTCCGCTGTGCAAAATACAGAAGTCAGAAGTTACATGTTTGTAATTAACTTTCCGTGCTATTCGACTTCCACTTTCCGCCGTGTGGAATGTGGAAGCCAGACAAGTTTATGTCCCTTTTTTATTTTTCTCATTTTTCTGACTTCCGGTTTCTGCGCTGCGAAATGCGGAAATATGAACTTTGATGTTTTTTTTCGCAAACTTTTTTTCTTCTATTTTTCGCTTTCCGAAGTACGAAATGCGAATTGCAGACCTTCGATACGTTTTTAGTTCAAATATAAGAAACTTTGTCCACGATAATTTGACAAAATTAAATTTTCAACAATATAAAACTTTTGAAATTAATATTTAGGAAATATATTCCCAACTTCCCTCTTCCATTTATGTGGATTCCGTAATTTTCATTTCTTTCTTGCCGACTTCCTCTCTCCGCTGTGCGGAATGCAGAAATAGGAAGTTACATGTTCGCAATTAAATTTCTGCGATTTCTGACCTCCGCTTTTCGCCTTTTGGAATACAGAAGCCAGGAAAGTATTTGTCATTTTTTATTTTTTATTTTTTTCATTTTTCCGACTTCCAGTTTCCACACTGCGGAATGCAGAAATCAAACCTTTGATGTTTTTCTTCGCAATTTTTTTTCTTCTGCTTTCTAAAGTATGAAATGCGGAATGCAGGACTTCAATACATTTTCAGTTCAAATAAATTTCTTTCCGACTTCCGCTTTCCGCTGTGCAGAATGCGGAAGCCGGAAACCCCAAACTAAAATGTAACATAGAACATATAACATATAAAATAAACCCTTTTTTTATTTTTTATTTTTTTTACTTCCAGTTTTCGCACTGCGGAATGCGGAAATAGGAACTTTGATGGTTTTGTTCGCAACAATTATTTCTTCCGCTTTCTGCTTTCTGAAGTATGGATTGCAACATGCGGAACTTCATTACGTTTCTAGTTCAAATATAAAAAAAACTTTGTCCGTGATAATTTGACGAATTTAAATTTTGAACAATATAAAACTTTTGAAATTAACATTTAAGAAATATATTCCCAACTTCCACCTTTCACCTATGTGGATTCTAGAATTTTCATTTATTTCTTGCCGACTTCTGCTTTCTGCTGTGGAGAATGCAGAAAACGGAATTTACATGTTTGCAATTAACTTTCCGTGCTGTGGAATGCAGATTTTGAGTCATTATTAAATATCAAGGTACTGATTTTTCATTGTAAAAATATTAAACAGGAGTTCTTTATACACAATACGAATATTGGACAGGCTAAAAAACAAAAAATGCCTCAATCATCAATCTTTTCATAATACAAGCAAGGTAGAAAACAAGAGATGAAATGAAAAAATGTGAAATTGATCATTCATTGATATTCCAAACTCTAAAGAACCAGTTACAAGTCAAAATGTTGGATAAGACCCAACAATGTGGCAAAATTAAATTAGTTGTTTAGGCGCAGATAGCTTTTGCATCTTTTCTCATATCTGCAGTTGGCTGCAGTCCACTTAGTTGTTTCTCTGGATCAGAATTAGAAACATGCTCATTCACCAATCCCACACCACTCCAAAAACTATAGCCCCTGCATCGAGAGTAGGATTCCGAACTTATCTTCCCATCTCCTCCCATTATGGCCTTTGATATCACCATGTTGGGAATTATTTCTTCGACAACCATGAGAGGGGAAATAATTACGTTCATGGGTCGAGTTTTTATGCACATAAAAAACCATAAATGAGGTCGAAATGATATTTTCCTTGGTAGGAGGCCCTATTTATTGACTACGTCTTACAAAATGTTATTATGAATTCGGGATTCTCATGATATATTATATCTATATCTTGGGATTAATGTGATCTGTGTATAATTCCCTCATCTCTTGGAGGACGCGAAAGGTCACTTTAATGTACTGAAATATCTTAACGTCATCATAATGCTACTCTTTTCTGCTATAACATCATCATATTAATCGTAGAAACGACCATCAACCTCAAGTTATCTCATGGTGTGTGGACTTGACATTTGTCACTTAATCGATCCCTTCTTATGATGGTATCGATATGACCTTGTTTTGAGTACCACTTCTTCCCTACCATACTACGTATAAAGCCTATACTAATCTTCTATTGCTTAATCAACGATCGTCATTATCACATGCCTCAAACAACAAATCTTTCGATTCCGGGATGCGATCTATGCTGTCCATTTTCATTTATCTTAAACCTTTATTTCTAGCAGCATTCTTGGATATATAAATGTTATTCTTCATAAATTTATATATAATGACAGTTCATCAGTGAGCTTCTTAAATGAAATAATCCAATGTGATATTATAATATTACAAAGTTCATATAATGAAAATGTTATGTTTATGCTATTTCTTTACAACATTAGTGATTAACTTCTTGATTAAGCTGCTTTTTCTCGGCTCTTACTGATAGTCATATCACTTGTTATCATGCCTCACCATAAGAACTCCCGCTTTGTTTCTTCCCCTCAAGGGGATGGCAAGCTAAATCCTATGAGTCTACCCCTCTGTTTCCATAAAATAATTGTGGAAAAGAGAAAATGTTATAAACGGGAGATTCCCGAGTCAGTGCAAGACAACATCCAAAATGCAGAGAGAGAGGCGGATTTGGAAGGCATTTTCTTGCGACCTGAGGAGATAAAAAATGAATTTAAGGATTTACTCCTCGATTTTGGCACCTCCATAGGAAGGCTCTATTTGTATTAGAAATCACTGGAGCTGCAATGGTCATAGAAGTTTATCCTAGGAAAAACTTTAGTGGAAAAAGACAAGTACCATGGTGAAATTCTTCTTCAGTAGGAAAAAATCATGCTCATCCTGCACAGGATTTTGGACAATCAGGCTGAGTTCGCCAGGAGACTGGGAATCAAGCTTGAGCCTCATGAACAATTGTTTGATTGACCATGTTATTCTTTCAGTCTTTGTTTTACTCTTTGTATGTTTTAAAAACTACTACTATTAATGGTTACTTTTTATGTTTTCATGGAAGAATATTTTCCAAGACTTAGTAAGAACTCCCAATCATTCTGGTTCAAACTTGTTTCCTTTCGAGGGATACTACCAGTTTGATCTACAAGCCTGTTTTCCCAAAAATGGGAGGGCTTTGTTTTTTCTGTAAATGTCTGTTTTTTGGCTATTGATGGCAATAGAAAGAGTTATAATGTTTTTTGGCTTATATTTATTGATTGACTTTGCAAACGATGACGATTGGAATTGGAGTTTTTCATGTTCCACTGCTTCCAATTCATTCAAATTCAATTAACTCTAAATCCTTACATCATTTATATCCGTATGAATTTAAAAACTAAAATCCCAAATCATGAGGTATGTATATCATCAATCAATAGTTTGGAGCCTGTCTATGATGATAAAAATGCAACTGGTCTCTGGATTAAATGTTTCGGTCCTAAATTTTGTCTTAACATATTTCTCTAATAAATTACATATTTTTTCACTAGGAAATATGTCAATATGCCAATTGACGTGAATGAATGGATTAGAATCAGGCAAGTCGGTAAATTTTTTAAAATATTTTTTTAAGTACAGTTGTAATTTTTCATTTAAAAATATTTGGTCTGAACACTTTAACCACTTTCACAATTTCCATAAATAAGTTTAAGAATGTTTTAACGAACAGTGTTTAAATTTGTTTAATTGAGTGTAGGACACCACTCTTTATACTATATATAGTTTTGGATATAATAAAGGTGGTTCGAATCAGTAAGATATAATCTCCATCGAAGTGTATCAAACACATAATAACAAAAATAAAAAATGGACATCATTATGAAAACCTGAAATCTAATGAGTGGGGAGACTACTATTTCTAAATGCCTTACAAGAATAGTAGTACAAATACAAACAAAATTCCATGAAATTGGGAAAACTCATTTTCCAATTAAATAAAGTTCTTAGAGTATCTATTTGTTATACGATTTGATAAAAAAAATTACGGAAGTCGGAAAGAAATTTATTTTGAACAAAAACATATCGAAGTTCCACATCCCGTTTTTTGTACTGTGGAAAACAAAAAGCGGATTCAAACAAAAATTGGCAAAATAGAAATCAAAATTCCGATTTCTGCATTTCGCACTACGGAAAGAGGAAATGGGGCAATAATAAATATTAAATATGAGACATCAAATTTTCCAATTTCAGCATTCTGTTGTGCGAAAAGTGGAGGTCAGAAAAAAACAAAATTTTATTACAAACTTGTAATTTCTGATTTTCGTGTTCTGCACTGTGGAAAGTGGAAGTCTCACATGATTTTGGGTCGAATGTCCGTCTTTTGAAGTTCGGAACCCACAAATCGGAAATCATGAAATTTTGGACCTTATAACTCCCGCATTCTATTTTTCCACCTCTATTTGATCTGTCCAACTTTCATAATTTCCATAAATAGTTTAAGACTTTTTTAAAGAACCGTGTTTAAATTTGTTTAATTGAGTGCAAGACACCACTCTTTATACTATATATAGTTCTGGATATAATAAGGGTGGCTAGAATCAGTAAGATATAATCTCTCGAAGTGTGTCAATCAAATAATAATAAAAATAAAAAATGGACATCATTATGAAAACTCAAAATCTAATGAGTGGAGAGACTACTATTTCTAAATGTCTAACAAGAATAGTAGTAAAAATACAGACACAACTCCATGAAACTGGGAAAAATCATTTTCCAATTAAATAAAGTTCTTAGAGTATCTATTTTTTTATACGATTTGATTAAAAAAATTATGGCAGTCGGAAATAAATTTATTTAGACAAAAAAAAAATCTAAGTTCCGCATCCCGTTTTCTGCACTGCGGAAAATGAAAACCGGATTCAAACAAAAATTGCCAAATAAAAATTCCAATTTCTATATTCTGCACTATGGAAAGCAGAAATGGGGAAATAATAAATATTAAATATGAGACAACAAATTTTCCAATTTCTGCATTTCGTTGTGCGGAAAGTGGAGGTCGGAAAAAAATAAAGTTTTATTACAAACTTGTAATTTCTGATTTTTGTGTTTTGCACTGCGGAAAGAGGAAGTCTCACGTGATTTTGAGTTGAATGTCCATCTTCTGAAGTTCAGAACCCGCAAATTGAAAATCATAAAATTTTGGACCTGATAACTCCCGCATTATATTTTGCCGCCTTGATCTCATCCATCCATGCATACTAGATCTATCGCCCAGATCGATTTGGCCATTTTCTTTTGGCCTTTTAATTTGTTCGTAGTTTGTCAGTGTTTCGCCTTCCTCTTTCCACAATTTCTCCTTCCGCTTTTCTCCTTTGGAACTTGGAATTTGGAAGCATATCGATCGATGGAGTTCTTCAACCATGTTTCCGCCATCTTCCTTTGGCCTTCGGAACTCAAAAGGAGGAACTTGGGAATCAAAAAACTTAACTTTCGACCTTAGCCTACTACCCACTTCTGACTTTCGCTTTCTAACCTTGGACTCTGAAAATCAGAAGTTACTTTGCCTTAGAATTTTTCCGTACTTCCTTGAAAAAGAAGTGATTCCTTACTAACTGTTTAAGGAAACTTAAACATGATGAGTAATGATTTCAAAATAGGGCTGTTGTAGGATATAACAGATAAAATGAAACAACCATTTAATGTGCAAACATGCAAATCAATATCACTTCTTTCAACTTACTTTAGACCAACTTAACAAATAAAATTGCAAAGAACAATATCAAAAGCGTTATAGATACACAACAAGTCCAAGAAACCATATTAATTAACAAATCAATATTAGAGATCCATAACCAATTACAAGCAGTATTAATGATCATGTATATCAAATAAAAACATTTACTGGATACACATTCCACATGTTAGTTCAGTACAGAAAAATCAATACATGAAATAACACATTTATAGTAAACCACCAATAATCAGTAAACGATATAAATTAGGAGATACATTGAAATTCATTAAAAACATTCAATGAAGAACCATGAAACATAATATGAAATGACTGTAATTTTATTATTCTATTAAAAATTACAAAGTGCTAAAACCACAAACTTTCCTGTTATGATCGAAGTGGAAACAATTCTGCCTTCTTCCTTCGGCCTTCTGCTTTTCTCCTTCGGAACTTTGAAGTTGGAATCATATCGATCGAAGTAGTTCTTCAAGTGTGGTTCCACCTTCAGAACTCGAAAGTCAGAACTCGGGAATCAGAAAACTTAACTTTCGATCTTAGCCTGCTCTGCACTTTCGATTTCCGCTTTCCGACCTTGGACTCCGGAAATCAGAAGTTACTTTTCCTTAGAATCTTTCTGTAATTCCTTGAAAATGAATTGATTCCTAACTAACTATTTAAGGACACTTAAACATGATAAGTAACGATTTCAAGATAGAACTATTGCAAGATATAACAGATAAAAGAAAGCAACCATTTAATGTGCAAACATGCAAATCAAGATCACTTCTTTCAACTTACTTTAGACCAACTTAACAAGTAAAATTGCAAAGAACAATATCCAAAGCATCATAGATACACAATAAGTCCAAGAAACCATATTAATTAACAAATCAATATTAAATATCCATAACCAATTACAAGCAGTATTAATGATCATGTATATCAAATAAAAACACTTACTGGATACACATTCCACATGTCAGTTCAATACAGAAAAATTAGTACATGAAATAACACATTTATAGTAAACCACCAACAATCAATAAGCCAGATAAATTAGGAGATACACTAAAATTCATTAAAAACATTCAATGAAGAACCATGAAACATAATATGAAATGACTAATTTTATTAATCTGCAAAAATTTACAAATTTTTAAAACCACAAACTTACCTGTTATGATCTTGGTAGTCCTTTCTCCTATTTAGCTCTCAAAAACAAATTCCTTCCTTTAAATAATATTACAAATTTTCCAAGAAAATAAAATTCCCAAGACGTGGGATTACAAAATCAAATAGTTTCGAGGATATCCAGGGATGGAACGCCACTTGGCATGTAGGTTCATGAGCTCATCAATCTCTTGGAAATGGGCATGTCTCAAGTGGATTTCTGCTTTATAGATTTGTGAGGTGATCTCCATATTCTTAACTTTCTTCCACTCTTTCAGGTACACTTGTATCAGAGCCATCAAATCATAAGTTTTCTCAATCCATCTCTCAATCTCCTGCATGGTGAGTTGATTTATCTGTTGGATATTCTCCTTAGATCCATTGAAATTTTGTTCAACATGTTCCAGGTGGAGTTTCGGTGAAGGTGCTTGAGAAATAGAATCTAAGAGAGGCGAGTTCAAGTAATCAAGAAAAACCTTAGAAGCTGTCCACCTACATTCACAAGCCAACTATCCTTCTCTAATTATAGCTTCGACTGAGTCACATATATTGTCCCATGTCTCAATTGTAACCTCAGTCGTTTTGGCTTCCAGGTTGCCCAAAATTGGCATATCATGTAGTCTATCTGAAATATGCATTTTCCAATCTATTCCCTGTTCAAAATCCCTAGATGCTGCTTTTCTTTGATCATGGTGGGTTTCCAAAGTTTCAAAATGTTTCCTAAATGAATTATATAAACCTTGGATCTCATCAAAAAATGTATATATATTGACCATGAACTGGCGGAATTCCTGATGTACCTTGCAAAGCACCTTCTTGAACTCCTATGGTGTCAAACTTGAAAAAAAGAGGCTTTTGATGCTATTTGAGCATCCTTGACTTGTTGCTCAAGGATGACTATTTTTTCTACTTGTTGTTTGTTGAGAACATATGCATTTCCAGGCTGATGTTTGAGATGTTCTGTCTTCTTCTGCAATTGCTTGATTTTGTTCTCAGATTCTTGTTTCAGCTCCTTAACCTCTTGTTCATGTTTTTCCTCAGGTGCTCCGAAGTCTAGTTTATCCTTTTGCATTTCTTGTTCCTTATTAGTAATGGTCACACTCAATTGTGAAACAAAGGCATAATTAGCCCCTACAAAAGCTCCTATAGCAGTTGCTATATCTAGTGCCCCTTGCTTGCTATCAGAGGTGTCTAATTTCCATATAATTTGACCAAGAGCAGGCATCTATTTGGTTGAGCCCTCTCTTGTCCTCTTAGCTCCTCTTTTCATCATAGCTTTATCCTTCTTACTCCAGTAGTACTTTCCCATACTTACCACAACATCTTCTTGAAAATCTGTTATTCCTTCACGAGGTGAAATGGTTTGATGCTGAGTAGTAACTAGGGGGTCAGTTTCTGTCAAGAAAAGAAGGATTTATGTATTGAGGGGTGGTATGTTCATAGGAGAGGTTAAAGAGGAAATTGTAATGGATGAGGAAAAATTAGGTGTAAGTGTGTTAACCTTAGAGGAAAGAGTTGTATAGATGGTAGGAATGTTTATCTAAGGAAGCTACGAAAATGGGGATGTTGGGATAGGGTGAGGCTGTAAATGGGGAGGAGAAGAAGTATGAATGGGTGAGTCAACCAGTGTTGTATAAATACTAGTGGATTTTAGAATTGGTGAAAAGTTTATTTCAGAAAAAAAAATACTGGGAAAATGATGAATCCAACATGGTATCCAACTGCTGAAGGCCAAAATTATATGATATCAGGGAGGTCAAAACACTAACAGGACAAGCATAAGTACCTTGCTCTTGTTCCAGATCGCTGTCTATATCATGAATTTCAATATCATCCATAGGTGTAGGATTTAATTGTTGAATAAGAGGGACTTGCACTAGTGCTTGTTCTCTTTGAGAAATTTGCAACAGGGGGACAATCTGTTCTTCTCTCTGCACCTCCTATGATTGAACCTGTTCATAACTCAAATGGTCCTTTTCTTTCTTAGGTTGCGACTCAACCATTTTTGTCTGAGTTTGCACTTGAGAACCGATTCTATAAATATTCTTCTTAAACTCTGCTCCCTTTTGCAGGGTGTCTTCCATCAAGGCATCTTGAGGGCTTGAAGGACCTTTAAGGACACCTTTACCTTTGTCCTTAGGATGAGTAGCTAGAGAAGCAACAAAGATTGTTGCTTTCTCTTTTGCTTCCTTCTCTATGTTCTGCTTCTCAATGTCTTGCTCTATCTTCAATTTAGTTTTCCTGTAATGAAGAGTGCGGTTCTTGGTTTCCTTTTGGTATTTGTAGAGATGAGACTTAACCTTTGGATCCTCGATATTGCTCATTTCCTCTCGTAAATCCATAGTTTCTCTAAACATAGAATCATCAGGGTCATTTTCATGAACATAGTGAGACATAGCACGCTCATGTGCAAAGAGGTTTTCCAGATAAGACTTTGGGTCATGCATCCTCTTGGGCGCCTCTCCCAAATGCATAACAATAATTTCTTTACCCAACATGGTTGCATGGGTAGAATTCTGAATTACAAGAGAGTACAGTGACAAGGGAAATTTGGGCCATGCCTTTTTCTTGTGTTTTTCAATTTGGGAAAAACCCATTCGATAAAAGTATGAAATGCGAATTCCTGTAGCACCATACGATCAGGAATTATTCCGGGTAGAAAATGCACAATGTTGCTGCCCCAAATCCTAGTATAGGAAAAATATTCTCCTACATACCAATCAACATGTATTGAGATTAATGCCCTAGCTCTTTCAAAAAATGTTGGAGCATCAACCTTGAAAAGTTTATGATACATTGACCCAAGAAACAGGTTGCAAATATCGTAGACTAGAGGAATGAAATTGTCCTCCCACGTATCAGAAGAATATATGTGTATGGGGGGGACAATTCTTGTCCCAATTCCAATTCAAGGCTAGGAAAGGATAAGTTGCACAAAATGCATCCATCACAAACCCTGACATGTAAAATGTTGGGTTTTGGTTGGCTGGGGTCTTCTAATATTTTTCAATTTCATCTTTCAAATTGAAATACAAAACCTTTGCCCAGTTGAAATAATCACCTGTAATCAAAACGTGGTGCGCCACAGGAACCCACTTTGCTTGGAACATGGTACAACTCGCTAACCCATATAAGCGACAAAACATAGCTTCCAATAAATAAAATGGTTCCCTAAATCAGGAAATTGGGTAGGCATTAGTTGGTGTAGATCCAAACAATTATGTGTTATCCATCCAATATTTGAGCACTTCTTCGTAGTTGTATCGGGAAATAACTTCATCGAGAAATTTCGATGTCAAAATCTGTCTTGGAGGTCCAAGTGCATAAGCCATAGAAAATACATCAGAATGGAACGACGCAACAGGGCTATTAAAATTTTCGTTAAAAGAACATTCCTTAGGGCTCATGTGATATAATTCCCACTTGACGGGATTTGTATAGGGCATGAAAGAAGGTATAGCAGTGATGCATTGGAACTGAGAACTCTGAATTCTTTCATAAGCAGGAAAGTCATGGGTGACAGAGGAAAAGTCGTCATTGTAAAAAATGGACTAGATTCTGGACCAATCAAGATGTACGGTATCAGACACATGTCCACTAGTATCAGTAAACACACCGGCGTTGGGGTATTTGTTCTTTTGCTCCTGAAGAGTTGTTTTCAACTTGGTGTTCTTGGAGGTGGTGAACACCGTCTCTGATTGGATTTTGGAAACCATGTTTAAAAAAGTGATACGAGTTGAAATTAACAGAAAAAATGATCGAGTGGAAATTACTTACTGGTAAAAAGACTAAAAAATCATAGTAAAATTACTTACTGAGCTGGAGAAAGGAGAAAATTCCACAGTAAAAACTTTGAGCACAACAAGAAATCACAGGAAAAATGGTAAAAAATAATTGTAACTTTGAACATATTTAAAACCCAAAATTAAACGACCAAAATGATCTAGACCGTAGATCTAGGACAGATGGATGACAGAGACCAACATGCTAGAAATACTAAAAAATGTAGTTTCCAATTTCTGCATTCCGAAATTCGGAAGTCGGAAATCGGGAAGTAAAGATTCACAGCACAAGCATATGAATGTTTCAATTTCCGAACTCGGAATATGAAAGGGCGAAAATCAGAAAAATGACAAATCCTAAGTGTAAAAGGTGATCTTTCCTACTTCCGTGATTAGAAAATCAGAAGTCGAAAATCGGGAATATCATAAAAACCTTTGGATACAAATGTTGTGGATTTGTGTGAAGCGATCTAGGTAATTGTTACTATAATTATAATTTTTTTTAAAGGTATTTTTATTATTATTTAAAAAAGAGACAAAGAGTGAGGGAAAAACAGGGAGAGAGAGAGGAGGGAGAGAGAAGGGGGGAGAGAGAAACGGGAAGTGGAGAGAAAGAGAGAGAGAGGGAAAATATATCGATTGAGGAAGCAGGGAGGAGAAAGGTAGGGGGAGAGAGATACGTTAATCCTCTGTTGATGTATTTAGTCATGAATACATGGACGACGGAGACCAAGGCGGTATAAATAGAATGAGTAAGTGATAAAATACAAAAAAATGTAGTTTCCGATTTCTGCGTTCCGAACTTCGGAAGTCGGAAACTAGGAAGTAAATATTCGATGCAAAAACATGTGACTATTCCATTTTTCGAACTTGGAATAGGAAAGGGCAGAAATCATAAAACTGACAAATCGTAAGTGTAAAAAGTGATCTTGCCAACTTCCACGATCCGAAAGAGAGAGTAAGTGTAAAAAGTGATCTTGGATTTGTGTGAATCGATCTAGGTAATTGTTTCTATAATTCTAAGTTTTTTTAAAGGTATTTTTATTATTATTTAAAAGAGAGAAAGAGAGTGAGGGAAAAAGAGGGAGAGAGGGGAGAGATAGAGAAGGGTGAAGAGAGAAACAGAAAGGGGAGAGAGAGAGACAGAGAGGGAGGAATATATGGAGTGAGGAAACGGGGGGGAAAGAGGCAGGGGGAAGAGATACGTTGATCCTCCATTGATGTATTTAGTCATGAATGTCTTGAGGTAAAACCTCATTTGTAAATTGGGTCAATAGTACCCAAAAAAATATTATTAAAATGTAATTCTCAGCCTCCCAAGGTAAGTGAGAAAGGTTCAGTTGCGGAAAGACTCAATATTTTTACCCTCTTTAGATCGTAGATCTAGGATACATAGACGATGGATACCAAGGCCGTATAAATAAAATGACCAAGTGATAAAATACAAAAAATTGTAGTTTCCAATTTCTGCATTCCGAACTTCGGAAGTCCAAAATAGGGAAGTAAAGATTCGATGCAAAAACGTGTGAATGTTTCGGTTTTCGAACTCAGAACGGGAAAGGGAAGAAATCAGAAAACTGACAAATCCTAAGTGTAAAAAGTGATCTTGCCGACTTCCGCAATGCAAAAATCGAAAGTAAAAAATTGGGAATATCATAAAAACCTTTGGATACAAATCCTCTGAATTTGTGTGAAGTGATCTAGGTAATTGTTACTATAATTCTAAGTTTTTTTTAATGTTTTTTTTATTATTATTTAAAAAACACAGAGAGAGTGAGGGAAAAACAGGGAGAGAGAGGAGGGAGAGAGAAGGGGGAGAGAGAAGGGAGGAAAGGGAGAGAGAGAGAGGGATAAGGATATGGAGCGAGTAAGCGGAGAGGAGAGAGGCAGGGGGGAGAGATACGTTGATCCTTCGTTGATGTATTTAGTCATGAATACAGGGACGACAGAGACCAAGGTGACAGAAATAGAACAAGTAATTAATAAAATACAAATACTTGTAGTTTCCCATTTCAGCGTTCCAAACTTCGAAAGTCAAAAATTGGGAAGTAATGATTCGATGCACAAACATGTGACTTTTCCGGTTTTCGAACTCGAAACAGGAAAGGGCACAAATCGAAAAACTAAAAAATCGTAAGTGTAAAAAGTGATCTTGCCGACTTCTGCGATCCGAAAATTGGAAGTTAGAAATCGAGAATATCATAAAAGCCTTTGGATACAAATCCCATGGATTTGTGTGAAGCGATCTAGGTAATTGTTAATATAATTCTAAGTTTTTTTAAAGGTATTTTTATTATTATTTAAAAAAGAGAGAGAGAATGAGGGAAAAAGAGGGAGAGAGAGGAGGGAGAGAGAAGGACAGAGAGAGAAATGGGTAGGGAGAGAGAGAGAGAGAGAGAGGGGGGGGGAGAGAGGGAGGGGGAGAGATACGTTATTCCTTCGTTAATGTATTTAGTCATGAATGTCTTGAGNCCACAAAAGTATTATTAAAATTTCAGTTCTAGTCTCCCAAGGTAAGTCATAAAGGTTCAGTTGTGGAAAGAATCAATTTTTTTACCCTCTCGGCATTCCTTTGCACCTCTCGGTGCAAATGCTAGTTTATATTTAAAATTTAAAAATATGCATCATATATTCGATATGTAAATTATATTCAAAAATTCAAAACTAACACACTTTATTTTATTTTATGATTACATTATTTTATAAGTGCATTCATCATATTAAATTCAAAACCAATACATCTATTCAAAAGTACTTTTATTTTTAGTCACATCAAAGAAATTTTTTTTATTAATTTTATTTTTAAACATATTTTCAATTTAACTTAACCATAGTTACATTGGTTGTAGTGTAAGAGATGAGTTGTAAATATACCTCCCCACAAAATGCCTAACTCATAATATTTTATTATATCTTTTATGAGGCTCATTTTAGACCTCAAAATTCCCCTAATGGTAGTAGGTGTAGCTCTATACATCATCAATAGATCCCAATTTCAGAGTGAGAAACAAGAAAACAACATATGAATTGTGTATAGGTAGATCAACCTAAGTAGGACACTTCAAAATTTTTGGAAGCCAATGTTACATATAAATAAATGATGAACATCTAGGAAAATTTCATACTAGGACTGATGCGGGAATATTTTTGGGATACTCATCTAAAAGAAGAGCATACAAATGCTATGAAAAACGATTAAGAAGAATTGTTGAAAGTATGGATGTTAAGGTGGATGAGGAATTGCCACAAACTTTACCAAGTCATGATGAAGAAGAAATAGATGGTGAATCATCTAATGAGGAGTAAGATGGAAATGAAGCAATAAATCTAGAGGAAAAAGAAGAAAAAAAGCAAGAAGAATAAGCTCCTCCTTCGACTTGTAGAAGCTCATGATCTCATAAACCATCACTTGAATCAGTAAGAAGAGACCATCCGGAAGAATTCATCATTGGAAACACAGAAGATAGAATTAGATTGAGAGAATCACCAAGGAGAGATGTAGTATTGCTATAAAAAATTTAGCCAAAAAACTTCAATTAGCCCAACAAAGATACAAATTGGAACAATGAAATGTGTGAAGAGCTTGGAAATATTGAGAAAAAGTGGAAGTTGGGAACTAGTTCCATGACCCCAGGACAAGGATGTGATAGGAAAAAAATGGATCTTCATGAACAAACTCAATGAATAAGGATAAATAATCATAAATAAAGAAATATTAGTATGTAAAGGTTATGCACAGGATGAAGGAGTTGACTTTGATGAAACTTTTTGTCCTGTTCCTCAGATGGATAGAATCAAAATGTTTCTTGCATACTCATGCTTTAATAATTTCAAGGTATATAAGATGGATTTAAAATCTGAATTCTTAAATGTTGAACTAAATGAAGAAGTCTACATTGAACAACCTAAATTTTTTTCAGTTTCTTGGAAAAGAGGACCATGTTTGGAAGTTGAAAAAGGCCTTTATGGGCTCAAGAAAGATCCAAGAGCATGGTATGATTAGTTGGACAAGTACCTTTCTTGTCAAGGATTTAAAAGAGGTAATGCATATAGTAACATCCACTTCAAAATAGAAAAGGATGGACTTCTAATTACAATTGTCTTTGTTGATGATATTATCTCTGGTTGTAATGCTGAATTAGATCATTAGTTTGTTGATGTAATGGAACAAGAATTTGAGATGTCTATGATTGGGGAACTATCATTTTTTCTTGGAATGCATATTTCCCAGACACCCAAAGGCATTTTTATACCTCAGTCCAAGTATATAAAGGAATTGCTCAAGAGGTTTGGGATGATATAATGTGCTCATGTAGGTACACCTATGAAAACTAGTTGCAAGCTCATCAAAGATGACGAGTCTCCACAAGTTGATGTTAGATTTTATAGGTCAATGATTGGAATCCTATTCTATTTAAAATCCTTAAGGTCTGACATCATGCAAGTTGTTGGAATGGTGGCCAGATTTCAATATTTCCCAAAGGAAACACATGTGACATTAGTCAAAAGAATTTTTAGGTATCTCAAAAGTACCCTTGAGTTTGGACTTTGGTATCCCAAGAACCAAAAGTTTGACCTCATAGCTTATACTGATGCATACTGGGAAGGAAACCTAGATGATAAAAAAAGTACCAGTGATTGCATTCTTATTAGGTAATTTCTTGGTAGCATGGTCAAGCAGAAAGGAGTCCTCCATATTGTTGTCTAGTGTTGAGGCAGAATATATAGCAATAAATGAATGTTTCACTCATATTTTGTAGATGAAGTAGTATTTGGAATAACTCCAAGTTAAATACAGTCATCATATACCAATATACTATGACAATACTAGTGCAATCAACATATTTAAGAATCATGTTATGCACTCAAATACTAAGCATATAGCTATCAAGTACCACTTTCTTTGAGAGAAAGTTAGTGAACAAAAGGTGAAACTAGAATATGTGAACACAAAGGAATAAGTAGCTGACATTTTTACCAAACCCTTTCCTAAGTATGTTTTTGAATATCTTAGGCATACGTTTGGAGTTATCTCCCTTCTCAATTGAATGCCACATTCACATTTATTAGTGATGGGTGCCATATGAGTTGGGAACCCAAAGCAACTACAGGATTGGTTGCAACCTTGGATTGGATCACGGTAGGTAATTTACAGTCTATAAATAAAAGGAGCAAACCCATGCGGGGAGAAGAAACATGTTAGAATTCAATTATGAACAAGTCCATACGGGCATACAAACAAGAAAACAAATAAATGATAACAATCACCCTCAAATATTGGAAATAAAATATTGACTAGTACTAGTGGATTCTCAAATGTCTCCAATCAACAACAAGCTTGTCATTGATGTCAAAGGGGGATAATTAGAGAAAGTAAAACAAGTTTTCTAGCAGCAATGTTTCCAATATGAAATCTAAATAGTATAGCGGGGGGAGCTTCTTGTGAGGGGGAAACTATTTTAATTAGTGTTGACATCAGTTCCAAAGGGGGAGATTGTTGGATTTTATGTTTTCATTGACATCAGCCAAGGTCTAAGTTCGATATGTTTATCAAGATTGAAGGATGCATTGAAGGATTCTCTTTGATAGTGGCATCATGCGATAAATGTCAGTTTGAGGAAGTATATTATACATGATGTAATAAGCCTAGTATTCATCAAACAAGGCCTAACTATTTGGTCAATGATCGTGTCAGAGATGGTCATAGTTTGAAGCTATATATAAGAAGAGAAGATAGTGTAACGAAGGAAGAGGCCAAAGGTGTAGTGACTACTACAGTCCGAAATATGACATGAATAGTGAATACTGAGGTTAAGTTTTGTGAATGTTTTCTTTATTAATCAATTTTTGTATATGACTGAATATTATTATGGTGGAGCATTGAAGGAATAGTCAAGAAGGATCATGCTATTATCCCTAATGGTGATCAAATATGTTAGTAATCACATCCTATCCAAGCCTTAACACAGTGATATGAGCCCTAATATTGGTGATAAAAACAATGTTTAGACTCGGCAAATCTGAAACTTGGAGAAACCCTCATCAGAGTAGTATCAAAAATGAAAAAAAATGGCATTTGGAAAGTATATTTGATATGATCTTAGTTTAAATTTTCTAAGGGTTTCAAGTCCTCATAATATGGAAGACATTGGGAAAGTGCAAAATCCCTAGCAAATCCATTTATTTGGAATAGGGTCTTAATCCCTTAAATTATGGAAAGGTAACCCACATGTCAAGGTTTGAAGCCCTAGTGAACTTACACATCACAACATGGAAGGAATTTTAATTTTAAAATTAAAATCATGTTAAATATGGTGAGTCAGCCCAATCAGTTAATTGACAAAAAATTAGGTAAAGTCAACCTAATAATTGGAGAGTCACAATATAAACAAGGTGTGTATGAGGACTTTTTTTGGCAATGCACTTTGATGTAGTTCTCTAAGGCCAGAACATGGTCGAAGGATTTTGTACATGAGGATGAAGATGATAGTAGGATGAGGCAGAAAGTCCAAGGTTGAATATCAAGTGTCTCTTACAATTCGAGTCTCCTCTCAAGTCTGATCAGATTTGGAGGAAGTGAACTCAAGCTTAAGGTTGAATTCCTTGAAGTCTATCACAAGTAAAAAATTTGTTCCAAGTTAATCAAGTTAATTTCAGGTGTATATGAGGTATGCATAAACATGCATATCGAGGTATTTTGTGTGATAGTTTCAGGACTGATTAAAGGAGTATGTGTAACCAACAACTAAAGACTGTAATGGTACTTATGTTTTTATGGGTGGTAATGTGGATCTAGGGAACACTTAAAATTATTTTATAGTAAGTATCATGTCACTGGGGTGTTGTTGCACCCATTCAGTTGTAGCTGATTAAAATATAGTTTGTAGAATCAAGAGGTATTCTTCACTTGAATTTCGATTTGGAAGAGTGCATTCCTTTTTCCACCTGCCCTTAGCACTTGTTATGTAACACAGACAAGGTTTTGGTCCACATCAAAGTTGTCTTTTATCTCTTGACCTTCTCATTGATCCTTTATTGGAATTGTACCACTTTAGGAACATCATTGGATGAAGCTTCCAACACTTTTCATCTATGTTCCTAGCCACATCAAAATATTTGTATTGAAATTTTCTATAGGGAAATTAATGCAAATTCATAAATTTGACCTCAACCTTGAGGTTTCTTTAATCAATTTGTTGTGGAATTTCAATCTTAGGGATGAATCTAAAATATGAATTATAGAAACATATACTAAACTTATTTTCAACCAAATACACAAGGAAAGTAAGAAAATAAACACATAACAAATGCACTTCAACATAGCAATGTTGCAATCCTTTAGCGCACACTTTCCATCATAAACCAAATATGAAAAATAATTTTTTATAGAATATTTATTACAATGATAAATATTCCCAATTAGATTCTATGTGTTTGTAAAATCACTTGACAAGTCTTCTTAATGTTATGTCAAATAAAATAAACACTATAAAGTATTAAATGATAATGAAAACATAAGTTGCAATTCAGATAAGCAAGTACATACAAACAAAATAATATAAATTTTTATAGCCACAAACTCCATTTATCTAGGGATCAATCCCAACCAAGGATGGTTTCTCCAACAAAGATACAAAATAATATGGCATACACATTGAAAAGTCTTCCTTGGCACCTACACTTGTATCAGATAAGTTCTCAAGAGAAACAAGATAGTCTCCCACTGTCTTCTTCACATCAAGCACTCCTAGTAGTAGGGTTTCCAAATGCCACAAAACCTTTGTTTTCTTCCTTGCAAGAACTAAAAAATAAATTTCTCCCTTTGGTCCTCTATGGTTCCTCCCAAACCCTAGCTTCCCTTGTTTTATTTGGGGAAAACTCTAACCTTATTCTTGTCTTGAATATTCTCTAGAACCCTAGTGCTCAAGACAAAGAGAGAAAATAAAATGAAAAAGAAGCACAAAGAAACTAGTTCTCTGTAGCTTTCAAATATATGACACAAGGAAGTGATCATATCATTAACATGAATGAAATAATGAAAAGACTCTATCATTCCTTTATTAATATGAAAGGCACATAGGAGTACAACAATATCAAAGTAGAACTTGTCCACAACAAGAAACCTAGCCAACTAAGCATCAACTTAGGCCCACATGTGAAGTGCTTCAACTCTAACTGACATGTTAAGCTCCAAGGCATGCATTACCAACAAATATGGGTTAAGGTGAGTGATCCACAAGATGTGTCCAATGCTACTCCTTTAAAGCTTTCCAATTCTCCAATACTTCGTCCTAATCCACATGTGCGTTTGGGTACACCGCACCTACACGATTACTTCTCAACCCTTGTATCCTAATTTAAAGTACAAGCATCCATGTAAGGAACCAAGTTTCCCCATGCTACCTAGTGTTCAATGAATTCCTCCAAGATGGTAGATTCTCCTCCGAGTGTATTTTTCCTCCCAAGAAAGAAACAAACCCCCATGTGCACACCTCATGAATAAGTCATGAAGTTACATGGGTCTCAAAATTACCAAGGAAGACTACCACATAAAAATCAAGACAAGGAATGAAAATACATGTGGATTATATCTACAATGTGTATGTCTATCATGGTTCAACCAAGGGTAATTGATACGTGATGCACCCCACATCACATGAAGTAGTACCAAAAATGGTGTAAACACTTTCAAGGTAACCTTGAAATCTAACACTTCCTCTTTACAAGGAAAGTGTTTTCATAGAACCTTGTCTACTCCCTTTGCAACTTAACCGAACCCACCATTTTCAAACTTGAACATGTTGTAGTCTTAGGAATAATCATTTCCCCTCATAAAGGAACTAGTACAAAAATCATTCTCCTCCATCAAGGCATTACACCTCACCCCCTTAAAACAACTGGAAGGCTTACAAATGGAAGTCACCAATGGAATATGGTTACCAAATATCATAAGAGGAAACTCACCCTCATTGAATATTTGGGTACTCCTACATGCTCTTATGCATCCTACAATATTTGAGCAAGCTATCTTAACTTCTTTCATATTGGATTAGAGGATGATGCCATTTCCATTCTCATGCACTCATTGTTCACACCTAGATATGATTCTTATTTTTCCTCTAAATCAACATCTAGAACAACAACTCTCTCACTCCCATCAATAATTGAAGATGATATATTTGATCTATAGGAGGATACATTCTCATCAAAATTCATATCTCGACTCACCATAATTTGTCATTGTGTTGGAATGTAGATCCTTAAGATTAATAACTCTCATTGTGTCCAACAAAATAATATACTATCACAAGTTACATCTTGATCCTCCCCTTTGTTAGGGGCTTGACCAGTTTTGAATCTAAATGAACATAAAATTGGACCATTAGCAACCTACAACACTTCAATATCCTTCATATAATCTTCATGGGCCAAAATATTCAAACACCACTTCAAGGTTTTTTTAGTACATCTTACAGACATGATTACACATCCATACACAACCAAGATAATTGGATCAAATCTATCAAAATTACAAAGATAAAAGTATGCACAAATCACATCCAGCTTGAAATACCAATGTTGTAGTAAAAAAAACAACCCACATAAGGCCTTCAACAAAGTGTAAACATGGGTTTCTTTCCCATACACCTTAAAAACTCTATCAACTAAATCAAAACCCTCAACAAGGTCAACTCCCTCTTTTTGAGAGAATACAACAACCTTTTCATAGTAATTCTCAATACTTCCATTAATTGCAAGCTTAGAATCAATCATTGATTCTATATTAGATTGAACCTATCTCCATGGAATCCCACCATACATGTTATATATATGCCTCCTAAAACTAGAAGTCTCACCCAACATTCCAGTAAGATGTATAAATGCCACAAGGTCAATAGGTAACTTGTAAATTCCACCATATCCTATTCCTCTAACGAAATTCTTAAAATGTGGTAGACTATACTAACTAATAATGCATTGTTTTCCTTCAAATGTAATTCTACATTGAAAATCTTTCATACAAGACACTAAAAGAATAATTTTCTCCAAACCAAGAAGAAACAAATTATCATTCAACTTAAGAATATTAGTGGATGGAATATAGAAGGAAATGGATCTCACTGTTATCATAGGATACGTTGCATCACCACCCAACTCAAAACTCATTCCTCCCTCTTACTCTTGAAGCTTACTGAAGAGTTTCCTATCATAAGTCATATGTCTTGATGTCCCACTATCCACATACTATACAACACTTGAAATAGTGTTGGAAGTTAAATAAGAGACCATGGGAAAGGAAGTATTATCTTGGGATGATAACTCAAACACTCTTATTACAATACTTTCTCTCCCTACATCCCATTTCTACTTCTTGGCCTTCCCTTTCCTCCTACTTGCACTCATTGCAACTTGTTTTAGAAATTCATTTGCATAATGTCCTATTTGGAAACACCTAAAACATTTCAAATTGCTCATATAATTATTACATGTAATTTAATATTCTTTTCATTCCATTGTTGTAACATTTCTTGCTTCCCTTCCCCATCTTCCCAACAAGGGCTAGGTATTTTACATTCTTTTGCTTCACTGAATAGGAATCCAACCTTATCTCTTCTTATACAAAGTTATCCCAAAACTTCTCATAAGTAGATAAATTCTCACAAGAACAAACACATTGGACAAAAGTCTTCCAATATGGAAGATATCCATTGTTGACAAAAAACTAGTCGACAGGGTTCCACTCTCTGTCGACACCCAAACCATTGCGATCTCCCTGAGCACTGACCCAGACTGGTCTTACCCTGTTTAGAAAAACCTACAGAGCAGATGAAGTCTCACCTGAGAGGTTCGAGGGAGAGCTGATGGAACCAAGTTTCCGCAGTATGAAGGAGGACCATGTGTCTTTTTATTAACTTAGTGCAACATTTATCCCACAGATCTAGCCATTCAACTTATGCATTAACATATTTACATAATCATTTGACATATCACATTAACATTCCAGCAAAAAATTGATTCACAAACACATCTAATAGTATAACATCATTTGAAGTAGGGAAACATCGCATCATTCACAGATATGTATCGCAGATACACATTTTATTCATAATTGGATCGCAGAAAATAGGAATACAGGAAAATAGGAAAAGACACAATGATTTTTCTCAACCTCTGTCATGTCATATTAGTCTTCGCAACAAAATACAGATTGTCCAAACAACTCTTCAACTCACATGCACAGATAAAACTTAGAAGTATGTGCAAAAACTAAAAAGTGTTGAAGAGTAAAAGCATGGGGCATTGAACCCTTAAGACTTGCAACTCTACATCTACTACTAGGATTGCACCTTTACAATGGTGGTCCACTTAACCAACTTCCTAACTACTTCTTAACTGAAACTACAAAATAATGACCATAATCCACATAATGTGGTCCAACACTACAAAATATGAAAAAAATACATAAAATATTATAATTGCACGCCAATTTCCACCTTGCACGACATCTTTGACCTTGCACAACATCTGCGATGTTGCGCATCTAGCTTACCCCAAAACCTCCTACAAAAATCCCCCCCCCACAATCTTGTGGCTCTCCCTCGAGCCACGTCAGCTGGACATGGTGTATTCACTGATATTTTGCTTGAATTCATCATACTACTAAGTGATTTCCTTGACCTATTGTTTGACCTTCTCAGCAATCTTCTGGATTCCTATCAAATCATGTGAAAGTGGATGCTCAACCATCGTATCAGTAAACTCCATTTGTCCTTCCTGAACTTCCTTCAGCACAGAAACTACCTTAACATAAAGATGCGCTCCAATGTCTTGGAATCATCTAATTGTGAACTGTACCTCTGTTGACTCTCCGTGGCCTTGACAATGTGCTGCTGCAACTCCTTCAGCTCCATAGACTTAGTGATATGAACAACTGGTGGTAGTGCTTTCAACGACATCTTCTATGTTTCTAGCTGCCCCTCTTCCTCCTGCAACTGTGTGGTCAGTTGCTCCAGTTTCTCATCCTGGACTATGTTACCCTAAAATTGCATAGTTACCTCAGTTACATTCTTTTATTCTTACTCCATCTCCTCAAGCTGTTTTGCCAAATACTCCATGAAGATTTTCCATTATGCTACTTGTTCAGGCGGTGTGTCTGGATGTACTAGTGCCTGTAAGTCCTCATTATCACTCTACAACTATGAAATGAGCACCCCAAGCTTTGCTGCTTTATCCACCACATCCAGTTCCACCATGCTCTCATATACATGCTAACATGCATTAGAAACTGCCTCTTCCAACCGCACTCTCCTGTCCCAGAGATGTTCTTTCTCTACCACCAGTTGATCCTGCTCCTTCTTCAACTCTTCAATCGCCTTGGCATTCTCTGCGATTATGCATTCTTGTTCCTTCTTCAATTCTTCAACTTATTTTTGCGCTTCTACCTCTTTATGTTGTGATCATAAGAACTGATCGCTGATACTTTGTTCTCTGTCTACCAACTCCTGATTGGTGACCCTCTGCATATGTACCAATGTCTGTGTGGACAATGCATTGATGTCTATGGAAAAATATTGTAACTATTGTAGGGAGGAATTGAGATCCTCATTATTGGTCTCAATCGCATGTGGTAGAATTTGCACATTCTGAATCCACGTCCTAGTGCTGATTGAGCCAAGGTCCTGCACAGTCGTTACCTCCGATGACTTCTTAAATACTACATCAGATAAAGAATCAAGTTGAGTTTTTACCTCGCTAAAGAATTGTGTTTCTTATTTCTTCATCTCTTCAGCTGCCGAATCTAATGTAGTTGTAATTTCCTGAATGAGCCGATTCAACTGTACCTCCATCCTCGGGGCTATGCTACTTGTTGTGCCATTCTCCTATCACTTCTTCGTCCTTTATTCTTCAAATGATATCTCTGATTTTGAGTCAGTGGGTGTTCAAAATGACTCTTCATCAGAATCATGGTGACTCTACTGGTTAGGATCAGTTAGGTACCAGATCAACTAGTGCATCCACTGGTGGACATGTCGACACTTCTTCTAGGATGAACAGTTCTCTCCATGCTGCACACCAATCATCAACAATTTTCTCTAGTTCTGCATTAGACAACTTGTAATGTGTTGGCAACCATTGCTTCTCTGGGTCACGTTTCTCCTGCACATGAATGCCATGCGGGCCAATCCTGAACTGAGCCACCCATTGGAACTTCATCACAACCTCCTCATACAATCACGAAACTTTCACAGCTACAGCTTGCAACACTTCCCAATAGATCCAGAACTAAATTGTGTAGTCCTTAATTTTGCTGACTTCCTTCACCCACCAGAGGTTCTGGTAGTGTGTGCCCTTGCAAATATTTACTACATCGAAATCCATTCCTTAGTAATCGTACGGCTCCATCCAAGCTTCAAGTGAAATTAAGATTAGTACCCAACTATATGCAAATGACCTCTACCCCGCGTGAACTACCATTGCATCCTCCATCAGCTGGTTCATTTAAAATAACGACCAATTCATCTGTACTCCTTGCACACACTGCTTCATGCATGCAATAACCCCTGAATTGCACTGGTTTGGTCTATTCCTCCTCACTATATTACTAGCCAAAATTTGTGTGTCAATACAGACAAATGAATCATTGATGTTATCGATGCAGTACACCTATCCGTCCCATTGCAAACGATATCTCTTCTTTAGATTTTTCGCGAGCCTCTTGTCATTATCCCTTCCTCTAAAATGCTGCGAGTGGTCTGGCCCATCCTTAGGAAACCCTGTGACCTATGAAATAAGTGCTACCATGAATGCAAATGGTTTTTCCAACCATAAAATCCTACCAAGGAAGAAGGACAAGAGATTCTTTGTGCATGCATTTGCTTCGTTCAACCGCCCAAAGTGTGACATGTTGATCAATCCCAACAATCCTGCTCTATCCAAGCCGTGTGCCCAGTCCTGTGGAATGCATAATATCGAGACGCTACCTACCACTACCATAGGTACATATTGACCCTTTGTGATCTCTGTTGATGCAAACATGTCATGATCATCATACTTCATTCTCATCAACGTAGGCACAATATCTATGTTGCATGCCATACCTTGCGAAATCGCTGACATATTCACCGGGTATTTTTGGTTCTTGGTCATCTTCCTTGGCTTCACATCGGGCCGCGTGGGAGGAACATACCCCAGGATGTACACCACAGACACGCTTGCACAGGCTAGTGATTCCACATACCCTAAATTTGATGGACCTAACTGTGTAGCTACCCCCTCCTGTGCCCTCGCAGACGTTCTAGTCTACCGCTTCTTCGGAACTAGGGACACGGTCTGTTGCACCCCTCTCTTCTTCTTTGAAAAAGAGGAAGATCCAACCAGCATACTTGCAACTTCCTCCTCTATAGTAGACCTAATGACCAGTGAATCCCTCTCGCTAGAAATATTGACCGTGACTTGCTCATGCACCATGCCCCAAAATTTTCAGTGGGAACTCAACCTTACTTCACTCAGCAACTCACCGAATCACCGCAACTCAACTCAATGTAATCACAACAAGACTCTTTGTGACGATTCGACAAATCTATCAACACTCAATCTTTCACAATGGTGAATTCCAACCACATTCGACCCCTTCTTATAGCATTGAGCCAATAGCACATCCATCATGACGAAATCAACTTTAATCATCTCGACCAAATCATGCATTAATCACCTAAATCTGTCGGTGATCCTGTCTATCCAACGGTCGGATTGACCATAAATATGTGTCGCTTCAACAAGCGTCATTGGTTAACTGCTTTAAATGTCTTCATTTATTACTGATTTGACTATGTCGCGGCCCTACAGTTGTCGCAGCATAGATTCCTAACTACGATACTAACTCCACTGCTTGCGCATCCACTTACTCCTGGTGTGGCATCCTCTTAACTATGCTGAAACGAAAAAGATTCCCTTTTTTTTCATCACATAGTTCCTCATGCATCACGCGATTTTGGTCCCGTTCTGTAGGGCTTCAGCCTGCTACCATGCCCTAGATTTGGAAACATTGCTCCATCTAACTGCTACAGTTGTACTTCACCTCCTAAAGTAATGGAATTAATGAGATATGGACCTAGCCAATGCATCTGCAACTTACCTGGATGTTTTGCGAAATTTCTATAATACATGAGGACTAGGTCTCCTTGCTGAAACATTTTGTTCTTGATATGTCAATCATGCCAAGATTTTTGTCGATCCTTCTCAACGCGTTGCTGAAAACCAGTGATGAAGTAGTCTTCATCGAGTTGTACCAATTGAACCAATCATTCCTCTAATTCTTCTTCATCATCCATGCTTGTCATTGTCACTATGTGCAAACTCGAAACAATGTACTCCATAGGCATGACTGCCTCTTTCCCATACACCAATTTGAATGATGTTCGCTTTGTAAATATTTTGCAAGTGGTGTGATATTCCCATAAGACTGCTGGAATATTCAAACCCTAGTCATCGTTGTTTGCATTACATACCTTTGTAAGCGCATGGTCCAACACGTTTTGAATGCCTCCACTATCCCATTTGCTTGTGGATGATACAGGGTACTCTTCTTATGCTGTATCTAGAGCTCCTATGTCGATTCACTGACTGTACGATTGATGAAGTGACTCCCCTTGTCACTCATCAATATCCTTGGGCATCGAAACCGAGTAAGAATGTTGTCAAATAGAAACCTCGTTATTGTTGCAACAATGCAATCAACAACAGGTGTGGCCATTTCCCACCTTGTCAAATAATCTGTCACTGTAATTATGTACTATGCATCGGTTCTCTTTCTAGGTGGGTTGATTGGTCCCACAAAGTAAACATCCCATTTATCAAATGGTTGCAACATCACCTGAGGTACTTGTTGATGTATATGTAACTTCGGAATGTATTCACTTGTATTTATTATGTATTGTAACCCGATGTTTATTCCAGGATGTATTTGTAATGCACTTGAGTCATGTCATGCCCTAATGTTCCTATCAGGAGGTTCTATAATGTAAACAAGTCATGTCAAGTTATTGTGGGTAACCCTCCTATTGATCAAGGGTTAAAATCCCCGCAGTTCCAGGGCACTAGGGTTATTAGACTCTCCTAGAGAAGTCATCCCTAGTAGGGTTTATTCATGTCGAGAATTAGTATAAATAGAGAGATAGCCTCTCTATTTAGTACACACTCACTCACATTCAGTTGTAGCATATAACTGAGGAAGAAGAAGACACTGGGGCTAGGAAGAAAGAGGTTACTGCTGTTAGGAGATCATCTTACTGTTTTGGGGTCTTACTTTTGGTGCTGATTCTATCTCCGAGGAAGTTGTAGGGTTTTCTCCATTTATGGTTTCCCCGAGGAAAAACACTGTGTTCATTGTCTCTTGTATTTTATTGTTGTACTTGTTATTCTCTTAGTTAAAGATCCTAACATAATGCTAGCTTGAATGATAAAAATCTAACATGGTATCAGAGCTAACCTAAGAAGAAGACATTGTGCAGTTGCGGGAACTAGGGATTACTACTTTGTGGATCTCTCTCCACATATTTTCAGCAAAAGAAGGTTGGAATAACTCTCCTCCCTAGGGTGCATCTTTCTGTCAAAGCAGAATCCAATTCTAAGGTTTTTCAGTTTTGGACCCGACATTGCTGTTGGAAATTAGGGCTTTGCATAGAAGTGGAATTTTTCATTGAGCCCAGGCCTAGATTGATCTCCTCCTGAAAATCGAAGTTAGGGATAAAGATCAAAGCATTTGGTTGGACAGAACTCCGAAAAAGCAAAACCCTAATATGCTCCTGAACTAGCACTACAAAATTTCAGCTCCAAATCCAGATCTAACATCTTGAACTGGTAAGATATAAATATTTTGTATTTCCATTTGAGGTTCTCAGTTAATAATTCTCATCATACCAAGCTTGATGAAAAGCTTGAGGGAGCTGATAACTTCCAATCCTGGAAGTATAGGATCTCCTTGGTCCTAGAAGAAAATGAATTGGACTCCTATATCAATGAGGAGGTTCCAATTCTAGAGAGAGATGAGGCTAAGGCCTTACACAAGAAGAAGTTGGTTATGGAAAAGAGGATCATTGCTGATTCAATCAAGGATCACCTCATACCACATGTGTCCTCCATAAAGACACCTAAAGCTATGTTTGATGCCCTAACCAAATTGTTTGAAGGGAAGAACATAAGTCGTAAGATGACTTTGAGAAACCAGCTGAAGAATGTAAAGATCCAGAATGTTGAGACCATCCAGTCTTACTTTACAAGGATCTCTCAGATCAAGGAACAACTGGAAGCAGTAGATAAAGAGGTGGAGAATGCAGAGGTTGTGATGACCACCTTGAATGGTCTCCCTAGATCACAGGACTCCTTTATTCAAGGGATATGTGCCAGAACGAAGTTAGTCAAGTTCAACAGACTATGGGAAGAATTCTCTCAAGAAGAAGCTTGGATAGCATCTCGAGAAGAAAAGATGGGAAGTGAAGATCAATCCTTCACATTTCATTCCAAGAAAAGAAAAAGAAGTTCTCATCACTCCATAGGTAAGCATTTCTATAAAACTGACCCCATAAAATATTTTTCTAGAAGCAGATGTTAGACATATGATGAAGTAGGACACTTTGCAAAAGATTGTCCTAAAAGACAAAATAAGGAAAAGGGAAACAAGAGAAGACATCATGCTCATGCTATAGAGGATGATGAACCATACAAGAAGAGAACCAGATATGAAAGTGAAGACTCTTCAAGTGATGAAGAATATGTCTTGATTTCTGCTCTCACGGGAAACATCACACATGGAAGCAATGATTGGCTTATAGAAAGTGGGGCTTCCAAACATATGACAGGATTCAAAGAGTCCTTTGTAAAACTTTTAGAACATGAATCACCTCACAAGGTGAAACTTGGAGATGACTACCAATATCCAATAAAAGGTAGTGGGTAATCCTCCTATAAGCTAGATTCTGGAAAGTCTATGAAGATGCAAGATGCATTGTTTGTACCAGGACTCAAGAAGAACCTTCTCTCCATATCTACATTAGATGCAAAATGCATGGGGGTTGAATTTATAGATGGAAAAGTTATCATGTGGCCAAAGGTAAATACTATTAATGATGCAGTATTGATTGGGGAACAAGAAGGAGGTCTATACAAATTGAAGGGCCATCCAGAACAAGCCTTGGTCCATGACACAGTAGAGCCAAATGAACTTTGGGATAGAAGGCTTGCACATGTGCATTACAGAGCAATACCACTTCCAAGAAAAGATGTTGAAGGTCTTCCAGAAATTCAAGACATGATGGGGTCTGCAAAGGATGTGTGAAAGGAAAGAATACAAAGAAGACATTTCCAAGTAGCGAGAGCAAAGAAAAAGGAATCTTGGGAATTATCCCCTCCGATGTATGTGGTCCAATGTCATAAAGCTCACTAAGTAGGTATGTATATTATGTTTCTTTTATTTGATGACTTTTATAGGAAGACATGGATTTACTTCATGAGGAAAAAAGATGAAGTATTCAACAAGTTCAAGGAATTCAAAGGCTTGATCGAGAATCGCACATAAAAGAAGATCAAGACCTTTCGATCAGATAATGGCGGAGAATTCACATCAAATGAATTCAAAGAGTTATGCAAAGACTCATGTATTAAGAGGGAGTTGTCTACTCCTTATAATCCACAAAAAAATGGGATTGCAGAAAGGAAGAACATAACTATCATGGAAGCTACAAGAGCTATGCTTCATGATCAAGATCTTCCTATGCATCTATGGGCAGAAGATGCTAGAACAACAGTGTATGTACAGAAACTTACTCCACCCAGAGTACTCGAGAACAAGACACCTGAAGAAGTATTTTCCGGCAAGAAAACATAAGTCATCCATCTTAGAATATTCGGCTGTCCAGTGTACACACACATTCCAAAAGAGAAGAGGACTTAATTAGATCCTTCAGGAAAGAAGGGTATATTTGTGGGATACTCTGAAAGCTCGAAGGATTACAGAATATACTTCCCAGGATTCAAGAAGACCGACATTAGTAGGGATGTGACATTTGATGAAGTCTCAGCATACAACAAATCCAGAAAGAGACCTGCTTAAGAACCTATAGAAGCAGAAGCACCCAAAATTCATGATACAATCATGAATGAAGAAGCTCAAGAAGAAGATCGAGAATTTGAAGGACCTAAAGAACCTGTAGCTCCACCTCCAGAGAAGAATCCTCATAAGAGGAAACCTGCTTGGGTACGAGAAGCTGTCTAAGGTGCAGAAATATATGGGGCTCCAGAAGAGAATCACAAGGAAAGAAAGAGGACCAGATCCTGTTCTGGGTATGTAGCATTACTATGTGATTTCATCGATAAAGAACCTTCCAATTATGAAGAAGTAGTAGAACGAAAAGAATGGAAGGATGCTATGATCGAAGAATATCAATCGATCATGAAGAATGATGTTTGGGATGTTGTCCCAAGACCAGAAGGGAAGTCAGTTGCAACTTCCAAATGGATCTACAAGATCAAGCATGTTGCAGATGGTAGCATAGAGAAATATAAAGAAAGATTTGTTGCTCGTGGTTTCTCCCAGAAAGAAGGAATAGATTATGAAGAAACCTTTACACCTGTAGCCAGATACACTTCCATCTGATCAGTACTTGCTCTGGCTGCAATAATGAAATGGAAGATACACCAAATGGATGTCAAGACTGCTTTCTTGAATGGTGTAGTAGAAGAGGAAGTGTATGTGGAACAAACACTCATTTTTGAGACACATGACAGGGAGTCTCATGTATGTAGATTGAAGAAATCCATGTACATTTTGAAACAGGCACCCAGGACATGGTACAACAGAACTGACAACTTTCTATCCAGTTTGGGCATTACCAAGAGTAAAGCAGATTCCAACCTTTACTACAAGGTTGAAGATGGAAACCTAGTGATCCTCCTACTGTATGTATATGATTTTTTTGTAACAGGTATGGATGGGTTGATTACTAATATGAAGAGAAAGCTTGTTGTTTAGTTTGAAATGAAGGACTTGGGTATGATGCATTATTTTCTAGGCATGGAGGTGATGTAGAGTGCAGATGAGATTTCCCTAGGACAAGGGAAATATACAGTAGAGATCTTGAAGAGATTTGATATGATTGATTGCAAGGCCATGACCACACCCATGGCATCGAACCTAAAGATATTGAGTGATTCTTCATCAGAAGCGGTTGATGCCATGATGTATCATCAGATGATTGGGTCCTTTATGTACCTGGTGAACACGAGACCAGATATTTGCTTTGCTGTGAACACCTTGAGCCAGTTTTTGACAGATCTGAGACATGTTCACTTGATTGCTACAAAGCATATTCTGAGATACCTGAGGGGTACAGTTCATTATGGGCTCAAGTATGATGCGAATCAGAAGATTAACTTGGAGGGTTATGTTGATTCAGATTGGGTAGGCAGTGCCATCGATAGGAAGAGCACTTCAAGATGTTGTTTCAGTATGTGATCAGGTGTGATCTCTTGGTTTAGCAGGAAGCAATACTATGTGGCACTGAGTACAACTGAAGCAGAGTATGTTGCAGCTTGTTTAGCTAGTTGTGAGGTAGTATGTCTAAGGAAGCTATTGTTTGACTTATTTGATCTCCATATGGATGCTACTTGTATACATTGCGACAACTAGAGTTGTGTGAAGTTGTCGGAGAACCCAGTGTCCCATGACAAGTCAAAGCATATCGAGATCAAGTATCACTATATCTGGGATATGGTGTAGAGGGGAGCAGTGAAGCTCCAATATGTTGCAACAGATGAACACATAGCTGATGTGTTGATGAAGCCATTGGCCAGAGTGAAGTTTGAGTACTTCAGGGAGAATATTGGTGTTCTCCATATTGAGGTTCCTTCCAAGGGGAAGTGATGAGTCTGCAAGACATTCTGACAAGTAGGTCAGATGTAAGGGCTGAGCCATTCTGTCATGGTGAGAGGATTGGTTCCTTCCATGTCAGATATGAGTGTTGAGCCATTCTGATATGACTGTAGGATTGGTTCCTACATGATCAGATATAAGGGCTATTTCCATTCTTGGAATGGAGGTGCCTGTTCAGTTACCAGGAATACTTGGTCTAGGACTGAGGGCCATTCTGATATGACTGTGAGATATGTTCTCACATGACCAGATATGAGTGCATGGCCATTTTGATGTGATTGAGGGATGTGTTCCCACTTGATCATATATAAGGGCTGTTTCCATTCTGTCATGGTGAGAGGATTGCTTCCTTCCATGTCAGATGTGAGTGTCAGCCATTCTAATGTGACTGTAGGATTCATTCCTACATGATTATATGTAAGGGCTACCTCCTCTCTAACAAGTCAAGGTCAGATGTGAGTGCCGACCATTCTGATGTGACTATAGGATTGGTTCCTACATGATCAGATGTAAGGGATACCACCATTCTATCATGGTGAGAGGATTGTTTCCTTCCATGTCATATGTGAGTGCCATCCATTCTGACTTAGGGTCAGATGTAAGGGCTACCACCTTTTTGATGAGTCAAGGTTAGATGTGAGTGCCGACCATTTTGACTTAGGGTCAGAAAAAAGGGCCAATGCCATTCTCTGAATGGAATCACCTGGTTAGTTACCAGGAACCCTTAGTCTAGGATTGAGTCCCTTTCTGATGAGTCAAGGTTAGATGTAAGTGCTATGCCTTTCTGACGAGTCAAGGTTAGATGTGAGTGCTAGCCATTTTGACCTAGGGTCAGATATAAGGGCTTCCAAAGACCTATAAGGAGGTAGACCTACAACCAACATGAAAAAGGGCTGGCTCTGTAGAACTTCCTATGACAAGAAGAATCATGAGATAGCACATATGATGATGACCCAATGATGATCCAGATCGAGCTATGATTCAGATCTAGTTATGATGTCTCTGAGATAATCCATATCGAGTGATTATCCAGATCCAACAGTGATGATCCAGATCGAGTGATGATCCAGATCCAGTGATGATGACCCTGTGATGATCCAGATCGAGTGATGATCTAGATCTAGTGATGATGATCCAGATCGAGTGATGATATAGATCTAGATGAATATGACTTGAAGATGAAGATGACGAGAACTTGACAATAACCCAGATGATACAGAGAAGAAGACTTGTGCTGAAAAATTATGTCAAGAGAATACCTTCCTAGTTAAGAGGGAGTGTTGATGTATATGTAACTTTGGAATGTATTCACTTGTATTTCTTATGTATTGTAGCCCGATGTTTATTCTAGGATGTATTTGTAATTTACTTGAGTCATGTCATGCCCCGATGTTCCTATCGGGAGGTTCTATAATGTAAACAAGTCATGTCAAGTTAATGTGGGTAACCCTCCTATTGATCAAGGGGTAAAGTCCCCGCAGTTCTGGGGAACTAGGGTTATTAGACTCTCCTAGAGAAGTAGGCCCTAGTAGGGTTTAGTCATGTTGAGAATTAGTATAAATAGAGAGATAGCCTCTCTATTTAGTAAACACTCACTCACACTCAGTTGTAGCGCATAGTTGAGGAAGAAGAATACACTGGGGCTAGGAAGAAAGAGGTTACTAATGTCGAGAGATCATCTTACTTTTTTGGGGTTTTACTTTTGGTGTTGATTCTATCTTTGAGGAATTTCCAGGTTTTTCTCCATTTATGGTTTCCCCAAGGAAAAACACTGTGTTCATTATCTCTTGTGTTTGATTGCTGTACTTGTTATTCTCTCAAATAAAGATCCTAACATAATGCTAACTTGAATGATAAAATCTAATAGTATCAATGGCATCTCATCCCTCCTTTATGGTTTTCCAGTTATTTGATAGACATCGCAAGTACGCGCATAATCTATCCCATCAGTATGAAGAGTGTCCCACCAAAGCCCTGTGTGAAGCACCTTCCTCGTAGTAGCGCGACCTCCATAGTGTCCACCAGCAACTCTTGCATGTGCTTCTACCAAAATATTCCCTTGTTCATGTGGCAGGACACATTGCTGTAAGATCTCATATGGTCCTAGTTTATTGAGTTGTCAAGTGATCAACTAGAAATCCTCAGCCTTAACAACCAACTTCTTCTTCTGACTTGTAGTAAGCTCTTCTATTGCTACTCCTGTCGCTAAAAACTGAATTATTTGTTCATAGTAATCATCAACCATGTCAACTCTAAATAGCTGTGCTTCTGGAAACCCATCTTCAATGTTTATTGGTTCCTCACTTGTCTCAATTCGGGACAAATGATCTAGGCCAACATTCAAATGACCTGATTTCATAGTTATCTCAAAATCAAACTCCTAAAAAAGAAGTAGCCAGCGACATATCTTCCTCCCCCAACACAGGCTTATTGACCAGGTATTTCAAAGTAGAATGGTCCATGAAAATATTGAAGTGACTGCCCAATAGGTAATGGAGAAAATTTTGTAGCGCATATACCATTGCCAGACCTTCCCTCTTTGTGGTAGTATAATTTTTCTCTGTAGATGACAGCTTTCGACTAGCGAAAGCAATCAGATGATCAAGATGTCCTTCTCCTAGCTGTGCCAACACCACAACTAGTGCAACTAATGATGCATCCACATGGACATGGAACTCCTTATTCCAATCAGGAAAAACTAATATTGGTGCAGAATCCATCTTGGCCTTCAGCATCTCAAAACTGTCTTAACATTCTTGACTCCATACAAACACTGCATCCTTCTTAAGCAACCTCTCCATAGGAGCTGTGATCACAACATAACCACAGATGGACTCGCGGTAGTATACTATGTTCCCTAGCATCACTCTAAGTTGTTTCACATTTGTAGAGGGTGGAGAGCCCAAAAGTGCAATATTTTCGGGGTCAACCAACATTCCCTTCTTGTAAATAATGTGTCCCAACAACATCCCAAAAGGTGCATAGAAAATACGCTTCTTTGAGTTCAGCGCGATCTGATGCTATCGACATCGCTCCATCATTAGTCATGGGTTTTCCATATGATCCCTAATCAATCGATAAACTGTCAATTCATCCATATAAACTTGAAATTTTTTTTGAATCAAATCCTTGAATGCGATGACAACACCCTAGGAAAATATCGTAGGGGGATTCTTCAGCCCAGATGACATTACAGTGTAATAAAAACAACCCCATTTAGTAACAAATGTTGTCTTGTGGTGATCCTCTTTTGCAATATTGATCTGGTGATAGCCAAAAAATCCATCCATGAAGGAATACATTTTTTGACCGCCTACTCCTTCTAGAACCTCATCAGTGAATGGGGTCGAAAATGGATCGTGTGTGCATGCATCATTCAATTTTCTAAGGTCGACACAAATCCAAACCTCACCTGTCTTCTTATCTTGGACCACCATAGGGCTGATCCATTCCAATTCTTCAACTGGCTCAATTATCCCAGCCTCTATAATTCTATTAAGCTCAACTTCGACCCTTTCCTTGTATCACGGCTTCAGGTGATACGGCCTCTGCCTTACTAGTTTCACATCTGGCTTCAGCGGAATCTTCATATCTCCTAAATCTCCTAGTATTCCCTTCATCTTAGAAAAATTTGTAGGGAACAGATCTTGAAATTCATGCAACAGATCTGTGATCTTTTCCATGGTCTCTTCATCCTAGTAATCCCAACATTCGCAAACTTTGGGTTCTCCTCTGTCCCAATGTTGACCTTCCCGATATTTAATATATTATTCATTGGATCCTTCGGTACGTTAGGTGCTATGAGATTTGGCTCCCTTTTGTTTTTGGAATATTGATGTTCCACGAATCATCACCATCCTCTGGTCCTCCAGCTACATTATAGCATTCCATCATTGTTTGCATTTGACAATGTGCATGCGGATCCACGGGGTATGTGACTGGAACCACCTTCAAAACAACATCGTAGATGAGCTGCAACGCATTATGAACATTGGGATTGTCATCCATGAAACTGGAGTTGTGAGTGAAGAGAACCATTGACTCTTCCCAAGTAGTGATCTCTCTATGGAACTCTATGAATACATACCATGATCACGACATCTCATTCAACATTTGAACAAAGGCATGGACCCACTCATCCTTTGGTCATTATTCCCAAAAGGTCTGACACTCAATCAAATGATCTCCAGGGTTATTCCACCCATCATACCTTCCATCATGGTACACTTCTGCGTCACCAAATTGAATTGTCATCAATCTGTGACACTGCAAACATCTAGTGATCAACTTCTTATGGGTCTCTCACCAACGTGTTGGAGTAGTATTCAATGCTTCATCTAATGCCAGCCATCGTTGCGGTTCTGACACCTTATCTTCAAATTCCAATAGGAATTCAAACAATTCGGGTATTCCTTCATATACTAGTAATTCAATAGTCTTAGTCGTGACTTGGCACAACGACTACGTAATCAGGACACACTTCCGAAGTGATAACTCATGCATTCAATTCTTCTAGTTGTCTAGAGCATCGTTAGATTCGTAATCTATAGAGCTAGAGTTGTGCCAACTGAGCTCACCATCGATTGTCAGATGGATGTAATATTCTAAAATATTATATGCATGATCCCATCCCTTTACAACTTCATCTCTCACTGGTTCAACATATCTGTGCCCTTGAGTTGAATCCATCGAAGCGAGGAAATTGATGTATTGATTTTCAAAGGTCATTATGCGCTTCTTAAAATTAATTATTGCCAAATTTTCATTGGCCCATTCGATCACAAACAATGTGGGATAGGGGCCTCCGCCATCGACAATGTCAATAACATCAAAATCAACATAATTCTTCATCCCTTCAACTTCCACCGCAAGGCACAGAACTTATCCAATCGACGTTACTCTGGACTGGTTAGCCAGTCGTAGCTGTACGAGGGACCAAACCAACTATGGGATCCCCATATTTTGCCATGTCTGTATTGTTAGAATATTGACGTCTGAGCTTAGATCCAAGATGATAGAATCTACCTTTTAGTTCCCAATATGAATATTCATGCACATTTCTTTTCCTGTCTTTTTCTTATGCAAATATTTCACCACAGACTCTTTCTGTCCCTTGGTCGA
The DNA here is from genome assembly GCA_001517045.1 of Pseudotsuga menziesii. Lineage (NCBI taxonomy): Eukaryota > Viridiplantae > Streptophyta > Pinopsida > Pinales > Pinaceae > Pseudotsuga > Pseudotsuga menziesii. The sequence goes on from LPNX010389647.1 coordinate 1,189,138, forward strand.
TCGATGCAACAGAATATCAATCTCGGCAAGGGAATCGAGATATTTTTCCAGCAACAAACAACTTTCAAGGAAGTTCTGCAAGGTACCATGCTGACGCGATGGTCCTTCTACCGAAGTTGAATCAAAAGCAGTGGACATTTCATAAACATGTAATTTACTATGATTATTTCCTATCGCATTACGTACTTCAAAGAATGTGTCTCGCTCATCATCGATATCAAACTACACCTTCTTCTTCCCAGCCATCCAAATTTGTGGACGCAGGCCATCTTCTCCCGTTGTCGCACCTCCTAAAGTAATGATAGCAACATTGACATCTTGTGTTCTTGGTTCTACTGAAATCGTCACAACAGTTGGTCCCCGATTTTGGTTCAGTGGTGGATTTATAGGTTGATTCACATTATGATTTGCGTTCAGGTTCTGATTCTAAAGCTGATTCTGGCTTTGCAACTAATTTTGATTATGGAATTATTTTTGGTCTTGGTTCTGAAACTGCAACTGTGAAACATTTCCTTCCTACAATATTATGATCAACTGTGGACAATTCTTGACAATGATACAATACATACACTACGCTTGCAATTGTGTATAATTTGTCTAATAGTGTCCCAATACTCTGCAATTATTACATTTCACTGGTTCACGATGGTTGTGATGAAGTTAGAAGTTGGAATGACTCAGATCTAGAAACAGATAGCAAACTTGATGCTCCAGTTGTAATATATTAAGAAAGGAAAATATCACCGTGAGGAAGTGTGGTGTACTTAATGTCACACAGACGAACATACCAAGGATGACTTCCTAGATTTTTGAAACTACCTATTTTCAGGAGAACCAAACCCATTGAGTTTTGGTGGTATGCCATGGTGCTATATTTGTCAATTGTATGGGCATCGACATGAATATTGTGGATATATGCAGAAGATGGTTACGAAGTCGAAGAATTTATGCTCTACATTATGTCAGTATATTGGGCACGAAGATAAGGATTGTCGCGCATACGATCTACTCCAGGAGAGAAAAATGGACATGTACTATGTGAAGGGAGAACACCATCGAACAGTACAACAACCACAACTGCAGTCGTAAGTGGTACATCCACCACCTCAACCGTAGTTCGCACCGCAGCCACAACCACACATGTAGTTTGTACCGCAGCTGCAGCTACAACAGTAGTTTGTGACAAAACCATAGTATAATCATATGCATATGGCTCTGCAACAACCACAATATGTTCAACCAGTGCAGTATGTTCATCAATAACTAAATCCCCCATAGAAGCAATTCAATAAGTCGCAGTATCAACAACAGGGAGGATTCCATGAAGGATTCTGAGGAGGATGAGGTGGAGGCTTTGGTCAAGGAGGAGGAAGAGTTTGCAATCTCCAGAGCCTCTCTTTGTGTCGCAATTTTCTACTGCATCAATCGTAGTCTTATATGAGATAGTAATTCCATGATGAACCATTCCTTATGCTGAATATCACTCATCTCAAAGCTAATTCTTGCGATTAGCATCTTAAACCTTGGATCAAAATCCCAAATAGTCTCATTGGGATACTAAATTTCTTTTAGTTTTGTGATATATTGCGCTTCCGATTTTGGTTTTCTGAATTCTTCAATCAGTCCTTTCCTAACTTCAGCTAATGTTTTTGTTGGATCCCACATGGGAAGTTGTACGAATTTCATGAACAAATCTAGTGCGCGACCTCGAAGGGTCATCTCCAATTGGCCTTTCTTAACCTCATCATCCGTAGTTTGTTTGATAGTCCACACATCTTCAAACAAGAACTAGTATTGTTTAGGATCCTCACTCTCGTTTCCATGGAATAGAGGTAACTTCACATCGTTTCCCGCCATCTTAGGCATTTTTCCTATAGTCACTGATCTGCTACTATTAGAATGTCGTTGACATGTCAGACATGATGGTGTCGAAATCATGTTTCTTCTTAAGTATGATGCAGTGCACGGAGGTGTGGGTACAATGTCACTCTAGGGTGACCTTTCCTTGGGCTTGTGCATATCTTGGTCGTCTCCTTTGTCGCTGTAGGATCACTTTGTTCCATGTGGTATTCCTTTTTGTCCTTGCATCTCATTTGCAACAGGACTCTCTCCTATCCTCTGCCTCTTCTCTTGTCGAAACCTTGCTCCTCCTCTCGTAATACCACTTCCTTCATCGACTTCTCTCATAGTCCCATCATAACTTCCATCCATGTACCCCATATCATTCCATCTAAACCTCGTCTCCGTGATACCCACAACCTATGCACACCAGAGTTCTACTACTATATGTGCATCTTCACTATTACTTTTTCACATATGAGCATCTTAATGGACAATTGAAAATAAAATAGGAGCCTACCTCTTATTTCGTTAAAAAATTCCCTTTTTCTTCTCTATAAGATTTAGTTGTGTCGACCACAAACTTGGTAATATATCCTTCCAATATATTGTCAAGCCAGACTTCAACAAACCATAATTCTATGTTGTCTACCTCCTGCAACTCTTGGATCATTTCTGGGGTCCAAGAAGTTGGTTCACCTCCTTGGAAATTTGTCTTGCGATATGTCAATCGCACCAACCACTTGTACAAGATGATAAAAAATTCAGAGAAAAAGTACTCATGTGGACCATCATGCATATACTCTTCCAACCACCTATTTGTCGTTAGTCCAAGGTTCTGATTTTCTTTCTCAGCAAACTCCCGTATCTTTTGGTTAAACCAATCTTGGATTTCTGATCTTGTCAGATGCCACAAAATGTCCTCCCTCTTCTTTGCACTAGGGTCCTGACAATGGAACCATTTGTTGACACAAAACCAGTTGCCATGGGTATACTCTCTGTCGAAAACCAAACCAATGCAATATCCCTGAGCACTAGCCTAAAAAGTTTTTACCTTTCCCAACAACACCTACAGAGTAGATGAAGTCTCACTTGAGATGTTCCAAGAAGAGCTGACGAAACCAAGTTTCCGCATTATGAAGGAGGACCATGTGTCTTTTTATTAACTTAGCACATCATTTATCCCACAGATCTAGCCATTCAACTTATGCATTAACAGATTTACATCATCATTCGACAATTCACATTAACCTTGGAGCAAAACATCGATGCACAAACAAATCTAACAGTATAACATCATTTGAAGTAGGGAAACATCGCATCAATCACAGATATGTATCACAATACACATTTTATTCATAATTGGATCGCAGAAAAAAAGAAAAAAAGAAAAGACACATTGATTTTGCTCAACCTCCGTCATGTCATATTAGTATTCGCAACAAAATACAGATTCTCCAAACAACTCTTCATCTCACATGCATAGATAAAACTCAGAAGTATGTGAAAAAAATAAAAAGTGTCCAAGAGTAAAATCATGGGGCATTGAACTTTTAACACTTGCAACTCTACATCTACTTACAGGATTTCACCTTTACAATGGTGGTCCACTTAACCAACTTCCTAAATACTTCTTAACCTAAACTACAAAATAATGACCACAATCCACATAATACGTTCCAAAACTCCAAAATATGACCAAAAGTACATAAAATATTATAATTCCGTCTTGCACGCTGATTTCCACCTTGCGCAACATCCGCGATGCTGCGCATTTTGCTTACCCCAAAACTGCCTGCCAACATCCATTCAACGAATTGGATACCAAATTATTATTCTCTACATTTGTCCTTATGGAATTCAACTAATATCTCAACTTTTTAATCCTTCTAATATATCTCACTATGTTGCTCATGCAAAAATTTGAAATCTTGTTTCTCGAGATCATCTATATTGAGACTCTGAAAATCTAATATAACCCAACCAAATCATCATACATTAGTTTAATGGTCATGTTCTTTGCAATGTGAGTGACCGAGTGATCCTTCTCCATATTAAGAACGATTCTCTTTTCCATGGCTTCCTTTTCAACATGTAAGGCCAATGATTTTTTATCCATAGGTGCAATGGTATCTTTCTGAATATGCTACCAATGTTCGACCTTCTTCAAAATTATTTTTATCTTTCTCTTCTGAGGTATAAAGAAGGAAGTTCCATCCCAATTTTCCCACTCTTCAAGATCAAGAGTAGTCATCCTGCAAATCTAAATTACACCTGAAAATAAAATCAACAAGAAATGATTTGGAAAAACCCTTCTAGGGTTTGATCACTTCTCCCAAGTGCACTAGGGTTTCACACCTAATAACATGTACCATCTCAAGAACCTACCCTAGGCATGAAGAAACATAAATACTTAGATCTTGTCTTACAAATATATCAGTCTTATTGAATTTAACTCTTATACCATGTTGAAATTTCACTATATGGAAATTAATGAAAATTTCAACTCACCCTTGATATTTTCCTATTTTTATTTCATGTAGAAATTCATCTTTAGGGATGAATTTGAAATATAATTTACAATAGAATTTTCTTCACTTATTTTCAACCAATTACTTTAAGGTAGTCCAAGAAAATAAACACTAAACACATGTACTTCAATTTGACAATGTTTCAATCCCTTAGGGCACACTTCCCTACATAATCCAAATTTGACAATAGATTATTGAAGCAAATTTATTCAAATGAGAAATATTCCCAATTAGATTCAATGTTTTTGTTAAATAACTTAACAAAATATTCTCATTGTATGTTAAATCAACATGTATAACCAAAACTAGAAGCCACTTAATCATCATCATAACATATGTTGAAAATCTGATTTGCAAGTACACGGAGTTTGGGGAATAAATCATAATTTACAAGTACGCATCAGTAACTTAATACAATATGGTACAACTCATTCTCTTTAAACCTTATCTAGGGAAACCTTGAGAAAAACTTATCCACCAACTCCTCTTAGTTAGGAATTGCTCCCAACTAAAGCTAGTCCCTCTGCCAAAGGTCCACAAGAATCTATAATACACCCCAACAAATCCTCCTTAGTATCTACACATGTATCACACAAGAGTACAAGAGAAAATAAGATAATCCCATACTATATCTTCTCCGTATCAAGAACTCTAAGTGGTAATGGGGTTTCCAAAATCCACGAAATTCTTCTCTCACAAGAATTGCAAGATCAAGTACTCTCTTTTGTCGTCTAGGTTTTCTCCCAAACCTATATTGCCTTGTCTTTTTAGGGCGAAGCCCTAACTCTATTGTTCTATTTAATCTCCTCAATAACCTTATCTCTCAATACAAAGAGAAAAATATAGTGAGACTAGTTTCCTATAGCTCGCACGTCTCTAACACAAGCATGTGATCACATGATTAAACATGAATGAATTAATGAAAAATGCCTTCCTCCCTTTATTTATATGAAAGGTGAGAGAGACCAACAATAATAAAGTGGAACTTGTCCACAATAAGATACCTAAACTAAATAATAGATATAACCACATTTGAATTTCTCCAACTCTAAGTGACACATGTCAAGCTCCAAGGAATGAACATACAACAAGCAAGGTTTTCAAGGTGAGTGCCTTGTGAGATGTCTCCCATGTCCTTCCTCCAAACACATCCAATTATCTAACATTCCCTCCAAAGTCATGTGTAACTCCAAGTCCATCACACCTACATGATAGCTCAAACCAAGCATCATCAAGTCAAGTACAAGTCTCCATATAAGAAACCAGGTGTCCCCACGCTACCTAGGGATCAATCCTCTATTCCAAGATTCCCAATGATCCTCTTCCAAGTGGATTCTAGATATAGAGATATTTATTTATTTATTTATCTATGATTATAACAATCATAAGTTATGGTCCTAAAATGAGTTCCCAATGATCCATAATTGGGAATAACCCCTTGGGGAAACATTCCATAATACATGGAACTTTCATGGATCTAATACACACAACAACAAACTTTGTTGGTCATTTTGCACCCAAAACATGTGGGTGAGAGATATAAAGGTTGGAATTTCAAGTGTCCCTTTATTCCTTTTGTAGTGGCTCAACCACCATGAATTAGAAGGGGTTGCTTGGGGTCTCACAAAACAATTAAAAACACAAGGCACTTAAATCAGATACATATAATAGATAATTAAATTGTACTCATTAAACTTGTAATGAAATTGACAAGAATTCAATAACTTAATCAAATAAACAATGAAAAGTATATGGTTTTCTATTTTCCTATGTTGAAGATTCCAAAATACAGTGGAATATTCCATGTACCATTCAATATAAGTTACACGATATGGGGAAATGGGCTCAAATGTCCAAAATGAAAATGTGATGGGAACTTCCTCCCTCAAAAATTTGGAAACAGGAAACTTCATATAGAAATTTTGGAAGAAGTGTGAGAAATTCAAACCATAGGAGAATCTAGGAGCTTTAGTGAAACTCACAAATCAAATTTGGTGCAAAATTGGCCAAAAAACAATCAAATGAAAGACAAATTACACACACAATGTGAACTGGAACATGATAATTTTGGATTGTCTAACCATGAAACATGTTATTATCAGGTATATAATACAACATAGGAGTTTTTTGAGGCTTTGGAATCCATTTGTGAGCATACAAGTCACAATTTCCAAATTGGCATCAAACCCCCCTAGGTGGGCCAATTAAGCCCCAAATCAGCCCAAACAACCATGAATTGCTGACTAGATGTGGCTGAAGTGATGTGGGTCAATTATTACACCTTGGATAGCATGTGTGTGGAAATATGGGTGTTTTAGAGTTTCAATGCAGCATTTAATGCACCAAATCAAGCCAAAATTGGCCAAAATCCCACTCTAGTGCTTCAAGTCAACCTAGATGTCCACATTTAATGAATGGGATCACACCAAAAATGATGAGGGTGCACATGTGGCTGGTTATCTGAGCTAGAATGCTCATGTGGGTGTGAAAGGCCCAATTTGACTAGGCATTTTTCCAACTAAGCCCCCCTAGTCCACCACATAGTGTATTAAAGCTTAAAAAGCAATAAAATTTGTAGGCCTTTCCCTCTGCAAGGTATTCCTCTACAGATTCAACCCTTTTTCATGCTAGTTGTAGTTCTACAGAGCTAACCCTTTTTCATGCTGGTTGTAGGCCTTTCCCTCTACAAGGTATTCCTCTACAGAGCCAACCCTTTTTCATGTTAGTTGTAGTTCTCGGCACTTATATCCGACCATGGGAGGAACCAATCCTACCACCATGTCAGAAGGGCACAACACTTACATCTTACCATGGGAGGAACCAATCCTACCACCATGTCAGAAGGGCACAACACTTACATATGACCATGGGAGGAACCAATCTTGCCACCATGTCAGAAAGGCACAACACTTACATCTGACCATGGGAGGAACCAATCCTACCACCATGTCAAAAAGGCACAACACTTGCATCTGACAATGGGAGGAACCAATCCTGCCACCATGTCAGAAAGGAACAACACTTACATCTAACCATGGGAGGAACCTTTTATCTCCCAAAATAAATTTATTTTGATAGTATGAAGAATTTAACTCATGCAATGAAGGATATGAATATCACTAACAGTTTGAAAGCATCTGTTTTTTGATTTGGGTAAAAATTTCACAAGTTTTAGCTTTCAGTGGCTTATGTGAGGCTCAGAACATCTCATTAGTGACTGAAAAGGGTTTTCCCCGATGGATTAAGAATGAGTACAACATATACACTGACCACCGAAAGAACAACTAAATCCCCCCCCCCCCCGTGTTTTTTAACTACAGTGACAAGATTGGGAAAATTATGCAAGTGAAATAAGAGCTCCAAAAACTGAAATTGTACATGGAATGAGTCATTCAAAGACTTCTATTTATTAGTTCCATACACTTCTATGGCAAGACACGGATGGGCATTGGATACATGTGATGGAAATGGTTTCTTACTTGACGAATATTATTCTAGTGTATGATGAAACACAAAGCTCTCCCAAACTGTTTATTTTTGACAGCAGGTCAGAGGTTTAATCCTCTACAATGCTGACATTTCAAAGATTTAGTCCTCTATGTCACTGCCACTATGGAGGGTCTAGTGGTTTGAAGTTCTGACGCACTAGTGGCTTGATGTTTCAATCACTGATCATTAGTGGTATGAGGTTTCGATCGTCGACGAAGAGTCTAGTGGTTTGAGGTTCTGATCGTGATGTTAGTGGTTTGAGATGTCAACACTATGGTAGTGTTCTGGTCTAAGGTGCCGATGGGATAGTGGATAGAGATTTTGATTTCCAATCATGAAGCTAGTGGTTTAAAGCTCTGACATTGTGGCAGCGTTCCAGTCGAAGGTTCTGATGGGCTAGGGGAAAGAGCTTCTGATCGCTAATGTAGAAACTATCGCGACGCTAGTGATTTGAGACACTGACACTGTGGTAGCATTCTGTTCTAAGGTGTCGATGGGAAAGTGGCTAGAGATTTCGATTTTCGATCGCGAAGCTAGTGGTTTAAAGCTTCGACACTGCGATAGCGTTTCAGTCTAAGGCGCTGATGGGATAGTGGCTAGAGCTTCTGATTTCCAATCATGAAGCTAGTGTTTTAAAGCTCCAACACTGCGACAATGTTCATACAAGAATTTCTGACATGTTAATGATTACAGCTTCCGATTTCCGATGAGCTAGTGTTGGAAAGCGCCGATACGTTCAGGCTTGGAGCACCGATGGGCTAGAGGAAAGAGCTCCTGATCACCGATGTAGAAGAGACCATCACGACGTTAGTGATGTGAGGCACCAACACTGCGGCAGCACTCTGATATAAAAATCTGATGAAATAGTGGCTAGAGCCTCTGATCACTGATCGTGAGGCTAGTGGTTTGAATTGCCGACACTGTGGCAATGCCCAGCTCTAAAAATCCGATCCTCAGTACCTAGAAATTTCGATCGCCGATGCCTAAGTTGTTGTTCGATCATTAAAATAGGGTTTTGAAAATTTCTATCTACCAAAAGCAGACCGAGGTTCAAAGGAAAAGTTTCAATAGACAAAACCAGATTTTGGCAGCCACAGATAGCTCATGGATGTAAGTTAAATATAAAGGGTGCTAGCAGAAGTACCAGAAAGGGCCTACTTAGATATATTATGACAAAACAACACCATAAAGTCATCAATCCTAATTATCAAGGAGAAATCAGTGGGTTAATGGATAGTGAAACAGTAGCAGTGATTATCAGCAACCACTTTAGTTATTAAAAGTTCACTCAGTGAACTAGATCTTCACAACAGATAGACAAATAGTTAGCCAGGGTTTGAAACCCTAATCTGAAAAACTATCACTTCTAAGTATTTTTTGTGAAAACAGATTGAAGTTTCAAGATCTATCATTTTTTGTAGAAGGCTATAAAGCCCATGATCGATTTTATAATAAGTGTTCAACTTTGGGGATTTATGAGCCAATAATGCTTTCAAGCTTCTCATTTTAATTATTCATGATATAAGCTCTTTTGTTGTGATCTGTTCAGCCATCATCTCTTTCTTTACTGCATTTATGCCTAAATGTGTATTTAGGTCCTTTTCAGTTTGATTAAAAAGCTGATAGTTGTCATCCTATTGGTTTATTAGTGCTATTTGATTTATAAATACCATCCTCATCAGGATTTAGCCATTTATATGCATGTGTTTTGTATGTAAGTCTGCCATCTTGGTGAGTTCTCCATCCCTGCACCTTATTGTCGAACTTCTGAGCAATTGCAACTAAAAGCCTTGTAAATGAGTGAGTTTTATGCAGGTCTTGAGAGTGGAAAGGTTATATAGGTCAACTGACTTGATCCATATTAGAAAACCCTAAAAAAAAACATTTTAAGTTACCAGTCATCCTTGAGCTACAACCTAGAGGAGTTTCCTGGAGTGATAACTTAACCAATATTGCCACCTTTTCAGAAAGGCTTCACAGAATCATCACTTCTCCTTGGAAGGAACCTTGATCTGATGAACACCAAGCTTCTCTTATGAAGTACTCAATATTCACTCTAGCCATTTCTAGCATAGAATCACATCAGGGATGATTACATCCAAGGATAACCTACGAGCTTTGCCAGGACTGATTACATCCGAGGACAACCTATAGGATTGTTTACATCTAAGGAACCTACGAGATTCTCCAGGATATTATGCATGCAACCTATCTCACCGGCTATGCTAGAACTCTCGATTTCGATAGATCTTGATCTGGATCACAAAATGGAGCTTCACTGCTCCTCTCTGCACCATATCCCTAATATAATGATATTTGATCTCGATATGCTTCAACTTGTCATGGAACACTGGGTTCTCCGACAACTTCACACAACTCTAGCTGTCATAATATATACAAGTAGCATCCAACTGGAGATCAAACAAATCATATAGTAGCTTCCTCAACCATAGTGCCTCACAACCAGCTGAACAAGATGTGACATACTCTGCTTTGGCTGTACTCACTGCCACGGAGGATTTCTTCTTGCTAAACCAAAAGATCACACTTGTTCCCATAATGAAGCAAAATATCGAAGTTCTCTTCTTATTAATGGATCTTCCTACCCAATCTGAATCCACATAACCCTTTAGGTTAATCTTTTGATTCACTTCATAATTGAGCCCATGCTCAACTGTACCCTTCAGGTAACTCAGAATATTCTTTGCAGCAATCAGGTGAACATGTCTCAGATCCATCAGGAATTGGCTCAATGTGTTCACAACAAAGACAATATCTAGTCTCATGTTTGTCAGGTAGATCAATGAACCAATCATATGAATATACATCGTGGCATCAACCATCTCTGAAGAAGCATCACTCAATAGCTTCAGGTTTGATTCCATAGGTGTGGCCATGCACTTGCATTCCATCATAAACCTCTTTAGGATCTCCACTGCATACTTCCCTTGTCCAAGGAATATTCCATCTGCACTCTGCCACACCTCCATGCCTAGAAATTAGTGCATCATACCCAAGTCCTTTATCTCGAACTCGATAGCAAGTCTCCTTATTGCATCTCTAATGAGTTCCTCTTTTCTTGTCAGGTCATATAACAGGAGCATCACTAGTCTTCTACCTTTAACCTTGAAGCAAAGGTTGGAATCTGCATTACTCTAAGTAAATCCTAGAGCCATTAGTAAGATGTCCATCACGTTGTATCACGTCGAACCTCAAGATCTTATGTAGTCACTCCCTCTGAAGCGGAGCATCATTCTCCCTCTTCCTTTCGTACTTTATGTATTGAAACATTCTGTACTGGAGTGACAAGTAGCTTCCTCTTCTACTAATATTCTATGTATCCATATAAGGTCACTGGATACCAAGATCCTCTATCTTGAACCTTTTCAAAAATTTCTTCTCGCACCCATCTGTGAGCATGTCATCCTCTATAGGATTTCAACCTTGTAGCAAAGGTTAAGATATTCATTACCCTAGGTGATATTCAAGCTCCTCATGTATGTGTTATCCCATGGGTTCCTTCTGAGCTCGTACAAGGCCTTCTTTAATTTGCACACATTAGTCTAACTATCATGTGTCTTAACTTCCAGCGGCTGCAAATGTCTCTTCGTAGGCTATGCATTCTTTCTGTGAGAAGCCTCGTGCTACAAATATTACCATGTTTCCCATCTACTGCATGCTGGACCTTGAAGAACCATATGGAAGATTATATGGAATTCCCTTCAGGTCTTCGACATTGCATTCTAGTCGTCATTCTTCATTTTGGATTATTAGAGTGAATCTTGAATTGTCGTCACTTGTTCTTTGGAACAAGTCTCATCCTTCTTTTCTTGTAGGAAATTGTACAAGAACTTTCCTAAAAGTCAAATGCATTAGTTGTATGGTTAGAAAAATTTCATACCGCATATTCATAATGAAAAATTCTTGTGCATAAAAATATAATCATGCAACTATTTTAGCCAATACAACATTCATCCATATCTCACGGAAGTTTTCTAGATGCCTTCCATCTATACCATGACATCGTTGAGATTGTACAGTAATTCAATATGTCAGCAAAGAGGTTTCATTATAGATAAGCAGCAATAGAGAGTTGTATAGCACCATGGGATACTTACCCATCACATGCACATTAGTAGTAAATTGTCATTAATGCAAACATTCTACAACTAAAAAATTTCATATAAATAACTAGATATATAGTAAAAGACAATTCAATACTTATCTTTATTTGTTTCATGGGTAGATTCCTTCTTGAGCCTTCAACTTCATCATCTTCTTCATTCATAACATCATAATTTATTATCCAAATGCTAAGATGGATAAGAGGTTCTTCAAGAATTGAGTCCTTCATATTCCTCATCGCTTGAGGGATCTTCTTTGAATCATGAGAACTTGGTTTTCAGTTGCTCAATTATGAGTCGAGCTTCTTCTTGTGTGCATTCTTCCCAGAGTTCGATAAAGGTAATCAATTCCTTCTGGCACACATTCCTTGAATGAATGAATCCCATGATCCTGGGAAGCCATTCAAGGTGGTTATCACAACTTCTACATTCTCCAGTTCTTTATCCACTGCTTCAAGTTGTTCTTTGATTTTAGAGACCCTTGTAAAGTATGACTGTATGGTCTCTACATTCTATATCTTTACATTCTTCAACTGGTTTCCCAAAGTCATATTCTGATTTATGTTCTTCCCTTCAAATAGCTTGGTCAAGGAATCAAACATCTCTTTAGGTGTCTTTAGGGAAGACAGTTGTGGTATAAGGTGATACTTGGTTGAAAAAGCAATGATCCTCTTGTCCTTGACCAAGTTCTTCTTGTGTAAGGCTTTAGCCACATCTCCCTCTGGAAATCGAACCTCTCCTCTTATGTAGGTGTTGAATTCATTTTCTTCAAGAACCAATGAAATCCTATACTTCCATGCTCGAAAGTTTTTAGCTTCACCAAGCATGTCATCAAGGTGATGTGTTAGGTCATTTTGAAATGAGAAACTCAAATGTAAATAGAAAAAGATTAGATCTTACCGATTTGAGTTGTCCATCCTAGTTCCAGGTATGGCTGATCTAGGGTTTGTCAGAGAAACCCTAATTTTCAAAATTTGGAATATTTTAGATCTTATTGGATATAAAGATGTGCCTCCTGAAGGTGAGCTGAGAAGCATACTCATTTTCCCAAAACTGTGATAAGAATTGCAAAATATTTGATGCCCTGGTTTTCTTCAATTTCTTCTACATAATTTCCTGATATTGTTTCTATAATATATCTAAAATTACAGATCCTTTGTGTCTCAAAATTCCCAATGAGGTAGCCTCATATTTCCTCTTTCCAGCACTACAGGTTTGAGAAGAATTAGTTTCACCAATTGGGAGTCAGGATATGTTTCCCAAGGTGCCTTATTTTAGGACTGTTCAGCACTGTTCAACATAGCGAACTTGTACAGATTTCCACGCGTCACTGTTTCACCTTCGGGTTATGAAACTTTTACCAAAAAAATTACAGTCCGTTCCCTATCTGTAAAATCTTGAGAAATTTCATTTGGACCTTCGTAGCCCAAGATATATCAATTTTCCCTAGGTGTCCTGTTTAGGGATGAATCCTGGTAGAGGCTGGAATCCTGATTTTGAGGAATCATATCTCCAAGAATATAGAAAATCGAAAGATGAAACTTTTATAGAGGGTACATAAGGAATTTATTTTGGCCTGTAAGCATTTCTACTCTTGAGCCTTCTCCTATCTAGAGATATAAAAAATGCACCAAAATGACTAGTTTTAGTCTTTTAGGGTTTTCTGGTCCGATGTCAAATTAGGGTTTGACTTTCCCGAAGTTTTACCCAGCCAAAAATTTTGATATTTGTCTCTAAATTTATATTTTGAGGAGGAGATAAATCCTATTCTAGGCTCACTAAAAAATTCATCTTCTGTGAAATGTCAGATTTTTATCATTTAAGCAATATGATCTTAGGATCTTATCTGAGAGAATGACATGCACAACAATAAACACAAGACACAAGAGACACAAATAATTTTCCTCGGGGAAACCATAAAGGATAAAACCCTGAAACTTCCTCAGAGATAGAATGAGCACCAATGGCAGCAGTAGAACCTGAAAAACATAAAAGATGATCTCCACAACTTGTTTTCTCTCTCACACTTGAGAGAGCTTCTCCTGTCTCACTCATGTGCCCCAGTGAGTGAGTGTGTGTGTGGTAAATAGAGAGGCTCATTCTCTATTTATATTCTTTCGTTCACTTAATTTACACTCCAACATGTCGACCTCACTTAACAATTTCTTACTAGAGCCGACATGTCTAGGAGAGTCTAATAACGCTAGTGCCCCACAAATTGTGGGGACCTTGCCCCTTCGATCAATAAGGAGGGTTAACCTTAACACAATGGTGGGGAATATTACCTTGACTTACAATAAATCACCTAGGGTCGACTTCTCTGGGATAGTCTAATAACCCTAGGGCCCCACAAATGTCGGGACTTTAACCCTTGATCAATAAGAGGGTTACCCACAATGACTTTACATGAATTTTTTACATTATTGAATCTCCCGATAGGAACATCGGGATATGACATGACTCAATTACATTACAGATGCTTCCCAGAATAAACATCAGGTTACAATACATAAAATATACAAGTGAATACATTCTGAAGTTACAAATACATCAACACTCCCTCTTAACTAGGAAGGTATTCTCTCGACACAATTTATCNGGATCATCATCGAAACTAGATCATCACTGGATCATTATCAAAACTAGATCATCATCAAATCTAGATCATTAATGGATCATCACTGGATCATCATCAAAGTTGGATCATCACTGCTTTCGCTATATCAATCAAATGGTGCTATCTCTTCATTCTTCTCATCACAGGAATTTATACAGAGCCATCCCTTTTTCATGTTGGTTGTAGGCCTAGCCTCCATGTAGGTCTTCTTCAATGCTTATATTTGACCCTAAGTCAGAATGGCCTGCCCAGCACTTACATTTGACCATGAGAGGAACACATCCAACACTATGTCAGAAAGGCACGCCAAGCACTCACATTTGACTATGAGAGGAACCAATCCAGTCATATATGTTAGAAAGGCCCAGCACTCACATCTAGTGGCATGATAGGACACACCATCCATCATCCATGGAAAGTATTAACACTTACATGTACTGGCATAGAAGGACACACCATATACTATCCATAGAAAGGCTCAACACTTACATATACTGGCATAGCAGGACACACCATCTACTATCCATAGAAAGGCACATCACTTACATTCTCTAGCATAGCAGGACACACCATCTACTATCCAAGGAAGGGATCAACACTTATATTCGACCATTTGAGGAACCAATCCAGCCTACATGTCGAAAGGGCTCTACACTTACATTTGACCATGTAAGGAACCAATCTATCCTACATGTCAAAAGGGCTCTGCACTTACATTCGACCATGCGAGGAACCAATCCATCCTACATGTTGAAAGGGCTCTCAGCCCGAGGCTGAGGATTCCTGGTAACTGACCAGGTGCCTCCATTCTCCTAGAGAATGGCATCCAACACTTATATATGATCATGTGGGAACACATCCCTCAATCAAATCAGAATGGCCCTGCACTTATATCTGATAATGTGAGAACACATCCCATAGTCATATCAGAATGGCCCTCATCCCTAGGCTGAGTATTCTTGGTAACTGACCAGGTGGCTCCATTAAGAGAATGGAATTCAACACTTATATCTTATCATATAGGAACCAATCCTACAGTCACATCAGAATGGCTCAGCAATCATATATGACATGGAAGGAACCAATCCTCTCACCATGATAGAATGGATCAGCCCTTACATCTGACCATGGAAGGAACCAATCCTCTCACCATGTCAGAATTGCTCACGGACTCATCACTTCCCCTTAGAGGGAACCTCGATCTAGAGAACACCAAGCTTCTCCCTGAAGTACTCAAACTTCACTCTAGAAAATGGCTTCATAAACACATCAACTATCTGTTCATCCATCGCAACATATTGGAGCTTCACTGCTCCTCTCTGCACCATATCCTTGATATTGTGATATTTTATCTCAATATGATTCAAATTGTCATGGAACATCGGGTTCTCAGACAACTTCACACAACTCTATTTATCGCAATATACAAAAGTAGCATCCAACTGGAGATCAAATAAATTAGATAGTAGCTTTCTTAGCCATACTACCTCATAACTAGCTAAAAAAGCTGCGACATACTCTTCTTTAGCTATACTCAGTGCCACACAAGACTGTTTCCTGCTAAACCAAGAGATCACACCTGATCCCATACTGAAGTAGCACCCTGAAGTGCTCTTCCTATCGGTGGCACTTCCTGCCCAATCTGAATCAACATAACCCTCCAGGTTAATATTCTGATTCGCCTCATAATTGAGCCCATACTCAACTGTACCCTTTAGGTACCTCACTACATGATTTACAACCATCAGGTGAAAATTTCTCAATTTGTTCACAACAAAGCAAATATCTGGTCTCGTATTCGTCAGGTACATCAAGGAACCAATCATCTGACGATACATCATAGAATCAATCATCTCTAATGAAGCAACACTCAATAGCTTCAGGTTTGATGCCATAGGTGTGGTCATGGCCTTGCAATCCATCATCTTGAACCTATTCAAGATCTCTATTGCATACTTCCCTTGTCTCTGGGATATTCCATCCACATTCTGCCACACCCCCATGCCTAGAAGTAACGCATCATATCCAAGTCCATCTTGAACTTGGAATAAAATATCCTTCTTGCAAATTTAATGAGTTCCTCTTTTCTGTCAGGAACAATTCATCGACATATAATAGGAGCATCACTGGTCTTCTTCTTTCAACCTCGAAGCGAAGGTTGGAATCCTCTTTACTCTTAGTAAAGCCTAGAGTCATCAGTAATCTATCCATCCTGTCATACCATGTTGAACCTCAGGATCTTCTACAGTAACTCCCTCTGAAGTGAAGCATCATTCTCCCTCTGTCTTTCGTACTCTATGCACTGAAAAATTATGTACCAGAGTGACAAGAAGCTTCCTCTGCTACTAATATTCTATGTATCCATATAGGATCACTGGATGCTAAGATCCTCTATCTTAAAAATTTTCAAAAGTTCTTCTCGCACCCATCTATGAGCTTGTCATCCTCTATAGACTTTCATCTTCAACCTTGTAGCAAAGGTTTAGATTTTCATCAACCTCCTCATGTATGTGTTATCCCATGGGTGTCTTTTGAGCTTGTACAAGGCCTTCTTTCATTTGCACACATGATTCTGCCTATCA
This sequence comes from Pseudotsuga menziesii, assembly GCA_001517045.1. Taxonomy (NCBI): domain Eukaryota; kingdom Viridiplantae; phylum Streptophyta; class Pinopsida; order Pinales; family Pinaceae; genus Pseudotsuga; species Pseudotsuga menziesii. The sequence goes on from LPNX010389647.1 coordinate 1,206,320, forward strand.
TGTGTCTCAACTCCCACTAGCTGCAAATGTCTCTTCATAGTCTATGCCTTCTTTTCATGAGAAGCCTCGTGCTACAAATCTTGCCTTGTATCCCATGATGTTTCCATCTACTGCATGATGGAACTACGAACTTCCCTTCATGTATCGATACTGCATCCTAGACATCATTCTTCTTGAACTAGTCTTCCCTTTCTTCTTGGTTACTTCTTCATTGCTGAAATGTTCTGCATCAATGATGTCGCTGGATTCATCATATTATTCTTCATCTTGGATTCTTTATTGAACTATCATCACTTGTTCTTCGGAACAAGTCTCATCCTTCTTTGCTTGTAGGTGATTGTACGCAATCTTTCCTACAAGTCAAATGCATTTGTATGGTTAGAAACATTCATAAGGATTATTCATAATGAAAAATTCTTATGCATAAATATATGATCATGCAATTATTTTAGCCAATACAACATTCATCCATATCTCATGGGAACTTTCTAGATGCCTTCCATCTCGACCAAGATAACATTGAGATTGTGCACTAATCCAATATGTCAGCAAAGAGGTTTCATTCTAGATAAGTAGCAATGGAGAGTTATATAGAACCATGAGCTACTTACCCATTACATGCATATTATTAGTATACTGTCATTAATGAAAACATTCTATCATGCATAATACATCAACTGAATATAAACAAATGCATAACAAAAACAATATCATGAAATGACAATTGAATACTTATCTTTATTTGTTTCATGGGTAGACTCCTTCTTGAGCCTTCAACTTCATCATCTTCTTCATTCATCATTTCTTATCCAAATGCTAAGATGGATAAGAGTTTCTTCAAGAGTTGAGTCCTTCGTACTCCTCATCGCTTGAAGGATATTCTTTGGATGGTGAGAGCCTGATCTTCAGTTGCTCCCATCTTTTCTTCTCTTATTATGAGTCGAGCTTATTCTTCCTAGAGTTTGTTAAAAGTAATCACTTCCTTCTGGCACACATTATGTTAAATTTTTATCATTCAAGCTAGCATGATGATCTTAGGATCTTTAACTGACAGAATAACATGCACAACAATAAACACAAGAGACAAGAGACACAAAGAATTTTCCTTGGGGAAACCATAAAGGAGAAAACCCCGCAACTTCCTCAGAGATAGAATTAGCACCAAAAGCAAAACCCAAAAACATAAAGATGATCTCCTGATAGCAGTAGTCTCTCTCTTGTCCCAACAACTTCTCTTTCATTGATGTGCCCCAATGAGTGAGTGTGTGTGTGATAAATAGAGAGTCTCACTCTCTATTTATATTCTTTCATTCACTTGAAGCCCACTCCAACATGTCGGCCTCACTTAACAATTACTTACTAGAGACGACATCTATAGGAGTTTCTAATAACCCTAGTGCCCCACAAATTGTGGGGACTTTGCCTCCTCTAACCAACAAGGAGGGTTATCCTTAACACAATGGTGGGGGCTATTGCCCCAACTTACAATGACTCACCTAGGGTTGACTTCTCTAGGATTGTCTAATAACCCTAGGGCCCCACAACTGAGGGGACTTTAACCCTTGACCAATATGAAGGTTACCCACAATGACTTGACATGACTTGTTTACATTATAGAACCTCTCGATAGGAACATCAGGGCATGACATGACTCAAATACATTATAGACACATCCCGGAATAAACATCGGGGTACAATACATAAGATATATGGATGAATACATTCCAAAGTTACAAATACATTAACACATTCCTCGCATGAATGAATCCCATGATTGTAGGAGGTCATTCAAGGTGGCTATCACCACTTCTGCATTCTCCACTTCTTATTCTATTGCTACAAGTTGTACTTTGATTTGAGAGACCCTCGTAAAGTATGAATGTATGGTCTCTGCATTCTGGATGTTCACATTCTTCAACTGTTTTCTCAAAGTCATATTCTGATTTATGTTCTTCCCTTTAAATAGCTTGGTCAAGGAATCAAACATCTATTTCAATGTCTTTAGGGAATACACTTGTGGTATAAGGTGATCCTCGATTGAATCAGCAATGATCTTCTTGGACTTGACCAAGTTCTTCTTGTGTAAGGCTTTTAGCCTCATCTCCCTCTGGAACTGGAACCTCTCTACTTGTGTAGGTGTCCAATTCATTTTCTTCAAAGAGATCATATACTTCCATGCTTGGAAGTTTTCAACTTCACCAATATTATCATCAAGTTGACATGATATATCACTTTGAAATGAGAACTTCAAATGAAAATAGCAAAACATTAGATCCTACCGATTTGAGGTGTCTGTCCTAGTTCCGGAGCTGGCTGATCTAGGGTTTGTTAGAGAAACCATACTTTTAAAAAATTGGAATATTTCAGATCTTATTGGCTAGAAATATATGCCTCTTCAATTTGAGCTTTCCAATGTACTCCTTTTCTGAAAACAGTGGAGTGAAGCTCTCGGAACAGGAAGCCCTAGTTTTCCAATTTCTTTTGCATAAATGCCTTATACTGTTTCTGTGATATCTATGAAATTACTGCTCCTCTATGTCTGAACCATCTTACAGAGGTAGCCTCACCTGTCCCTGTTCCAACACCATAGGTTTCATTAGAATTGGTTTCACCAATTGGGACATATGATTGTTTTCCCAAGGTGACTTGTTTTAGGACTGTTCAACATAGCGAAGTTGTACGGATGGTCACATGTCATTGTTTAATATTTGGAATATGAAACATCTACCATAGAAATTAAAGTTTGTTTCCTTTCTGGAACATCTTCAAAAATTTCATTTGGACCTTTTTAGCTCGAGATATAGCAATTATCCCCAGGTGTCTTGTTTAGGGATGAATCCTGGAAGAGGATAGAACCCTAACTTGGAGGGATCATATCTCCTAGAATATAGAAAATATGAGGCTGAAACTTGGATAGAGTGTAAATACAATTTTTATCTTCAGTTTATTAAAGTTTCAGCTCTTTATCCTTCTCCAATCCCTAAATATAGAGAATGTACCAAAACTTATCACTTTTAGTATTTAGGGTTTTTCCAGCTTGGGGTCAAACTAGGGTTTGACTTTCCTGGAGTTACACCAAACCAAAAATATTGACCCAGGTCTCTAAAATTCGATTTTTATGAGGAGATCCATCCTATGCTGGGATCACTCAAAAATTATTCTTCTGTAAAAAGCCCTAATTTCCCGCACCAAAAAATGAAAATGCTTGGAATCGAATTCCGCTTCGACAGAAAGATGCACCCTTCAATGGAGATTCAAGCTAGCATAATTTTGCTATTGGATTATCGAGAGAGAACCAAAAAGTAAGAATCCCTAGCTTCTGCAGCTACACAGTGTCTTCTTCTCAGGTTAGCTTTGATACCATGTTATATTTTTATCATTTAAGCAATATGATCTTAGGATCTTATCTGAGAGAATAACATGCACAACAATAAACACAAGAGACAAGAGACATAAATAGTTTTCCTTGGGGAAAACATAAAGGAGGAAACCCTGTAACTTCCTCGGAGATAGAATGAACACCAATGGTAGCAGTAAAACCCAAAAACATAAAAGATGATCTCCACAACTTGTTCTCTCTCTCACACTTGAGAGATCTTCTCCTGTCTCACTCATGCGCCCCAGTGAGTGAGTGTGTGTGTGATAAATAGAGAGGCTCATTCTCTATTTATATTCTTTCATTCACTTAATGTCCACTCCAACATGTCGGACTCACTTAACAATTGCTTACTAGAGCCAACATCTCTAGGAGAGTCTAATAACCTTAGTGCCCCACAACTTGTGGGGACTTTTCCCCTTCGATAAGAAAGGAGGGTTAACCTTAACACAATGGTGGGGAATATTTCCCCAACTTACAATAACTCACCTAGGGCCGAATTCTCTAGGATAGTCTAATAACCCTAAGGACCCACAACTGCGGGGACTTTAACCCTTGATTAATAAAAGGGTTACCCACAATGACTTTACATGACTTGTTTACATTATTGAGTCTCCCGATATGAACATCGAGATATGACATGACTCAATTACATTACAAATGCTTCCTGAAATAAACATTGGGGTACAATACATAAAATATACAAGTGAATACATTCCAAATTTACAAATGCATCAACATGAAAAGCCCTAATTTCCCGTAGCAGTGACAGGTCAAAAAATGAAAATGCCTGGAATCAAATTCTACTTCGATAGAAATATGCACCCTTTAATGGAGAGTTAGCCTAACCTCCTTTTGCTAATGATCTGTGGAGAGAGACCCAAAAACTAAGAAGCCCTAGCTTCCGCAGTTGCATAATGTCTTATTCTCAGGTTAGCTATGATACCATGTTAGATTTTTATAATTTAATCAATATGATCTAGGATATTATCTGAGAGAACAACATGCACAAGAATAATCACAAGAGACAAGTGACACAAAGTGTTTTCCTCGGGGAAACCATAAAGGATAAAACCCCACAACTTCCTCAGAGATAGAATGAGAACCAATGGTAAAAGTAAAACCCAAAAACACAAAGATGATATCTAACAGTTGTTCTCTCTCTCACTTGTGTGAGATCCTCCTAACTCACTCATGCACTACAGTTGAGTGAGTGTATGTTTCAAATAGAGTCTCACTCTCTATTTATACTAGTTTTCCACTTGACAATTACTTACCGGGGCTGACTTCTCTAGGAGAGTCTAATAACCCTAATAACCCTCAACTGTGGGGACTATTGCCCAGACTTACAATGGAGGTTTATCCTCAATGACTTTACATTAATTTATTATATTAATGGTTCTCCCGATAGGAACATCTGGGTACAATGAAATAAAATATAAGATATACAAGTGAATACATTCCGAAGTTACAAATACATCAACATGGAATTGCAATAAATAACAGCAAATTACCATCCTTCACTCACCCCAAGCAAATATCTCAGGTAGATGAAGGTATTCTCTATGAAATCCTTGGTAAAAATATCAACAGTTTGCTCGGTGGATGGGCAATACTGCAGTGAGATCACCTTGTTATGCACTAAGCCCCAAATGTAATTCATGTGTATCTCAATATGTTTTGTCCTCTGTCTCTGTATAGGATCAGTAGATATTTTTATGGTACTTTGATTTTCCACCCAAATGTTGGTTGTAGAATCAATTGTGACACCAAATTCCCGGAGAATTCCTTGCAACCAAACACACTGTGTAGCAGCATGGGATGCTGCCCTGTACTCGGCCTCTGCTGATGAAAGTGAAATGGTGTGTTGTTTCTTACTTGAAAAGCAAATGGAACATTCAAAAACATAAATATAAAGCCAGAAGTTGACTTCCTATCAGTGGGATCTCCATCCCAATATGAATTAGAAAATCCAGCTTGTTGAAGTGAGGAACTAGCTGTGTAGTGCACCCCGACGTTCTTGGTTCCCTGGACATACTGAAGAATTCCTTTTTCTGCTCTCCAATGGAGCTCATGTGTCTAGTTCATATGTATTTCTACAACACTTACAACATAAGAAAAAACAGGTCTTGTGTGAGTGAGATAGAGAAAGCTTCCCACTAGTTTCCTGTAGAGAGTAATATCCACCAATGGAGAATTGCCAAATTCATGCATTTTAATACTAGAAAGAAAGGGAGACTTGGATGCCTTACAATCAGCCATGTTAAAATTCTTTATCGGGTCTGAATCATACTGTGGTTGAATTATCTTGATGCCCCTTTCATTTTGTTCAATTTTCAAACCCAAAAATTGCCTTAGCAATCCTAGGTCTGTCATGGCAAATTCATTATGCAAAGATGACTTGATTTGGCCAATTAAATTGGTGAAGCTACCTGTAATGAGGAGATCATCAACATAAAGAAAAATCACCTGAAAAATACCATAATGTTTCTGAAAATACACATTAGGGCCTTATTTTCATCTAGTGAAACCAATTGAGAGCAAAAAAGCATCCAATTTTGCATACCAAGCCCTGGGGGCTTGCTTGAGTCCATACAAATATTTATTCAACCTACATACCAATGAAGGATCCTCTTGGAAACCTTCATGCTGCTGCATATATATTTATTCCTGTAGCTCACCATGTAATAAAACACTCTTAACATCCATGCGTTGAACTTCCCAACCTTTACTAGCTGCCAGCGCTAGAACTAGTCTAATTGAGTTCATCTTTGCAACTGGTGAAAAGGTCTCTATGTAATCAACACCATGGACCTGAGAATATCCCTTAGAAAATAATATTTACTTATATTTCATATCATAACCATCAGCAGCAATTTTGGTTTGGAAAACCCATTTGCATTGAACAAGCTTCCTCTTGGGAGGAAGGGGAACCAATTCCCATGTATTGTTCTCTTGGATGGACTGAAATTCATCTTCCATTGCTGGTTTCTATCTATGGTCATTACAAGCTTGCTGATATGTCTAAGGATCAGACCCAACCAGAATATAAAATTGCTCATCAAGATCACTATCACTTGCAAAGGAAGCTCTAGTAGTTTGTGATCTAGTCTTCCTAGGCTCATGGCGATTGCCTCCCAATTCCCCAGCTGCTTGTACAATTTTTTCAGCCCACTTGGGCCTAGATGGTGAGTCATCTACAAAAATATCATATTAAAAAAAATTTGAATAAAAAATATCAAAAAAAACATATAATGTATCATCACTTACATCTTCGAATGGTTGAGGAGAGGAGCATTCCCCTGGTGCAAGCTCGAAATAAGGAATTGGCTCTTCTTCAAATTTCACACTTATATCAACAAATGTCTTGCAAGTGGAGGTGTAAAATATATTGTAACCTTTTGTTTTTCCACCATACCCAACCATGATGCACTCCTTGCTTTGTGGTTGCAAGGATTTCCTCTTTTCAGAGGGAATTCTATCCCATGCTCTAGTCCCGAAAATTCTGAAATTTGAGACATTTGGTTTTTGGCCAAAACATGCCTTCTAAGGTGTCATTCCTTTTACTGGTTTATGAAAGGCTCTATTTTGTATGTGAGCAGCACAACTAATGGCTTCATACCATATATTGGGACTTATATCCCTTGCTTCTATCATGCAAGTGTCCATCTCCTTGAGTGACCTATTCTTCCTCTCAACCACACCATTTTGCTGTGGTGTGTAGGGAGTTCAGTGTTGCATTTGGATGCCACTATCCTCACAAAGTTGTTGTAGGTTCTTGTTACATAGTCCTTCCCATTATCATTCCTAAGGACCTTAATCTTATTCCCACTTTGATTTTCTACCAATGACTTCCAAATCTTCAACTGTTCAAACACCTCAGACTTCAATTTAAGGAAGTACACCCAACAAAATCAAGAGTAATCATCTATGAGTTTAAGCATATACCATGATCCACCATGTTATGGAGTGGGAAATGGGCCAATCAAGTTTGAATGCACTAACCCCAACTATGGTTGGGTTTCTTTCCTTTCTTTCTCCTTCTCATATCTTTGCTCAGGATGCTTCCCAACTATGCACCGTCCATTTGATGATCTGATTTGTGGAAGACCTTCCACCATCTCATATCTATGTAGTGCCTATAAGTACTTATAGTTCATGTGACCAAACCTCTCATGCCATAGCTTCTAAAACTCATTTACATGTGATAGAAGTGCTTGGTCTTTGGAAGTGGGGAGGAAGCTAGAGAACTTGTACATCCTCTCATGGTGATTTGCATACCCAATTGCAATGACTTGGTCTGTTGAGATCTCTGTAATCTCTACCATGTCTGGAGTGAAGGTCACTCTCTTTGGCTCTCCTGTATGGGTCATCTGATAGACTGACAATAATTGTTTTGCAAGGTCTGGTACATACAATACATCACTAAAGTAGCCATGCTCTAAATCAATCCTCTCAATCCCCTTGGTATGGAGTTCTGAATCATCCCCCATTTGAACTGCTGGGCCAACATTCGAAATCATGGAGGAGAAGAGATATCTCTTGGCCACCATGTGCCTGGAAGAACCTGAATCAATGACAAAAAATGAAGAGTTAGAAGTGCCTGCCAGCAAGGCATGACATTTCTCCTTGCTTTCATTTGAAATGGAGTTGCCATCCTTCTTCTTTGCCCTGTCAAGGACTGGAATGTTGTTCCTCTCCAGTAGCTGCACTATGGTGTCAATGGTATTTTTCATGCATGAGATCTCTGGATTCCATCCCTTGTGGAGATAGGTGCATTTGGCCTTCTATTTTCCCTTCTTGTACTTCTCCTTGGAAGGATTTGAACTTGCATCACTGGCATTGGATTTTTATGGATTTTTATTCTTCTCTGGTAGCTTCAAATTCTTAGACTTGGGATTTCCCTTTGAGGAATTCGAAAATCCCACTGCTAGTGCTTGATCCTTGGTCTTGATGGTGCCAATTTTTTCAAGCTTGTATTAGTCCTGAGTGAGTGACTCCATGAATTTTGCTAGACTTGGCATTTTCTAGTTTCGAAGTGTTAACTTGCCAGAGTGGAATGTACTCACAAAAATTGAGAACTTTGGCCCCAACTTCGAAAGTATAGAAAAGATCAATTGGTACTCTTTCTTTTCAATTCCAAACTGCTTCAACTACAACACAAGTGACTTAAAATTGGTGAAGAAGTCCTGGATTGTGTCATAGTGCGCTGGGCTCAAGTTGATAAGCTCATTCTCAAGCTGGTGACCATGTAGTTCATTAATTTTCCCAAACAATGTCTCTAGTTTTACCTAGAACTCATTGTGTGTTGTCAAACAGTCAATGTGGAAAAATATCTCTCTCGATATGCTCAAGAACAACAATCCAAATGCCTCATCCAATTTGTTGAAGTACTTGGTTTTCTCAATTGTAGAATTTGGTTCCACCTTAGTGCTCATGGTAACTCTCTAAATCCCTTTGGATCTCAACTAAATCACCATATCTGCCTTCCAATCAAAGAAATTGAAGGGTTTTAGCATGATGTGGGTAGCCTCCATTTCTTCCTGCGCTGTTGATGAAGAATTTGCCGGATGTTCTACAAAACACAATTCGATTTTATCTGGAACTCCACTAAAAATGCAGCTCAAATCTTTCTAAATTGATATGGAACTCACAAATATCCAATGGGATCTGATACCAAGTGATAAATTTGAACCACAGGAGAATCTAGGAGTGTTAGTGAAACTCACAAATCAAATTTGGTACAAAACTGGCAAAACAACCATCGAATGAAAGACAAATTACGCACACAATGTGAAATGGAATAAGATAATTTTGGATTGTATAACCATAAAACATGTTATTATCAGGTATATAATACAAAATAGGATTTTTGTGAGGCTTTGGAATCCATTTGTGAGCATACAAGTCAAAATTGCCAAATTGGCATCAAACCCCCCTAAGTGGGCCAATCAATCCCCAAATCATCCCAAACAACCACGAATTGCTTGCTGGACGTGGCTGAAGTGATGTGGGTCAATGATTACACCTTGGAAAACGTGGGTGTGTAAATATGGGTGGTTTAGAGTCTCAATGCATCATTTAATGTACCAAATCAAGCAAAAATTGGCCAAAATCCCACTCTAGCTCTCCAAGTCAAACTAGCTGTCCACGTTCAATGAATGGGAGTGCACCATTAATGATGAGGGAACACATGTGGATGGATGACTGATCTAGAATGCTCACGTGGGTGTGAAAGGCCCAATTTCACTAGGCATTTGTCCAACTAAGCCCCCCTAGTCCACCACACAGTGTATTAAATCTTAAAAAGCAATAAAATTGACTAAGTAGTGTAATTTGGGACTAATGAGTTGGAATACTGTTATAAAAATAAGTCATTATGAATAAATGTGCAAGAGAATTTAAATGACAAACATAAATGACAATAAATGTTTCATCATTACTTATATGGGTTTCCTCACAATCAGTATCATCCTTTGCCTCCACATTGAGTGTTTTCCTCTACCTATATTCTCTAGGGATATTAGTGAAAAAAATCCAAATTTGATGAAACCGCCTAATCCAAGCCTTCAAATGTGGCATAAAATTATTAACATTCCTAACCAATGATTTTGGCTTGAGTGAAGGGTCTATTTTTTCTTGGCCATGACAAAGCAATTTGTTGCCTCCTAATTTGCACCTTGGATCATGTGGCATAAATATTCAAGCCACTAGGTGTGGTATTAGGGGAAAGTAAGAATCAAATGTTGTCACTTCATATTGACTCCTTCATCTAGGCTTGCTCATAGTGAAGCCAAGGGGGGTGGTACCTATAAAAATAATCTAAGGTTGTTTTTTTTGGTAAGTTCGAAGTGTATTCTATTGATTCATATTAATAGTACATGCAAAAGTACAAGCCATAATGGAAGTTCTATGGACTGATCCATCCAAAAGTACAAGGAAATTGGAAGTGCATCCATCTTTACTCTCTCTTCCAGTGCAACTACCTTGCAGTGATTTGCACTCCACCTCATGGATATTTTCCTCTACTTCATTTTTATTCTTATTATTCGAGGAACTTGAGGCTTCTTAATCTTGAGTGGTCCTCAACTCACATCCCTTGGACACTCCGTTGGAAGAAAAACCAAACATTCTCCTAAGTCTTAGGCAAGTAGATGGCTTTGATGAATCTTCCTCTTTGGCTCCTCTTTTTTATTCTTTAATCATAGAGTTGGAACAACTTGGTTCCTATATGGATGATTTTGTGCTCTTGAAAGAATTCTCATCCACATCCTTGGTCTAGAATCCATACTGAAAATTAATATATTCTTTGAAAGAAATGTCTACACAAATGTTTTTACACAAAGCTAGATACTCCTCGTAGTAACAAGGCATGTTTTCACTTGCTTCCATCAGGATTTGCCAAGTGTTTCTTAACAAGGGGAGAGTCAGATCTGATCTCTTCTCCATATGAGGGGAAATAGTCTTTATCATCTTCAAATATTGATATGACTCCATCAACATAGAGGACTTCTTCTTCATACTGCTTATCATAGTCATCCTCATAGTATGACATGGTTGCAAATTTATTCACTGAGAGATTTATTTCCAAAGATTGATCCAAGAAAAGAGATATGATACAACTATAATATTTTAGGATCTGATATACATATCAAACCACTAACTTGATGCAGAGTCTGTTGAAATATTGTAACTTCGAAGAATATTCTATATGTATTTATTTGTGGCCCCTGATGGTCCTACCAGGAGAACCACTTGTATTACTTTGTACCTTGATGCTCCTAATCAGAAGAACTAATAAGAGTCATGAGGCAGTCCCCTCTAATTGTAAAGGTGGGTCATTAGCACCCCAATGTGGTTACTTGAGCCTACATGATTAACTCAAGCCTACATGACAGATGAGTTAACTTAAGTGAACGGATGAATATAAATAGAGGTGTAGTGCTCCTCATTTATGACACACACTCTCACTTGTGTAGCGCATTAGTGGAGAAGAGAAGTAGCTGGAGAAGGAGGAGGATCAGGATTTGATATCCTTACTGGTTTTATCTTTTATTTTTTTGGGGCATCTATATTGAGGAAGATTTTTCTAGGTTTTTCCCTTTAGGGTTTTCCAAGGATAAATCTTTGTGTTCCTTTTGTATGGTTGTGCTTGTCTATCTTTCAGTGATCTTGTTTATATTTTTTTGTTATGAAAAATGAAATGAAATACTGATGTCTTAGCTAAGCATATGAAAATTTAACATGGAATCAGAGCCACCCTGAAAAGAAGACATTGTGCAGCTACAGAATCTAGGGCTTCTTACTTTTTGGTTCTCTCTCCACAATCGATTAGCAAAAGAAGGCTAGGCTGACTCTCCATTGAAGGGCACATCTTTCTGTCGAAGCAGAATTCGATTATGAGCATTTTCAGTTTTCCATGTGGCAAATTAGGGCTTCTTGCAGAAGAAGAATTTTTGAGTGAGCCCAGCATAGGATTGCTCTCCTCATCAAAATCAAAGTTTAGAGACCTGGATCAATATTTTTGGTTGGGTGAAACTTCGAGAAAGTCAAACCCTAGTTTGACCCATAGCTAGAAAAACCCTAAATACTAAAACTGCTAAGTTTTGTTATATTTTCTATATCCCAATATTGGTGAAGGTTCAAGAGATGAAAATTTCAGCCTCTGATTCACTATATTATAAGAGATATGATCCCTACAAGTTAGGGTTCCAGCCTCTTCCAGAATTCATCACTAAACATGACACCTAGGGGAAATTGCTATAGCTTAGGCTACAAAGGTCCAAATGGAATTCCTGAAGATGTTACAGAAATAAAATAGACCTTACTTTCTGTGGTCCAAATTTCAGAACCTGAAGATGAACCAGTGACACGTGGCATTCCGTACAGCTTCACTGTTTTGAACAGTCCTATAACAGGTCACCTTGGGAAAATGATCATAAATACAATTTGGTGAAACCAACGCTGATGAAACATGTGGTTTTAGATCAAGGACATGCAAGGTTACCTCAGTGCAAAATTTCAAACATAGAGGAGTAGTAATTTCGGAGATATCACAGAAACAGTAACAGGCATTTCTGCAGAAGAAATTGGAAAACTAGGGCTTCCTGTTCCAGGAGCTTCCCTCCACTATTTTCAGAAAAGGAGTACATTGGACAGCTCCATTTGAAGAGATATATCCTTCTATCCAATCAGATCTGAAAGATTCCAAGTTTTGAAAATTAGGGTTTCTCTGACAAACCCTAGATCAGCCAGCTCCGGAAGCAGGACGGACACCTCAAATCGGTAAGATCTAATCTTTTGCTATTTGCATTTGAGGTTCTCATTTCAAAGTGATCTATCACATCAGCTTGGTGATAAGCTTGGTGATGTTGAAAAATTCCAAGCATGAAAGTATTTGATCTCTCTGAAGAAAATGAATTGGACACCTACATGAGTAGAGAGGTTCCAGTTCTAGAGGGAGATGAGCCTCAAAGCCTTACACAAGAAGAAATTGATCAAGGCCAAGAAGATCACTGTTGATTCAATCACAGATCAACTTGTACCACAAGTGTCTTCCCTAAAGACACCGAAGATGTTTGATTTCTTGATCAAGCTATTTGAAGATAAGAACATAATTCAGAAGATGGATTTGAGAAAACAATTGAAGAATGTGAATATCCAGAATGCATAACATCTTGAAGCAGTAGAAGAAGAATCAGAGAATGCAGAAGTGGTGATAGCCACCTTGAATGGCCTCCCATGATCATGGGATTCATTCATGCGAGGAATGTGTGCTAGAAGAAATTGATTACTTTCAGTTGACTTTGGGAAGAAGAAGAATCTCGTCTCATAAGAAGAGAAGAAGAAAGATGGGAGCAAATTGAAGATCAAGCTATCACCATTCAAAGAAGATCCCTCAAGCGATGAGGAATATGAAGAACTCAATTCTTGACGAACCTCTTATCCATCTTATCAGTTGGATAAGAAATGATGATAAAGTAGAATGATCAATATGGAGTCTACCCACGAAACAAATAAAAGATAAGTATTCAATTGTCATTTCATGATATTGTTTTACATTTGATTATATTCAGTTGATGTGTTATGCATGATAGATTGTTTGCATTAATGACTGTATTCTACTAATATGCATGTGATGGGTAAGTAGCTCATGGTGCTATACAACTCTCCATTTCTACTTATCAAACCTCTTTGCTGACATATTGTATTAGTCTAGAAAGTTTCTTTGAGACATGGATGAATGTTGTATTGGCTAAACAGTTGCATGATGCATAAGAATTTGTCGTTATGCATATGATTTATGAAATAGGTCTAACCATGCAACTGGTGCATTTGAATTGTAGGAAAGGTCCTATACAACCTCCTACAAGAAAAGAAGGATGAGACTTGTTCCAAAGAACAAGTGATGACAATTCAATAAACATGAATCTGAAGCTCCCAGGGTTAGAGACACCATGACGGAAGAAAGAGCTTCAAAGAGCGGTAGATCCACCTCGAAGGATGAAGACTACCATGGGTATGAGAGATAACTCAAGATGAAGAAAAGAATGCTATGATCAAAGAATAACAGTTGATCATGGGGAATGATGTATACAATATGATTTCGAGACATAAAGGAAAGTATGTAGTATCCTCCATATGGATATACAAGAACAAGTGTAGAAAGAAAGGTTGGTGATTTGCCTCAGAAAGAATAGACTATGACATGACATACTCTATTGACCAGTATATATCAAGCATAGAACCACTTGTACAGAATGATGAAGAAAGATAATACTCCACTTCAGGGGGAGTGACTATAGAAGATATCTGAGTTCGACACAATACGACATGATGGACAGCTTCCTGATGGATCGAGACTTTTGGTTTCCAACCTTCAAAGTTGAATGCAGAATACTAGGATATGTTGAAGATATGAAAAGATGAACTCATGGAAGATGTTATGATAAAAGAATACTAGAATGATGTTTGGGATATAGTACTCAAACCAGAAAGCAAGAATGTGGTATCTTACAAATGGATTTGCAAGATAAAATATGTCGCTGATAGAATTAAGGAAAGACTTGTGGCTAGAGGTTTCTATAAGAAAGAGGGAATTAATTCTGAAGAGACACTTACTCCAGGAAGCAAGGTACACTTCCTTCAGAACTATGATGGTAGTTGCTTCCATGATGAAGTAAAGACAATCCTTCCTTAATGGTATGATTGGGGAAGAGTTTTACATCGAAAGGATTTGAAGTTGAAGACAGATGGACTCATATATGTAAGTTGAAGAAGGCCCTCTATGGCATGAAGCAAGCTCCCAGAGCTTGGTATGGAAGGATAGATAGTTTCCTGTCAATTGTGGGATTTACCAAGAGTAAAGCTGATCCTAACCTTTATCTCAAGGTTGTAGAAGATGAACCTGTCATCCTGTTATTATATGTGGATGACTTATTCTTGACAGGGAAGGAGAAACAGATCATGGAAAGTAAGAAGAAACTAGCAGAAGAATTTGAGATGAAAGAACTTGGGTTAATGCAATATTTCCTAGGTCTGGAAATATGACAAAGTTAAGAAGAAATATTTCTCAACCAAGGAAAGTATGTGGTAGAGATATTGAAGAGATTCAATATGTTGGAATGCAAATCCATGGCCACACCCATGGACTCCAACCTGAAGCTGTTAGTTGATGACTCATCAGAGTTAGTGGATGTGACTAATTACAGATAGATCATTGGGTCATTAATGTACTGAACAAATTCCAGACAAGACATTTGTTTTGCTGTGAACACTTTAAGTCAATATCTTGTTCAACCAAGATGGGTTCACCTAGTAACCACAAAACATGTGATGAGATATCTGAAAGGGACTATAGATTTTGGTCTATACTATGATGGTAGCCATGAGTATAGATTGTATGGCTACACAGATGCAGATTGGGCTGGAAGCATCTCAGACAGGAAAAGCACATTAGGTAGATGCTTTTGTTTGGGGTCTGCTATGAGTTCATGGTTTAGCAGGAAATAGTCCAGTGTTTCTTGTAGCACAGCTGAAGCAAAATACATAGCAGATTGCTCTGCTAAGTTGTGAAGTCATATGTTTTTGGAAGCTGATATCAGGTCTCTTTGACCTGAAGATGGATACTACAATGATTCTATGTGATAACCATATTTGTGATGACAGAGAACCCTGTGTTCCGATTGTAACACAGAAAAATTTGGTATTTCTACATACGAGATAAGATGTAGATGATTATGTTTAAGTATTCCCATACTAAATATATAGATGATGTTTCAGTATTTACATACTGTAGATGCAGATTATGATGATTATGTATTTCTATGCTAAAGATGTATATGATGATGGTTTGAATGATGATGTATTGATGAAGCCTCTGTCTCGGGTAAAGTTCGAACACTTTCGAGAAAAGCTTGGTGTTGTTCGAAAAGACCTTCCTCGAAAGGGGGAGTAGTGATGTTGTAGTGGGATTGTATCATCCCTGGGCACTTGCCCTAAAGTGATCCGGAGACCTCGGTCCTCAAGAATGAAGAGGGATTGTATCATCTCGAGACATCTGTCCAAAAGTGATCTGGTGACCTCGGTCCTCGAGAATGAAGAGGGATTGTATCATCCTGGGACATCTGTCCAAAATAGATCTGGTGAATTCGGTCTTCGTGAATGTGGTGGGATTGCATCATCCTTAGACTTCAGTTCAAAATGTATCCGGAGGTCTTGGCCCTCGTGAATGTGGTGGGATTGCATCATCCATGAACTTCAGTTCAAAATGTATCCAGTGGTCTTGGCCCCCGTGAAAGTGGTAGGATTGCATCATCCTTGAACTTCAGTTCAAAATGTATTTAGAGGTCTCGGCCCCCGTGAAAGTGGTGGATTGCATCATCCCTAAAACTCGGTTCAAAATGTATCCAGAGGTCTCGCCCCCCGTGAAAGTGGTAGGATTGTATCATCCTTGAACTTCGGTTCAGAATGGATCCGGTGACTTCAGTACTCAAGAACGTGTGTTGATCCTGTAATTCTTAGAGGAAGGATTGTCTAAGTGCCACATATGTTTTGATCCTATAATTCTGAAAGGAAGGATCATTAGTAACTCCGTAAAGACCTAAATCCCATAATTTTGAAAGGAAGGATCATTGAATTGATCCTGTAATTCCAATAGGAAGGATTGTCTGAGTTCCACAGATGTGTTGATATCGTAATTCCAATAGGAAGGATTGTCTGAGTTCCACATCTGTGTTGATCCCGTAAATCCAAAAGGAAGGATCATTAGTAACTCCGTAAAGACATAAATCCCGTAATTCCAAAAGGAAGGATCATTGAATTGATCCCATAATTCCAATAGGAAGGATTGTCTGAGTTCCACATATGTGTTGATCCCGTAATTCCAATAGGAAGGATTGTTTGAGTTCCACAAATGTGTTGATCCCATAATTTTGAAAGGAAGGACCGTTAGTAACTCCGTAAAGACCTAAATCCTGTAAAATTGAAAGGAAGGATCGTTAGTAACTCTGTAAAGACCTAAATCTCGTAATTCCGAAAGGAAGGATCATTGGTATTTCTGTAAAGACCTAAATCCCGTAATTCCGAAAGGAAGGATCATGTTGATGTTTTCATGATGTTGATGTTTTTATGATGATGATGACGTACTGATTGAAAGATCAGAATATGATGATGATGTTGTTGCTGCTGATGATGATGTTCTCTGATCGAAAGATTAGAGTATGCTGATGATGATGTTTCTTTGATCAAAAGATCAGAAGTTGTTGATGATGATGATGTTCTCTGATTGAAAGATTAGAATATGATGATGATGCAGTTGCTAACGATGATGATGTTCTATGATCGAAATATCAGAATATGATGATGATGATGTTTCTTTGATCGAAAGATCAGAAGTTTCTGATTATGATGTTCTCTGATCGAAAGATCAAAATATGATGATGATGATGTTTTCTGATCGGAAGATCAGAAGTTGCTTATGATTATGATGTTGCTGCTGATGATGATGTTTTCTGATCGAAAGATCAGAATGCGATGATGATGATGATGTTTTTGATCGAAATATCAGAATGTGATGATGATGATGCCGTATTATCAAAATATGATGATGATGACGTAGTGATCGAAAGATCAGAATATGATGATGAGTTGATGTTAGAGTATGATGATGTTTCTTATCGAAAGATTAGAGGCTGATGATAATTATGATTCTGATTGAAAGATAAGAATGTGATGATGATGATATTTTGATGCTGATATTTTGATGATGATGATGTTGATGTTTTGATGATGTTTTCATGGTGATGTTTCTGATCGAAAGATCAGAGTATGATGATGATGTTGTTGCTGATCAAAAGTCCAAAGTGTTGAAGATGATGTTCCTAATCGAAAGGTCAAAGTGCTGAAGAATATGTTGCTGATCGAAGCGATCAAAGTACTGATGATGCTGAAGACTAAAGATTGAAGATGAAGACTACATGATGTTGAAAAGCTTCCAATGATTTATAGATGTATCACCCTGATGATGTTGATGATGTCCTCTATCTCTCTCCTATTATTGTTGTTGTTGATGTTGTTATAGAATACCCTTCTCGTTAAGGGGGAGTGTTGAAATATTGTAACTTTGAAGAATATTCTATATGTATTTCTTTGTGGTCCCCGATGGTCCTACCCGGAGAACCACTTGTATTACTTTGTACCTCGATGCTCCTAATCGGAAGAACCAATAAGAGTCATGAGGCAGTCCCCTATAATTGTAAAGGTGGGTCATTAGCACCCCAGTGTGGTTACTTGAGCCTACATGTGTAACTCGAGCCTACATGATTAACTCGAGCCTACATGACAGATGATTTAACTTAAGTGAACGGATGAATATAAATAGAGGTGTAGTGCTCCTCATTTATGACATACACTTTCACTTGTGTAGCGCATTAGTGGAGAAGAGAAGTAGCTGGAGAAGGAGGAGGATCAGGATTTGATCTCCTTGCTGGTTTTATCTTTTATCTTTTTGGGGCATCTATATTGAGGAAGCTTTTGCTGGGTTTTTTCCTTTAGGGTTTTCCCAGGATAAATATTTGTGTTCCTTTTGTATGGTTGTGCTTGTCTATCTTTCAGTGATCCTGTTTATATGCTTTTGTTATGAAAAATGAAATGAAATATTGATGTCTTAGCTAAGCATATGAAAATTTAACAGAGTCTAATGTAAAATTATGATACAAAACTTGCACTTAGTTAAACAATTTTTGGACTAGGAAGATAAGGGTATTTTGTTGAGAAATTTATCAATAGGGAAGGGGGAAAAGGGAAGCAACAAAGGAAAATTTCAGGAAAGTAAGAGAATATTCCTTGACACATTTATATTAGGGACCATTTATGTTTCAGAGTCAGCTATGTTGAAACTTACTCCCACGCTTCTGGGTCACCCAACCGTGAAACTGGGAAGACTCATTCAGATCATTTCAACCAGAGGCTTGGGGAATATACAAAGATGCTATCATAAATTTATAAGGTATCCAATAAGTTTTCATATGGTTAGGAACAATTTTGTAAATTTTTGGGTTTGTTTGGCACGAATTGGGAAAAATTGACAATTTTGGCCTAGTGAAGTCTTGCGCAAAGATGGCTTCTAAAACAGGGTGTAGAACCAACTGAATCTCAGTTTATGGGTTTGTATGGATAGAGGGGTCCATCAAAAACATCCAAAAACTTCCAAAATTTCATTCTGATGCACAAAAATATCTTAATTACAAAAATGGTGAGACTAGTCAAATTTAACTAGTCAACTAGCTAGGGTGTGCAATAATTTATAAATTTCGTATATGTTTACATACAGGATTGCTAATAATCTAGTGGGAAAATAAGGCTCATTCATGGAAAATGAACATAGTATATTTTTGGAACATGAAATCTTACTGTATTACAAAAGTGATAAGATGGTATTTGGATGAAAATAACATAAATAATATTGGAGTACTGATCTCTCAATAGATATGATCCAAAATTGAGGGAAGGAGGCCCAAATATCTCATCAAATTGGAAATTGTACAATAGGTGAAGCTGGGATTCACTGCATCTCATCTTCAAAGGGTGGTTGAGTTGCTATAGATGTTTGATTTGAAGCTTAGGATGCTGATCATAAGCTCACCATCACCTGCAATGAAAGTAGAAGGGGAGAAGAAGAACGAGAAAGAGGAAGAGAGGAATTAGGAAAAATATCCCAATAGGATGAGGTACAACACTCAGTAATGAAGCTTAGCTTCAATCAATATCACAACATACATTATCCAAACTGAGTAAATGAGCTCCAATTTTCTTTTTATAAACCACTGGCGACTTGTTTAGCAGGTATATGTAATAGGTGACCTGTGATAGCAATTCATCCACTTAGAAATCCTAAAACTAACCATGAATGTGCCCTCCTTGTGAATTTTGGCAAGTTTGAGTCCTTAAATATGTTTCCATTCTTGTATCCTTCATCCCATTTGGAAACTGTGCTTTCCTTGACACATAGTTGCTATTTTTCCTTATGACAACTTTTCTTGACTTTCATGCTTTTGTGACTGAACTCCAAAAGGGAAAATACACCCTCCTTTGCTATGATGTTTCATGCTTTTCATCATGACAAATTTTTCTTCCTTTTGCTTTTGTCACTGTGCTCCAAAATGGAAACTACGCCCTCCTTTGGTATAATGTTGCCTTTTTGTGACTGAATTCTTTTCTTTGGCTTTTTAGCACTTTCCATCTGATTTCTATTGTTATATAGTTTCTATTTCTCCTCCTTGGAAAGTTGGATTTCCCATTGCGCCCTCCTGAAATGGCAAGCTCAATTCTACATATTATTTGCACATTAATCAATTAATTAGTGAAATAAAACTAAGTATAAGCCTCATAAATAATATTTGGACAAAATTCCCTAGGTGAGGTAATTAATGCATCTTTTGAACCCCAAGGTGTTGGGCAAGGTCAACACTTTTACGTACAAAAATATGGGGACATGACAAGAGAGAAGTGCTACAAATGAGAGTTTGTAGAGACACCCTAGTTAGTTAATTTGTCATCAAAAGAGTTGACTTGTCTCCTGACATGATGGAAGGTGATGGTCACAGCTCAGGCGAGGAGGAAAGCTAATTGTTGTAGATCAAATTCAACCTCCAAATGGGGGATATTTTGGTGATATTGGATCCATTTTGAATTCTAGTAGCCATATTAAGGATGAGCTGCAAATCCCCCTCCACTATGAGTGCAAAGAGATCATGGTGGAAATAAAGTGGAATCCAAAAGTAGGTCAGTTAGTTCAGCTGCATTATTTATTTCAATGCTAAGTGAGGCATAAAATATTTTAAGAATATTGTTTGTGAAGGATCTCAAGACTCCTCTATATCCAGCTTTCCCAAGATTCGCTTTAGAAGCTCCATCAAAATTCAGCTTGTAGAAACCAGGAGTTGTGCCACTCCAATAGTTTAGATTAGAAATATGGTGAATCTGGGGTGGAGATGAAATTGCAGGTGGGAGGGAAGGGAGATTCCAGCTCTCCAAAATAATCCTTTCAATCCTAAAGGTCCCAATCGTTCCAATTTCCAAACAATTTATATTGGATTTGATTCATTTTCAAAAATCTTGAGTTTGTGTTCCTTCCAAATGTTCCAGATGACGAAACCCGGGATAAGTTTCCAAATTCTATTTAGAAGAGGATTATGGTAGGGATGATTGTGCCAGTGCTTGATAGTCTTGGAAATGTTCCCTCAATAATGATCAACTCTTCTACATAAAGATGATATCCTGTCCTAAATATTGTTTAAGAAGGAGCAATTGTCAAAAAGGCGATCCGTAGTTTCCTCTTGTTCTTGACAAAGGGCACACTGTGAAGGTCCTATGAAGCCTCTTTTTAGAATATTATACCAAGTGAGAAATAACTTGGGTGACACTAACCAGAGAAAGATAGTTACTTTGGGCCAGGTTTCTAACCCTCGGATTTTGGCCCATCTAGGATCTAGATGCTTATTGGATGAGTAGGTGGAGAGATGATAGGATTCATTGATTGAGAACATACCCTTAGGTTTGTAGCCCCATATGAGAATGTTAGGTTTGTATGAGCCTTTGTTGAAGGTCCTCCTAGAGTGGTTCAGAGTAAGTCTGTTGTTGAACCAGATTCCATCTGTGGTGTGGCAGCCAACCACAAATTTCCTGTTGATTGTCTTGGTCCCAAAAGTATTAACTTTTTCATGGTTGAGAATTTGAAAAGAGTCATGTCTATATTGGAGATTGTGGAATATTCTATACTGCGGAGTTAGTTCCAAGAGTTAGTCCAAAAATTAGCCAAAGAGCCATCATGGATTTCCCAAAATCTATGTTGTTGAAAGAGGTGGCGCTATGAGTTTTCCACATTCAATATGAGAGATCCCTTTATATCCAAAGAGTAACGTATGAGATTTTGAGTGTGCTAGTGGGAAACATATTTTTATTTTATAACTGGGCCCAAGGGATGTTATTTTTGGTGATCCAATTCCACCATATTTTGGCACTTAGAGTTTCATTATTTTTGGGGGGGTCCCAAAGACCTAGAACCCCTTCCTCCTTAGTTAGGAAAACAATTTCCAATTTAACCAAAGACCAGTTATGAGATACCTTGTCCCCTTGTCATAGGAAAGTGCAATGAAGAGTTCAGATGGAATTAATTACCCATTTAGGGGATTCTAAAACAAAGAAAAGATAAAGAGGCATGGCTTGTAAAACCTATTTGATTAGGACCAGGAATCCAACCAGATTTAGAAAGCAAAAAGTCCAGAAGGAAAGTTGGAGCTGAAGTTTGTCAAGAAGGTCCTTTGAAGAGGACTGCTGGGGGACTGAGTTAATAAGGGAGGCACCAATATATTTTGAAGGGAGGGTAGAAGATTTAAATCCCAAGATTCTGGTGATATTCATTTGAGTGGTTGGAGGGGTGTTAAATAAAAATATGGATGACTTATTAGGATTTAGGGCCATACACGAGGCTTTGGAGAAGGTGGTGAGGATGTCATGAAACTTATGTGCCTCTTGAAAAGAAGGATGGCCCATTAACACGTTATCATCGAAAAACTGTTGATGGGTAAGGGGGTTATGATCATGAAGAGAAAAGAATTTTAAGGTTCCAAAGGGTATTTCATGGTTGAGAATGCGACCTACAGCTTCATCCATAAGGATTAATACAAAGGGGGAGAGTGAATCACCTTGTCGGATGCCTCATGAGGGATTGAATGCTTTTGAGGGAACACCATTAAGGAGGACATAAAAGAAGGTCAAAGAAATAAGACTAAGGATCCAGTGAACACAAGAGTGGTCAAAGACATAGAAAAGAAGGATTTTCTCGATGAAGTTCCAACTAAGTTTATCGAAGGCTTTGGATAGATATAAATTGAGGAGCATTCCAATCGTTTTGGATATTTTGAGAGAGTGGATGACTTCATGAGCTAGGATAATGCCATCAAGGATATGGCAGCCTTGAATGTATTCGGTTTGTTCTGGGGAGATAAGGAGGGGGAGAAGAGGCTTGAGGCGGTTGGTGATGACCTTTGTGATAATTTTATAAAGAACATTGCATATTGCTATGGGACTATACTTACTAGGAGTGGCTTCCTTGTCTTATTTCAGGATGAGGGTGGGGTAGGTGGTGTTGAGGGTTTGAAGAACTCTTTGATTACTATGAGATTCTTAAACCAATTCCCATATATTGTGTTTGAGTAGATCCCAGCAAGAGTAGAAGAAGTTGATGGTAAATCCATCTGGACCTGGTGCTTTTTCCTCCTTCATTTGTTTAATAGTCATTTCCACTTCTTGGAGCGAGATGGATCATATGGGAGAAGCATTTTTATCTTTAGTCACTGGAGAAGGAATGCGCAAAGCGACTTGTTGAATTCCATCTCCACGGTTTGGATCGCTTTCAGTGAGAAGATACTCATAGAATGTGAACAGTTCTGCTTCAATGTCTTTGTTAGTTTTCAGTCTGGTGCCATCCGATTTTTTGAGGTGGGTGATTCTATTGTGCATGCGATGCTGGATTGTGGAGCGATGAAAGAAAGAAGTGTTGCAATCACCTTCCTTTAGCCATTTGATTCTTGATTTTTGTTTCCATAACATCTCTTATTTTTTGGAGCGATCTTCTATCCGAGAGAGGAGATCTTGCTCTTGTTTCTCCTTTTTCTCTATTCTATCTTCAGTGATGATCTGTTGTTGAATTTGTTACATTTCCTATTCAAGTTTCGGTTTTCAAGTGAAGATGTTGCCAAAGGTGTGTCTGTTCCAGTTTTTTAGAAGGATATTTAGTAGTTTAAGATTCTTCTACATTCTAAACATGCAAGAGGTTCCTGTGACCTGAGTTGTGGACCACCAGCCCTTGATAATGTATGAGAATTATGTGTGTGAGAGATAGAATTTATCAAATCTGAAGCGCTTTCTATGAGCTGCATTGTTTTGTTTCCAGTTGAGACACATGGGCCAGTGATCCGAGCTAGATAAAGGGAGGATGAATGCTGCAATTTCCTCATTCCTAAGGATAAAGTGATCAGAGATGAGGAAACAAACCAGCTTCGAAGAGATTTGAGAGGTGCCACAATTTTGGTTGTTCCAGGTGTGGATGAAGTTGTTGGTTTCCACATCCACAAGACTGTTGTTGTCAATGATCTCTTTGAAGAGGAAATATTCTAGGGAGAGGGTATGACGACCTCCATTTTTTTCCTTCAGCGAGGTGATAATATTGAAGTCCCATCCTATGATGTCGAGAGTGTGAAGATGTTCCTGAATATTCCAATGGAGAAAATTCAAGAACCTGAGCTTTTGATCTAAGAGCTAGGGGCCATAGACATTATAAATCTAACCATGCATATTAGTGCCAATGGGGAAAAAATGAGTTGATATCGAGTTACGAGTAGCCGTGAAATTATCGAGGATGATATCGGCTGGGTTCCCGAATATTCTTAGTCCTCCAGACGCCCCTGCTGAATCCACAGATACAGATCTATGAACTTTCCAAAGATAAGACATAAAGTTCTCCAAGTTGTCGCTATTTGATTTGGTTTCTTGAAGCATGAGAATAGTTCATGCTAGATATTTTTTTTCAACATTCTGTTTTTGCTAGGGCTATTAATCCCCCTTATGTTCTAAGAGATCACCTTCAGTGGGAAACATTTTGGTTGGGGGGGAAGAACTCCATGAGCTAGGAGTATTGCCCTGATTCAACAAATTTGGTACCAAGGACCGCTATTCTTTGTATATTTTTTTTTTGCCTCTCTTTTTAGCTTCTATGGAACCTTTTTTTCCTCCTTTGATTCGATTTTGATGATTCCAAGTCTGGATCGAGATTTGGATTTGCTGAGAATATCCTTTAGAAGCTGGATTTGTTTGGGTTATATCACATGGAATATTTTATTTCTGCATGCATCCCCTAGACCTATGAGATATACATCTCACATTTCTATATCTCCCATGTCTTCGTCCAATAGGACATCTAGATCTGGGGTGGGAGTGGATATTTCCAAGGTTGGGTCCATATCCATTGAGTAGAAGGGTTGTTTTGATGAGTTTGCACTTGGATTCTCGCTAGCTTCTGCTAAATCTTTACCTTTTTCTGTCTCTTGATGTATTTTTTTGTTGCTGGTTGGGTTTCTTCTTCTTCAAAATATTTGACTTCATACGGAGTGGTCAGAGCTTCGAAGCGGTCAGAGATTCGAAGATATTTCTTGTAATGGGGTTTTAGGGTTTACTTATAGTGGTATTTTTCTTTCCTTGTCTTATTCTATTCATTACATTTTTGAAACCCTCTTCATCCACTTTTGGAGTTTTTTTTATTATCAGAGGCGATCATGTTTAAAGGTGTTCTAGAGGAAAGTGTTCCTATGGCTAGGGGTTAAGTGGCCATCAACATACTAGGTTTGCAAGTAAATGTAAACAATATTCAGAGATTATAATGGTTCATACCTTAGTCAAATGAAGGTTGATCCAAGAAACCCTTCAATCCTCCTCTTGTTCCTCTTGCTCCAAGAGACCTGCAAAAAAATTATACTTTTCTCAAACCAATATGACCACATGTAAATAAATGATAATTAAATAAATATGAAATCCTAATATGATTAACATAAAAATCTGATCATAAACAAAGATTCAATATCCATTACAAAATGATTGGAAGAGGAAGAGTATCACATATTTATTAATCATGGAAGAAGTACAAATATTACCTTCTCCTCAAGCTAGGCACCTCACGAAACCTTGATCTGGTTGTTTTTCTTCTCTCCTCCAAGATATGCAACACAAGGATGACAATATAGGGAAAAGGTGGAGGGAATGAGAGTCCCAATTCCTCTTGCATAACAATGCAAAAGTTCAAGTCCCCTCTCAGAGACCTCTCTCCCTCTATTTATTCCTTTCTGAAGAGATAGTGTCGAATAGGGGCTAGTTACAAGTTCCCAATTCAGTTCCATAACTTCCCAAACCACCACTAATTTGAGATTTTGGATATTTTTATTATTTTTGACCACTACATGATGTAACCATAGGTAGCATGAAGGAAAATTCGAGAATACAAAATATTTGAAATGTGGGTATCATGAAGGAAAATTCATTGTTAGGTAAAAAATATCATTTTTAGGATTCTTCTGTGCATTTTCAGGATTTGGAGTCTTCCGTAAAGTTGTTCCTGAATCAGATATATTTCTAACGGTCTAAAGAAAAGGTTAAACTAATTTACATAAATTTGTATATGGCTCCTCCAATATAGGTGTTTTTCCAGTGACTTTGATAAAGTGTTGTCATGGAAGTGTCAAAATGCGACGAAATCATGGGAAAGTGGTCACATGCAGAGATGTGTAATTTTAGGCTATAAAAGATTCACCCTAATGTATGAGTCTAGAGGGGAAGGTGATAGCCAAAATACATTATAAAATGGAAACAACTGAGTATGGAGAGAGAAAAGAATCCAAGATCAAAGGCTCGAACAGAGGTACCTGAAGGAGAGATAAATGTTAGATCAAACTGATCTCTTAGACATACATATCCATATAAAAATTATTTCCATAAAGATACAGGTGGATCGAACATATGTATAACTAATGTAACTATCATGGTCGCACAATATGAAAAAAGGAGCCATATCAAATCTAAATGAGTCATGGCCACCAATGAACAAAGTGGATCCATGCTCAACAATTGATCATAGACACAAGAATACAAGGTGGATCTATGTGTCAGCAACTGTCATATGAAGTGTGACAAGGTCTTGCGCAACTCGGGAAATAACATAAAATGACAACATTATTTTCGGTCCAAGGTATTCAATCCAAACCACCCAAATATGTGAATCCTAACCATGCAAATAAATGAACTGAATTCGAACATGGAGGAAACCGTTTGATTACCAGTCAATGATAAGAACCGTTAACAGACGTGAGGAAAACCACCATTAATGAAAATGGTCCCCAAGGTACCTAGTACATTCTAACAAGTGTGAATACAAGGTCTTGAAGTCAAACACTTGAATAATCCATCGACTAGGAGACATTAAGGAATTCCCACTACCCAATAGCAAGGGAAATTTCCACTGATCACTACAATTCCCAAGGTACTGTCATAAACTCTAAATCTCATTCCCAGATAAAGATGTGTTGACATCAATACGAAGATATCCATTGGAATTAAGGCATTACGACATCCTCCATCATCCAACATGATGTAAATCAAAGACATATTGGATCGAGAGATGGTACAAAGTTTTATGACATGATCCGTAAAATACATGATGTAATGATCTGATACTAGGGAATGGCCGACACAAAAGTTCAAGGAAAATACAGAATGATCGACAAAGGTTTATCCTTGAGCATTGAGCACAACACAAAAGTGACTTATGAATATTTTGACACAAGGGGACCAATGGCACAAATATGCAATGTAGGAGACATTGGCATATTCCCCATATAATTAGAAAAGAATCCAACTGGAGGAGTTAGAAACTCTAAATCATGATAAGGTCAAAAACTTAGAACCCAACTATTGATATACTCAAAACTGGTGCTTTATTCAAGGACACAAGACTTGCTGACGTGATGTAAAAACACATGAATGAACTTCCCTTCCCTCTTTCTTGTCAAGGTTTAACAAATCCAAGAAATAAAAATCAGGACCTTCTTCATTTTTGACAAGCTCGAAGAAGAAATAGAAGAATGCTTGATAAAGCAATGATTCATGGATTTTATGAGCCCAAACTAGTGGATGCTTGATGGTGTTTTAATAGTTTTCAGAGTCTAAAAACTCCAAAGAAGACTCCAGGGTTTTTTTTTTCTTTTTAAATTTAGTCTCCTAAGTCCGAAAAAGTATAAAACAATCCAAAGGAGAACTCTCTTATCCTAGGTGAACTAAGGTGTGACTTTTTCATAGTTAGTCGACAAGGTTCGAAAAAGGGTTAAACTATCACCAAACCAATGCTCCTTCACAAGTGAGCATAACACTCTAGTTTTAATGAGTGTGAAGGAAAGAAATATCACTCGGAAATTTCCATTTATTTATGAGAATGGTACGGGAAACAATAAAATCGATGCTTTGTTCTAGAGTTTAACAAGCATGACAAAGACATAAAGAATGCTCGAAATGTGTTTCATGTTTAGGTCTAGAGCATGAAAAAGAGAAAACTAATCTTGAATAGGTTCCTCTTCCGTAAGTTTGGTCCTCCATGTCCGGAAAAGAGATAAACCTATGCCTAAATATACTCTTCTAGATTCTGAAGAAAATAGAGTAGTCCTTTTTCGTAAGTAATCAACATGGTCTGAAAAAGTAATAACCAACCACTGATGTGGATGATTGTTCAATTTACCTTAACGAGTCTAAGAAAACAAGTTAACTTGACAATCTAGTCAATTTTAAGGAGTTATACCCAGGATTAAAGATAAATCCATATATTTCTCGTGAGATTTTAACGAGTCCAAAAAATTCAACTAGTGACCTCCTTACTATTATTAACGAGATTTAAGGAGAGCTGAAAGAATGCTCTAAAAGTGAGGAGATGAGTGTCAGAGGCATGTGAAGGCTAGTTCCAAGTGCAAGGAACAAACCTAATAATAATGTAAGGAAAGCGAGAAATATAAGGACACTTGGGGAGCATCTCCTCCAGGTAAAAGGTGTCAAGTTGCAAAGAAAAAATTATACAAAGCTGAACAATAGTGACAGCAACAATGAGGGATTATTTAACGAGCTAAAAGTGTGGAATCCAACATCATGCTCATAAGCACAAGTATGGTATATGAAAATGAAATTATAGCTTGAACAACAAGTTAAGGCCATTAAACAGTTTTTCATCCAACTACAAATAATGTCTCCAAGAAACAACAACATCAGAATCATATTCAGAAGAAAAGATCCGATGTAGGTCACTTTGGAAAAAACACATGCAACTTTGCTATCTTCTATAAAAAAAGAATTTAAGGTAGAATCAACCGAAGAATATTCTATAGTGATAAGGCTTGAGGATTTATAATCAATAATATAAACCTTAGAGGAAAAGAAAAAATCAAGAAGGGAGATAGAGTTTGCAGGGAAAAAATCAATATCATCGGAGCTGAAAACTCTAGAAGAAAATTGAAGCTCATCAGGATCATTGACTTACTTTACAAAGGGAGATTCCAAAGACTCAACAATACCAACATAAGAATATTGATCAATGGAAAGATCAAGCTTATTAAGAAAATCAGAGTTAGACTCGTTACGAAGAGAAACTTCCTATGGCTTGGGGTGTACCACAACAGACTGGATGACACTATAAATCAATCTATTCTAATATGAAAGAGAAATAAAGGCATCTAACACTAAGGGATATGAAGCATACCTTATTCCGGATGGTCTATGTAGATCCCCGTTGAGATTTTCCAACACGCTTGTATTCATAATTCGCTCTCAACAACATCAAACAAGATAAGCATGCTATATATCGAAGTGTTAGGCCTACTCTAGTATTTATAAACAATCATGTATAAGCAAATAAATACATCCATGGAAACAATATTGATATTTATGCACATGTATTGGACAAGAAATGGATATTTCTATTAATAAATTAGAGACAAAATAGTGACAACCTTTGTCGACACTTCTTCAAACCTGAGAAACCGAGTCCTCCACTTGGACCTCCACCACTTCAATCCTCCATCACAATGGAAAGCTTACAAAGAAAATGAAATATTGGGAACAATAGCATTTTGTGCTCCAAAGGGACAAAGGGATGCAGACTCAAGCATAAACAATTGAGGAAACAATGAACTATAGTTTCCTTACTCTCCAATTTCTCCTCCTTCCATGTATCCAAGAGGCTCAATATATAGCACTCCAAATAGGAAATGGAGGGTCAAGTCCGAGCATTCTCAAGGAATATGGAAGGCTAAGAGTCAAGTTATTCAGGACTCTATGAGTAAAACTCCAAATTTTTTTGTCTTCATGCACATTTCTCGATGTACGTGGGTTTTGGCTCAAAAGATGCATGTACACACTGATATTGCTTTAAAAGTCGCGTATACACATAAACAAGTGTTTTTTCGAGACTTTCTCGGGACATCAAAGTATAATATGAGCAAAGGGGGTCCAAGGATTCTGTAGAGAGACATGGAATGCCATAAAGATGTGATCTACAAGGTGTGGTAAAATAAGCTATAACAAATTCCTCCTAATGTGTGAGTTCAGAGGGGTAAAATGATGCCCGAAATACATTATATCCATCCCAGAAGTGGATTAATGAAGACCCCAGTGGAAGAACCATAAACTCAGCAATACAATATAATGATCAATATTTGCATATGACTGCAAATATACATATAGCAATCCTAGATACATAAGAGTACAATGGCCATGAATAGGCAGGATATACAAATGTCATGTGTGGTCATTGCCACGTACAATATACAATGAATCAAGATCTCCATAATGGATGAAGATATCTGATAATACACTGGAATATGGTCACGAAAGTTGACATCTCATGAATATTGACACAATCAAGGAGGTAGCATATGTGGAATGCCATAAATCTTGGAGGTCTTCTATGAAAACTGCTATGAGTAAATGTCCTACCATGTGAATAAAGGTGTTGAGATAAAACATGGTAGCCCATCGTCTGATTACCATTCATTGATGTATACTGTTAACAGATGTGAGATATACCACCAACAATGATAATGGGAATCAAGGTACAAAGTGAAATATAACAAGTGTGATATGTGTTGAGGTCGAACACTCGAAAGAATCCATAGATCAGGGGACATTGATGTATTCCAAAAACTATCACTGGTGAGAGAACCTACCACTGATGACTGTAAGTATCAATGCACTCAAATGGACTCTAGACTCCTATTCCAGAAAAATGATCTGAAGTTGGTGGAATGGAATCCGCTGGAAGGAGGGAATTAAGGCATCCCCCATCAACCAACACGAGGTACTCAGCAGCGCTGGATAATGTGGAAGAACTCAAATGAACAAGATGTTCATGAACTAGTAATTGTACTGGGAATGACTGACATGAAAATTCAAGATAATTGAGGAATGGATGACTTAGGATAAAATTCCTTTGAACAAGAGAATAAGGTGAATGGTGACTGAAGGTAGGAAGCATAGACTCATTATGCAAACTGGGACATCTCTGCGATGCATAAGGCATCAACAGAGGCTCCATAGGGGCTGGAAGCATAACCAGTCGATGGAGAAAACTTAGAGTAACAAGTATAGATCCTAAAGTCATACTACCAACCCAACCAATGGATCTGATATACAGTTCTCTATTGGAAGGTGACATGACTTGGTAGCTGCCAAATATAATATCATTTCTTGTCCGAATTTTTATGTCTTTTGATTATTTTTGACTTTTTCAGATTTGAAAATCTTGAAAAAGAATAAAAGTGCTTAAAAATAGTATACATCTAGGAGGAGACGAGTGTCGTAAATAATCAAACTAGTTCCAAGTAGTGGAACATACCTATGCTCAATGCAAGGAAGCATGTGCAGGATAAGGACACTCAGGGGTAGGTATCCTCTCGGTAAGGGGTGATCAATATGCAAAGGATGTGTAAAAGTCTCTGGTTGGCTAGGATTGAGACAATCTTGGGCTACATGGATTATAAATCTAAAGTGGGGAGCTGAAATAAAGCTCAATAGGGAAAGAAAAACACATGAAATGCAATTACAACTTGATATACAAGGGATTCCCTATGGGAGATGGCAAACATAAAGTTCAATATGGATATGAAGCTCTTTCTCAAGGACATGGTGGGACTACAAGGGACTCCCAAACCTAGAGGACAAATCTCAGCATGGGTACCAAATTGCAAAACGAGATCTAACTAGGGAAGCCATGTATAGGAAAGCTCTACCACTTACATAATGTCACTTATAATAGCAGTATGAAGGTTCTGTGAAATTAGGAAGTGGGTTCATACCTAAATTCAAGGAGAAATGGTCATAAGACGATGCATAATGCAAGAGGAAATGTATTCCTAACCTATATGGAAGTTCAAAATTATACCTGTCATGGGAATGAACAGGTTAAATCCTTGGAGAGAGTGTACAAAAAATGGACCCTACATGATAATAATATTAGTCCAAAATAATTGGAAACAATCAGTAAAGAGTCCAAAATATAGGATATAGGGAGGATTGATCATGGAAACTACATTCAAAGGAAACAACGTGGTGGACGATGGGGCATAACAAGGAATGTAAGGTGTAAACCCAACGTTCACGTATCCACTACCACCCCCATGAGGGTTAAGACTGGACAAAGGATAGGAGAAGGGAGAGACTGTACAAAAAATGGACCCCATTGTACAGGACATTTCACCCTTGTAACCTAGGATCTGGGGTTACCAACTTACTAATAGACTTGCAGAAAACCAGCTTTTATAGAAAATGGAATGAGAATTGGAAGATATCTCAGCTTACCTGATTTATGACAGTTGATCCAAGCTTGATCTTCTCTTGCTCCAATCCTCTCCAAAGCTTCTAGGGATGCTTCTCTTCACCTGCAAAGAGCCAATTTTTCAAGCAATATCTCATACATATATAAATCATAGGTTAGACGAAAAGCATATTAGTAACATGATTGAACATATTCATTAAACCAATATACATGAGATAAACACAATACAATATTTGAAGAAGATTTATCTTTATTAACAAACAGTGAATAGGTAAGAATACAACCCAACTTCTGACACAAGGACTCCTTTGCAACTAAGGACTCTGAGTTCTGTTGCTCCAAGACTCTGAAGGTATACCACCAGCATAGCTTTTCTCTTCCATAATTTTTTTTATTAGCCCCATCCCAAGGCATCTATTTATACTTTGGGAAATAGAGAGGTCTCAAAGGTTAAGATGGTTGAGATAGTTGGGATAGCTATGGATTAGGGCCCAACTAATCTCCTATAATCACGATTTATATTTTTTAAGGTCGAATTAAGGTATATGCGAGTATTGATATAGGCAAGGTTTATGACATGCGGGTTCCTCAAAGGAAACTTGGGTATGAAAGGTATATGTGGGTTGCAATGCACATAGTCATGTATGACACATGAGTTGCAATCCAAATAGTCCCGTATGCAACCCAAAACTTAGAATAAAAATATATAAGGTTGGTATGAAGATAATGCATAAAACGTCATGCACATCTATAGTGTTTTGGACACTTCAATCCTAATTGTCCTTTTGTGTATCGACATGATGAATGTCAGCACTCGGATGGAGAAGTGCCATTTTGGTTGATAACAGATGCCCCCTAATGTGTGAGGTCAAGGGGAAGCGATGGATGAAATACATTACAAAATTTATCTTAGAGAACTTAGAACTCCAAGGATGCAGAGTATACCTGAAACAAATACATATCAATGTATATACAAAATCATATCTGAGGATGCCATGTTCAATATACTGGAACACTAGCTCCTTTACAATATTTGATTACATAATATGATACGGGTACAAGACCATGTATATTACAAAGGTGGATCGAAGCCACAATATACAATGATGAGTCTTCAAAAATATGGAAGTTGTGTAGGTGAACGTAACACAATCTTGTGCAACTTAGGTTATAGATGTGAACCTAAGGTCTTCATCAAAATACAAAGGAACTAGTACAATCCAGGCCATGTGAATAGATGTGTTGAAGTCGAACATGGAGAGGATTCAACAGATTGTCGATCCATAGGTGAAACTGACAACTGAAGCAAAGGAGTTCACCAATGATGAAAATGAATCCTAAGGTACCATTGTGAAAACTCTAGGTCTTCGTCTTCAAGAATTGCTGATGAGAAACCATGCTATGATGAGGAAGGTAATAAATCCTCCAACGGATCACAAGAGTGACTAGGAACTAGATAAAGGGAATGGAGACACAAGTAATATTTATATAGGATAATGATGGAATCAGGATAATAATTAGATGCAGGGATAAATCCTTGAACAGTGAGCATGACACAGAGATGACCCAAGACAGATTTTAACTTTGCCTATAGGACAACTAGACTTATCTGTCATGTAGGTGACATGATCGGATTCCCCATGTATAAAGGACAAGTGGAGGAGTAAGAAACTTAAAGTGATAGCTGAGTTGAAAGTGTATACTGAGACATGAGTATCGAAAAGTTCAAAGGGTACTATGTTAAAGGAGGACATGTTGCCACCATCTGTAACCTAAAAAAGAATACTTCTTCCTTATCTTTCCTGTTAAATTTTAACGAGTCCAGGAAAGTCAACTTAGGTCTCTCTTCATTTTTGACAAGCTTGAAGAGGGGAGAGAATAATTCTTGATAATGGCATTGATTCATGGATTTTACGAGCCCCGAACTAGTACATGCTCGTTGGTGTTTTCATGTTTAGAGAGTCTGAAAACTCTGAAGAAGACTCCATGGGGTTCCTTTTCCGTCCAATTTAGTCTCATGAGGCCGTAAAAGTATAAAACACACCACAGAAGAACTCTCTTAGCTTCTGAAGAAGTAGGGTGCAACTTTTTCGTACTTAGTTAGGGATGTTCAAAAAAGGTTAAATTACCACCTACCCAACGCTCCTTCAAGAGCAATTGATATCTTGAGTTTTACGAGTGCGAAGGAAAGCAACATCACTCGAAAATATCCATTTGGTTACGAGGAATGGAGCTTACAATAGTAAACTCGATGCTTTGTTCTTAGTGTTTAATGAGCATGAAAAAGACATAAAGTACACTCAGAATCTTTTTCATGTTTAGGTCCAGAGCATGAACAAGAGAAAAATAAGCTCATACCGGGCACTCCTTTTCTGTAAGTTTAGTCCCTCAGGTCCAGAAAAGTGATAAATATATGCCTGAGAATACTCTTCTCAATTCCATAGAAAAGAGAGTGATCCTATCTCATATTATTCCACATGGTCTGAGAAAGTGATAACCTACCACCAATGTGGATGCCTATTCACATATTCTTAACGATCCTGAATGAACAAGTTAACTCGGTAGCCAAGTCTATTTTGAGGAGTTAGACCTAGGCCTAAAGAAACTCCATAAGGGCGGGGAGCCTTATAAAGGGGATAGCTTGTTAAAAGAGACCAAAATAAGGCTCAATTTGGCATGAAAAAAAGATAAGAAGATTCCCCTAAACCTACGACAAATGCAGCATGAGTAGCAAAAGACAATCAATGTGTTCTAAACTAGGGTACTCATGGAAGGAAAGCCCTATCCACGAAAGAACAATGGTATATACAAGGTAATAATGGTTAAACACCATAGTATGTGGTCAAAGTAGTGATCCTAGTGTTAAAGCGGATTAGGTATAGATACAAAAATGTATATTAATGACCAAAATCCTATCCTATATGAGTGACTAACAACTTTAAATAACCTTGGACCTGTTTCATTAGGAAAACATGACATGGCATTGTTGAGCCTCATTTTTTTTTATCATTTTTGGCATTAAAATAACACATTTAAATGCATATTTTATTATCTTTTGTGTATTTTATGTCATGTAGATCGTTATTTAGTGCAAGGTAAGAACAAATTTAATGTTTATGCAACTTTGGTCATTATTATCATTTCTTATGGTTTTATTAATTAAAATTGGCATTATGTGAAGTATATTTAATATATTTATTAATTAATGTATTTGTTTGTAGAATCATAGTTTTTAGGAAAGCTTGCAATGGACATATTAGTGGAAATTATGCATGTTTTTAATCAGCCTGTGAAATAGACCAGTAAGCAGACACGCATTCAGCCAGACCTACGCATCACTATCCAGCTCATCGCGCAGCTCATTGTCTAGCTCATCGTCCAGCTCATCGTGCAACTCACTGTCTAGATTTTTGTCCAGCTTGTTAATCAGGCTATGTATTGTCCATAACCTATTTCAAGCATTTAATGTTGAAACAGTTCTGCAAATGGCCCGCTATCCATGCGTTTGGTTGATGGAGAAGCTACTATTCTAGAAGATCACCCTCATGCTACCACTTCTCGACATCACACATGATTATCATCCACGTGTTTGGTTGATGGAGAGTATTCATTCTAGAAACCCTACCATGTATGCTTCCTGTGCTTGACACCATTCCATCAACCACGATAAAAGAGGAGCCTGTGTGCCACGTTCTCACTGAAGAAAACTAGACTCGCATTGAAGAAGGGAAGAGCATCTGCATTGGTCTGTAATTAGTTAAAAGCCTTTATGATTGACTAAATATAGAGAGTGGTCGACCACTAAAGGGTCGACTTGCTCATTCCCTGTAAACATTGTATATAAATACCAGTCTCTGTGTGAGTGTGAGAGAGTTGTTCATTTCATTTGTTTAACAGTCATTTTTGGAGAGTTTTGTAACTATGTTCCATCATTTTAATAAAGAACTATATGTGTTGTTGTTATGATTCTGTTTGAGTAAGCGCTAGCCGGGAGTCACCCCTGATTGCTGACATGGCCCCTCATCAACCAGAGGTTTTCTTTTGTTGCTTGCATTATTTTTCTTTGTATCTAATTCAGTTTTGAGTTCTAGTTTGTTTATTTCATTAAGTTACTGTAAATGTTTATTTCATTTTCTTTCTATAATGCATTTTATTTCCAAAATTACATAGCTAGATTGCACGCATAGTTGTTTTCTATTTGTTTCTGTCATTTCATTTCTAGCTTATTATTTAGTTTTGTTCATAAGAAGATAGAGTAGATTGTATTTATCAATTTAAATAGAGTAGATTGTTTTTATCAATTTAAATAGATTAATCTCTGTTTATTTTTTTCTTGTTATAAGTTTATGCAATTTAAATTCCAGTTTGTTTATTAATATGCAATGATTTTCTTATTTTCATGTATTTGTATTTGTTTATTTCACTATTAAATATGATGATTAAATAGGTTTATTTATTTCCTTTATGCATTGTATAAACATGTTCATGAAATCAGCTGATAATTAGATCATTTAGGTCTTTTTCTACTGTTTTCTGTATACAGACTTCCATTCGGACTGTCTGTTCTATCTTTCATTCAAACTGCCTGTCTAGTCATTCGTCCATACTGTTATGCAGTCATTTGTCCAGTCTGTTATTCAGTTTATTGTTTCGTTTTTAATGTTTTAATGAGTTTTTAATCTATTTGAAGCTTTGTTTCTTTGGTTTTTAGATATGCTTTGACTGTAATAGTTAAACGACAGCTTTATTGATCATTTAGACTTAAAGTTACATTTCTTTTATTTATTAAAGTTTTATCCTTTCACTTTAAACATGTTTTGAGTTAGGGTATGTTTTGTTTCTTTTCTTTGTTTCTGATTCTTCTTAATGTTTTATAATTATACTTTTGGATTAATTTATCCATTTACATGCGAACTTAGGATTAGTAATGTTATCTTTAGGAATAGTTTCATGTTTCACTGTATGATTACCAAAAGAGACTCGTAGGATAGAATTCAGTTTCTTTATGAAATTTTTTGTTTGCTTCTCTTATTCAGTTTTCTTTATTCAGTTTTCTTTATTAAGTTTTCTACTTGTTTCTCTTACTTAATTTTCCATTCACTTATTTTAGTTTTCTTTGCATTATAGCCTTTTAAGTAGTTGTTGATAGTATCATTTTTAGTTAGGAGTTATTTGTCTATAAATTATTTAGTTGTTGTAATTGTATTTCCAAAAATACACTTTCTTTGAATAGTTATCTCTTGAGATCACTTAATAGACTTTGTTATTAAAAACAATGGTTATATCCTCATTTGGTAGTTGAAATAACAGAGTCTGATATTATCCTAGTCTAGTGTTTTGTTTTAGTTCAATCACATTAATAATTAAATTCTTAGGAGTTTGGCTTGGTTTTTTCTTTTTGAAATATCTTTCAATCCTTTGTTTGTTAAAATATTTCTACAATGCCCTAGGAACCCCTCTACCTTCGCATATATTTTGCATCAACTCGAAGCCTACCAACCCCGGTCGATAATTAAATATTAGGTGTATTAATCTAGTTGATATAAAACCCAACATTTTGGCGCTATTGCCAGGGAGTTGTTCTGTAAGGTAGAAAAAATAGATTTTTCTTATGAAGTTTAGTGATAGGTTGGTTGAGGGGGAGCGGTAATACGAGAGGTAAGAATCCGTGCATTTGTTATAATAGGCATCCCCAAACCCAGCAGTAGTAGTAGTCTAGGTTTTCCTTTAGTTTAGTTTTTCATGTACATAGTCTAGGATAGATAGGTTTCCGTTACATTACACAACAAAGGGGAAGGGGAGATGGTAAGATGCAAAGACAACTTCACTATGGAATTTCCATAGTGTGACATCCTAACGCATCCACTTTAGTGGGTCGCCCCAAATCCTTATTGTTCCTTTTCTGCACAAGTGTGTTTACTTTACGTAAAGTTTGATTTTTTTCCCTTAAGCATACTTTTCTTTTCGCAGACATAAAATAGTTTACTTTTTCATAAGTTCAATTTGATGTACGTGTGCCTTTAGGTAACTTACTTTAGTACAATTCACTTGTATGTGAGTGTAGGACTTATTTTAAAATTAAATCACTTAGTGGTGTTGTAAGTACCACCCATCCTGTTAACAAACTGACAGGAACATTTGAAAGAGGAACCCCAATATAATATATGAATAGTTACTTATATTGTGGGAAGCTATGGTAGGAGAGAAGGATGAAGAAGTCGTTACCTTTGAATTCCCTATTAGAGATCTAGGAGGAGTGGCACAAATACAATACGTTCCCCCGTCCGTTTTTCCAAATTTTCACATACTAGAGAATGAAGACCCCGATGAATTTTTATTTCAATTGGAATCACTTTGTAGAGCATATAATGTTCAAAATCTGAATTTTTTCCCTCTTACTTTGAAAGGAGCAGCCCTTCGATGGTTCATTATCCTAGGTGGGAATTGCATTCAAACATGGGAATATATGAAACATATATTCTTAAAACAATACCAAGATTATTGCAGATTCAAGGAGGATATCTTTGAAAT
This sequence comes from Pseudotsuga menziesii, assembly GCA_001517045.1. Lineage (NCBI taxonomy): Eukaryota > Viridiplantae > Streptophyta > Pinopsida > Pinales > Pinaceae > Pseudotsuga > Pseudotsuga menziesii. Next base: position 1,245,142 of record LPNX010389647.1, read on the forward strand.
AACCTAGGGAGAAGAAGAAAATTTGGAAAACTATGTCGAACACTTTCAATACAACCTTCAGAGATCAAAACTAAGACAGTCAGGGAAGGATACCTTGAAAAAACTTTTACTCAAAGGTATAAAAAATGAATATTTAGAAATATTAAACCTAATGGAAACATGTGATGTATCTCAGTTATCATATGATAATGTTTGTGAATTATGTAGAAGGTATTCAAGAGGAAAACTCAAGCTTAGTAAGAATATACTTTCTTCTCAGCCTCACCTTAACCCCTGTCAACCTTGTTCACAAAGCCTTTTTGTCTCATCTGATTATTATAGGGATACTCTCTCTTATGATGCAACACTTTCTGTTCTATAATATTTTCAACCATATCCCATTTTGCAGGCAGGATCAACTACATAAGCCAATCAACTGCACCTACCACAATTACCTTCTCATAAATATCCTTTATGCCCTATGCACATTCTTGTTTAATCTAGTCCACATTCTAACAAAAATAAAGCAGTACAATATGCTTATAGTGTTGAACTGCAACATTTACCCACCTCACCTACCTCACCAACATTATTACAAGAAATTCATACGAGACCTAGAGAGGTGGTAGATCTAGGAGTCATAGAGAATATGGAAGAAAATGAAGTTTCTACTTGGCCTTTTCCACAAGAAGACAAGATCAACCTGGAATGCCTCTCATTCGATGAGGGAGGGACATTAGGACCTGAATATTCCCCGTCACCAAACTTAGATTCTTCATACATCCTAGAGTTCAATGAAATATCTCGTGACATAACAAATGAAGAAGAAAACATAGAATACATAAGTCACATTGAAATATGGTTTCAAGAGGGAATAAAGCCACAGTACCATCCTCTTCTTCAATGCTTATTGCTGCTAAATCAAACAGGTTGCTTGGTTCGTCATATCCACACAATCACTGTAATATTTTTCTTGTATGTGGATAAAGGTATATTTTTTATTTTGCTTCAAACTTGGTTACATTGGAAGGATTCATACACTTGAATACAATCGTTATCTTTGTTTTTAAGTAGAATAGGATATATATGTAATTATGTGTGTTTGTTTCCTTGAATAAATAAGAGCCACTTTTGATAAAATTGATTACATGTGACTCTTTTGTTTTTATGTTTTTATGAATAAATTGAATCATCTAACAAGTGGTTTTGCAGTTTAATATTTTATCTCTATAAGCAATTGATGGAGTATTATTTGGAAATGGGAAGTACACTAAAACACTTATAAGGTATCTTAACTTTTCTTGGAAGTACTTTTAAATTTTCCAGGTTATAGTAATAATTAAAAACAATTTTTTGTATATCATTCTTAACCGTTTCTTTTATGATTAAGATAGTTTTGGTATTTTGATTCAGACATGTATATTTTTGATCTGCTATTTCAAGCAGTTGCTTGCTAAGACACACTTTCATATCTTACACATTTCTACCTATGAATTACTAGTTCATCCTTGATTCAAAATTTGTCTCTTGAGTATTTTGGTGATAACTTGAAAGTAAGTGGAATTTTTATCTGTGAGGAACATTACTTTACTTTATAAATAAGAAGGACTGTTAGGTTAAAGAACAACTTTCAATTATTCTCTTTTGACATGTTTTATGATCTGGCCATTATGAAATTACTTATAAGTTTATGTAAAAAAATTGAATTATGTGTTTAGAAGGACTTAACATGCTCTAGTACCAATCAGATTCCATATCTTTAATATCATTATACAAGGCAAACCTGTCGAGGTACTGAACAAGCTTGTTGGCAGTGGGTCAATGCTAAGTAAAAACTTAAAACAAGGAAGCTCAATAAATGCAGGAAAACCCATCAGGGTATTGAACAGGCTTGCTGGAAGTGGGGCTATGCTTGCATGGTACCAAGATAAACCCACCGGGGTACTAAACAGGCCTGCTGGAAGCGGGGCAATATCTAGTAAATGAGACCTGGTTAATACACCACTATACACATACTTCATCAAATAGTGATAATATATGAAAAATTTTCAAAAAAAAAATGTCATGGCCAATTGTTTATAATGTCATTTGAGAATGGCTCTAAGTTGACTTTGCCCCAGCCGTCTAATTCCGTATATATCTAAGATGTCATTATCTTAGAAATGGGACCTATAGCTGTAAATCTCACACACTCCAGGGTACACTTAAAATACTTGATGGTGACAGGATATCTTTACAACGAGGCATGGATGGCTAGTTTTTCCTATGGTTTTCTTTTAATTATATTATTCTCATTTTACATGGTCTTTCTTAGCACTATTATATTTTTCATGAATATACATCTCTGAATCATTTCCATTTACTAGTTAGTTTTTATTTTTATAAAATAATATAACAACATGCAGTACTTTTTATTATCTGGAACAATCTATTCTTCTCTCTTGTATGGCTTGGGGACACGCCATATCTTTGGTTTGGGGGAGGATTAGGGAGATTTTTCTACTTTTATCTATTAGTATTTATGACAAAACTATTTATCTCTGATAAAATGATATGTGTTTTTCAGGATCAGTGGAATTTATAGCATGGAGCATACTTTTACAGAAAATCAATATGGAGGACTATATGAAGGATCAAAGGATAATACAAATGAAATACCAAATGACGATCTAATGAAACTTGGTGATATTACAACACTTATGATTAAAATTTTCTAATCAAATTTTTTGTTTTGACAAATAGTTTTTACCTCCATGTGAATGCTTTGATCTTAAAAGTTTTTTTAATTAATTGTCATTTCACTCTTAGCAACCCTATCCTTTTACCCAATCATGCATAAAAACTATCAAATGACTAATTTTCTTGTTGATTAGTCTTATCATAAATACAATTTATACCTCTTTGTTTCATATGTTCAACCTATGTAAAGTTTATTAATTCTTGCACATGATCTAGGAACTAGGAATCAAAATCATCAAAGAATAATTAACAAATACTCATGAATTGGAAATAATTGGAACCAGAATTGGTTTCCTCTCTGTATATTTAATAAACAATAAAGGGTTACAATTCCAATGCTGAGCAATGGCTTAACTCCATGAAGAATTCGAATACCTAAGGAGACAATTCGAATTCAGTGAGTGAGTCTAGCTTAACTGACTCTCAACCATTCAATCTCACTTAGTTAACCACTTGACCAAAACCCTAATTGACTCCCCAAACCCTAACTGAAGTCGGAGTGCAATAAATGATTGAATTTCAACTGAAGGAGATCAAACACATGTCATAGCAATCCAATCATCAAGTGCTAGTGCTCCATGACTCCAATGAACCCCGATGAGGTTAACTAAAGCTGAACTGACCATCAGAAGTTGGTGGAGGCGCCTTGTTGACTCCAGATCATTAAATAATAATAAATAATAATAAATAATAATTAAATAATATATTTAATGACTGGAGGCACCTTAACTGACTGTAACTGACTGGTTTAACTAATTGTAACCACTAGTTAGAAATTAGGTGCATTAATGTCACACAGATCACCCCTAGAGTGCTCCAGTTAGCCTCCTTGACTGTAGGAGAAGGCCAAGTTAGCCTCCTTGACTATAGGTAGGCATGGGTGTGACTAGATGATGGCAATTAATGCTCCACTGATGTCAATTAAACTTAGGATAGTGGTTTAACTAGGCCAATTTGACCAAAAGAGTGTGTATGATGGTAAATGTCTCCAACACCCCCCCTTAAGCTATACTCAGGAATAGTTAGAAAACATAGATGCATAAAATGCTAGGGCCCTGGAAACTAAGGCCATAGGTCACCCTGTACAATAAAGTAATTGAAACAATGCTCAAAACAAATTGAGTGAGGAAAAGAGGGAAAACCCAGTGGGAAAACCCCCCCCTCAAGCTAAACACTGAAAGTAATTTGGATCACCCTGATGAACTCACCCCCAACAGTGAATGGAGGTAAGTGAACTTCTTTTCTGGAAATATCTTGGTGAAGATTTCTGCAATCTGCTCATCAGTCAGGCAGTATTGCAGAATGATGGTCCTGTCATGCACTAGCTCCCTGATGTAGTGCATGTGAATCTCTACATGCTTGGTCCTCTTCCTGGTAACTGGATCCGTGGATATCTTAATAGCACTTTGGTTGTCACAAAAGAGGATAGTGGACAAAGTACTACCAAGATCAAACTATGAAAGAATGCCTTGCAACCAAACTGCTTGGATGCAAGCATTCACCGCTCCTCGATACTCAGCCTCTGCTGAAGATAGTGCTATGGCAGCCTGCTTTTTGCTTGACCAGCAAATAGGGCCACCACCAAACATGAATACATATCTGTAAGTTGACTTCCAATCAATAGAATTACCCACCCAATCGGAATCTGTGTATCCAACCAGCTCTAGCTCGGAGTCTGTAGCATAGTGAATGCCGTAGGTCCTGGTTCCCTGAATGTACTGGAGGATCCTCTTGGCTGCCTTCCAATGAATATCATGAGGCTTCTGCATGTATCTTGATACATCATTCATGACATAACAAATATCAGGCCTAGAATGTGTCAAGTACAACAAGCTACCAATCAGTTGTCGATATATAGTGCAGTCCATGGGAGGTGTGCTTTTTCCTTCTTCAAGGCTGATCCCTGAAAGGAAAGGGAATGGTGCATGCCTACATTCAGCCATGTTAAACTTGAATAATAGGTCTGAAATGTATTTTTACTGAGTGACCATAATCCCATTATAATTTTCTCGATTTCGAGCCCCAAAAATTGTTTTAGAAGCCCCAAATCACTCATTTCAAAGGCATTGTGGAGAGCAGTTTTGATGGCTGAAATGGAGGCAATTGTGCTACCTGTGATCAGTAAGTCATCAACATATAAAACAATGATAATTATATGACCATCATGCTTCTGTAAATACACATTTGGATCTGACCTACATCTCTGAAAGTTTTGCGAGAGAAGCAAGGCATCCATCTTGGAATACCACTCTCTTGGGGCCTGTTTTAACCCGTATAGTGACTTCTTTAGCTTGCAAACCAAATATGGATCAGTGATGTAGCCCTCAGGCTGCTTCATGTATATCTCCTCATGAATATCTCCATGCAGAAATTCTGACTTAACATCCATGTGATGCACCTCCCAGTGCTTGGATGCGGAAATAGCCAAAACAAGGCGGATGGAGTCCATTTTTGCAACCGGTGCAAAGGTCTCATGGTAGTCTACTCCTTGGACCTGAGAGAAACCTTTTTCTACCAGCCTTGCCTTATATTTGTAGGTGCTTCCATCAGTAGCAACCTTTTTCTGAAACACCCACTTGCATTGAACCAGTTTCCTTCCCGGAGGAAGAGAAACTAGCTCCCAAGTAGAGTTTTTCTGAAGAGAATTCATCTCTTCATCCATGGCAACTTGCCATCTTGGATCATTTCGAGAATGGTAGTAGGATTTTGGATCTGAACTAATCATAAAATATCAATTTTTGGACAGCAAATTATCAGAACAAGAGAGCGCAATACCTACTCTTTGGAAATCAGACCGGGTTCTCCTTGGATCATCCAGATTTCCAATGTTGTCTCCTGCGGAGGAGAGTGTCTTTTAGGCCCATGTAGGAAGATGATTTTGCACTTCAGGTTCTGATTCAGTATATAATTATTTCTACACATTGATATCAGAAATCAGAGGATCCAAATCAGGGTCATCACCCCCAATTTCATCATCCAAATATTCAGTGGAATAGGAGGAATTTCAGCAGTTTTCTCCTTCACTAGTTCCACCTCCTGAAGAGGCTCATCGAAATTGACACTTCTCTCGATGATGATCTGTTTGGTATTGACATATAGCAGATTGAATCCTTTAGATTCATTAGGATACCCAATAAACATACATTCTATGCTCTGCGGTTGCAAAGCCCTTCTTTTATCAAGCGGAATCCTGGCCCATGCAGTGGACCCAAACACCCATAGGTTCGACACATCTGGCTTGTGTCCAAAGTATGCTTCGAAAGGAGTATTTTCTTTAAATGATGAATGTGGCACCCTGTTCTGAATGTATGCTACAGCATGCATGGATTCAGCCCACAAATCTGCAGCAAGCTTCTTTAACTCCAACATACAGGTGGTCATCTCTTTGAGAGACCGGTTCTTCCTTTCCGCTACTCCGTTCTGCTGGGGAGTGTAGGGAATTGAATGTTGGACCTGAATACCAATTTGGGAGAAAATTTATAGAAAATAATTACTGAAATACTCCCCTCCATTATCATATCTCAAGATCTTGATCTTAAGCCCAGAGGCATTTTCGATCAAGGCCTTCAATTCATAAAAAGTTTCACATACTTCTGATTTCTTTTTGAGAAAGAAAACCCATGTATACCTTGAAAAATCATCAATAAAGGTAAGGAGGTACCTTGATCCATTCATGGATGTGACAGGAATTGGACCACTGATATCAGAATGTATCAGCCCCAATATGCTTGTAGCTCGGTTTGCCTTCCCCCGATCGAACTTGTGCTCAGGGTGTTTTCCAATCACACAGCCCTTGCAGACTCCCGTGGTTGCCTTGATGACCGGGAGGCCTTCAACCATGGATTTTTTTTCTGTAATTGCTGAAAATATTTGAAATTAAGATGGCCAAACCTCTCATGCCACATCCTAATAACCTCATTTCCATGAGTTAGCAGAGCGGTGGGCTTTGCATCCACAACAAAGTGAGAGAACTCATAGGCTTTTGCATGATGATTTGCAAGGCCTTTTGCAATGAGTTTCCCGGATGCAATTTCTATTATGTCAACATCATTTGGGCTCAAAGAGACTCTCTTAGGCATTCCTGTATGTGTCATCTGATAGACACTAAGGAGATTTTCTGCTAGAGACGGTACATACAAAACTTTAGAAAAAAAACCATTTTCTTGATCTACAGTACCTTGTCCTTCGGAAATGATGGTGGAGTCATCTCCCATGTGGATGGGGATGGATTTTCCAGTATCCAAGGATGAAAAGGAGTATTTTTCAGCCATCATGTGATTCAAAGCTCCACTGTCAATCACCAGTGCTTTGGACTTCGAAGTGCTTGCCATGAGGGCATGACCTTTCTCATGCTGTGGTTCCTGATCTTGGTGATCTCTCCTCCGAAAGATTTCTGGAAGATTGATGTGATTCCTCTCAAGGAGAGAGGTTGCTTCATCAAGATTTTTCTTCATGCAGGCATGTTCAGGGTGAAAACCCTTCCCGCAGTAAGAACACCTGACTTTTTCTTTCCCATTGTGCCCTTTTCCTTTGTTCTTCCTTGAGCCGGAAGATTCATCATGCTGCTGATTTTCAACTCTAGGCTTGGGAGAATCAAATTTAGTTTTCTGATTTTTCTGCTACTTTCCTTTTCCCTTCACATCTTTGGGCCCCGAGACATGGAGGGATTGATCATGGGAAGATCGGATGATCCCCATTTGGAAAAGCTTGTCATGTTCACTAGTTAGGGACTCAATGAAGGCATTGAGTGTAGGCATCTTCCATCCGAGGGTTGTGAGCTTCCCCGCACGAAATGTAGAAACAAAAACTGAATAATCAGCCTCAAGTTTGGAGAGGATGGCTAGGATGAGCTGATCATCCTCCTTCTCCACTTTGCATTGCTTCAAGAGAAAAACAGTATGCTTGAACTTTGTAAAGAAATCATTCAGAGTCTCGAAATTGGAAGGTTGGAGAGACATGAGTTCGTTTTTGAGTTGGTAAACTCTCAAGTCATCATGCTTTCCATACAGAGATTCCAATTTGTCCCATATTTCTTTTGGTGTCTTCAGATCCGTAAGATGGAAGAGAAGGTCATCGTAAATAGAGAGGCACAAGAAACCGAAGGCTTCATCCTTCTTGTTCAAGTATCTTGATTTTTCTATGGCAGATCCAGGCTCAACTTTAGTGTCCATGGCGACTCTATAGAGTCCTTTGGAGTGAAACTGATGTTCCATTTTATTTTTCCATGTGTGGAAATTGTATGGAGTCAACAGAGGTACTGAGGAGGCCATCTGGATATGTTGTAGCGAATGCTTCACCTGTAGAAACCTTAAAATCAAAACAAAAAAGGAAAAATAAGGTCGGACAGCCTGCACATTCTAGGCTTTCATCACACCCATCATAGTCAATCAAGCAAGCTTGATCAACAAGTTCTTTACTTGGGTTATTAAGTGGTAAGCCTTGGCTTCTGGTGCAGTGCTGGAATTTTGAGCTATTGCTCACTTCTCATGGAGAAATCTGTCAAAAATCTTGTTTTTGAGAGATTTTTCTTTGTCCTACCGCATGCTCTGATACCATATTAATTCTTGCACATGATCTAGGAACTAGGAATCAAAATCATCAAAGACTAATTAGAAAATACTCATGAATTGGAAATAATCGGAACCATAATTGGTTTCCTCTCTGTATATTTAATAAACAATAAAGGGTTACAATTCCAATGCTGAGCAATGGCTTAACTCCATGAAGAATTTGAATACCTAAGGAGACAATTCAAATTCAGTGAGTAAGTCTAGCTTAACTGACTCTCAACCATTCAATCTCACTTAGTTAACCACTTGACCAAAACCCTAATTGACTCACCAAACCCTAACTGAAGTCGGAGTGCAATAAATGACTAAATCTCAGCTGAAGGAGATCAAACACATGTCATAGCAATCCAATCATCAAGTGCTAGTGCTCCATGACTCCAATGAACCCCGGTGAGGTTAACTGAAGCTGAACCAACCATCAGAAGTTGGTGGAGACACCTTGTTGACTCCAGATCATTAAATAATAATAAATAATCATTAAATAATATATTTAATGACTGGAGGTGCCTTAACTGACTGGTTGAACTGATTGTAACCGCTAGTTAGCAATTAGGTGCATTAATATCACATAGATCACCCCCGGAGTGCTCCAGTTAGCCTCCTTGACTGTAGGAGAAGGCCAAGTTAACCTCCTTGACTATAGGTAGGCGTGGGTGTGACTGGATGATGGCAATTAATGCTCCACTGATGTCAATTAAACTTAGGATAGTGGTTTAACTAGGCCAGCTTGACCAAAAGAGTGTGTATGATGGTAAATGTCTCCAACAAAGTTTACTTTGGATATGGTTGACATAATTACAATGAATTCACTCATTCATGCATATACACACATCTTGAAGTTCACAACAATAGCATGATCTCTTAACAAGATTAAACTTCTTGTTAGCCCATAAATTTTCACTATCATTACTTTTGTAGAGTTGTTTGATATGAAAGATATGTTATAAGACTGAAGTTTAAATTACCTTTCTTCCTAAAATTATCTTTCTTTTGCTCAGTGGGACTTGGCATTTCTCCGGTTTGGGGGAATGTTGAGCCTCATTTTGTTATCATTTTTGGCATTAAAATAACACATTTAAATGCATATTTTATTATCTTTTGTGTATTTTATGTCATGCATATCGTTATTTATCGCAAGGTAAGAACAAATTTAATTTTATGCAACTTTGGTTATTATTATCATTTCTTATGGTTTTATTAATTAAAATTGGCACTATGTGAAGTATAATTAATGTATTTATTAATTAATGTATTTGTTTGCAGAATCACAGTTTTTAGGCAAGCTCGCAATGGACATACTAGTGGAAATTATGCATGTTTTTAATCAGCCTGTTAAACAGACCATCAAGCAGACACGCGTTCAGCCAGACCTACACATCACTATCCATCTCATCGTGCAACTCATTGTCTAGCTCATCGTCCAACTCATCATGCAGCTCGCTGTCCAGCTTTCCGTCCAACTCATTAATCGGGCTGCGCGCTGTCCATAACCAATTTCAGGCATTTAATGTTGAAACATTTCTACAAATGGCCTGTTGTCGATGCGTTTGGTTGATGGAGAAGCTCCTGTTCTAGAAGACCACCCTCATGCTGCCACTGGTTGACATCACACATGCTTATCATACATGCGTTTGGTTGATGGAGAGTCTCCATTCTAGAAAACCTACCATGTATGCTTCTTGTTCTTGACACCATTCCATCATGGCATGATAAAAAAGAAGCCTATGTGCCACGTTCTCACCGAAGAAAACCACACTCACTTTGAAGAAGGGAAGAGCATCTGTGTTGGCCTGCAATAGTTAGAAGCCTTTATGATTGACTAAATATAGAGAGCAGTTGACCACTAAATGGTCGACTTGCTCATTCCCTGTAAACATTGTATATAAATACCAGCCTCTACGTGAGTGTGATAGAGTTGTTCATTTCATTTGTTAAACAATCATTTTTGGAGAGTTTTGTAACTCTGTTACATCATTTTAATAAAGAACTGTATGTGTTGCTGTTTATGATTCCGTTTGAGTAAGCACTAGCCGGGAGTCACCTCTGATTGCTGAGAGGGCCCCTCATCAACCAGAGGTTTTCTTTTGTTGCTTTCATTATTTTTCTTTGTAGCTAATTCAGTTTTGATTTCTAGTTTGTTTATTTCATTAAGTTACTATATATGTTTATTTCATTTGCTTCCTGTAATGCATTTTTTTTCCAAAATTACATAGCTAGATTGCGCGCATAGTTGTTTTCTATTTGTTTCTGTCATTTCATTTCTAGCGTATTATTTAGTTTTGTTCATAAGAAGATAGAGTAGATTGTTTTTATCAATTTAAATAGATTAAGGTCTGTTTATTTCTTTCTTGTTATAAGTTTATGCAAATTAAATTCCAGTTTGTTTATTAATATGAAATGATTTTCTTATTTTCATGTATTTGTATTTGTTTATTTCACTATTAAATATGATGATTAAATAGGTTTATTTATTTCCTTTATGCATTGTATAAACATGTGCATGAAATTAGTTGATAATTAGATCATTCAGGTCTTTTTCTATCGTTTTCTGTATACAGACTACCATTCAGACTGTCTGTCCAGTCAGCCATCCAGACTGTTATGCAGTCATTCGTCTAGTCTATTATTCAGAAATTACTGTTTCATTTTTAATGTTTTAATGAGTTCTGAATATGTTTGAAGCTTTGTTTCTTTGGTTTTTAGATATGTTTTGACTGTAATAGTTAAATGACAGCTTTATTGATCATTTAGACTTAAAGTTACATTGCTTTTATTTATTAAAGTTTTATCCTTTCACTTTAAACATGTTTTGAGTTAGGGTATGTTTTGTTTCTTTTATTTGTTTCTGATTCTTGTTATTGTTTTATAATTATTCTTTTGGATTAATTTATCCATTTACATGCAAACTTAGGATTAGTAATGTTATCTTTAGGAATAGTTTCATTTTTCATAGTATGATTACCAAAAGAGACTCGTAGGATAGAATTAGGTTTCTTTAAGAAATTTTCTGTTTGCCTCTCTTATTCAGTTTTCTTTATTAAGTTTTCTACTTGTTTCTCTTACTTAATTTTCCATTCACTTATTTTAGTTTTCTTTGCATTATAACCTTTTAAGTAGTTGTTGATAATATCCTTTTTAGTTAGGAGTTATTTGTTTATAAATTATTTAGTTGTTGTAATTGTATTTCCAAAAATACACTTTCTTTGAATAGTTAGCTCTTGAAGTTACTTAATAGACTTTGTTATAAAAAATAGTGGTTATATCCTCATTTGTTAGTTGAAATAACATAGTATGATATTATCCTAGTGTGATGTTTTGTTTTAGTTCAATCACATTAATAATTAAATTCCTAGGATTTTGTCTCGGTTTTTTCATTTTGAAAGATCTTTCGATCTTTTGTTTGTTAAAATATTTCTACAACGCCCTAGGAACCCCTCTACCTTCGCATATATTTTGCATCAACTCGAATCCTACTAACCCTGATCGATAATTAAATATTATGTGTATTAATCTAGTTGATATAACACCCAATAGGTATTAGTTTGATTTTTGACAGAAATTAAAACTATAGGCTAAAAAACTCATATTTTGAAATTATTTCTATAAATATTTTAAAAATAGAAATCAAAATCACCATTTCATATTTTTACCCAATATAGGCAATTTTTACCTTTGAATTCAATCACTCGATGTGGACAAACCAGTGGACGATTTTCAAATCCGCAAGTGCCAGGTAAATCATCTCTTCATTCTCTTCCATTTCATCCATTCAAATTTTCAATTTTATGCAAAAGTTTGATGTTTTAAGCCAATTTTAAATGGGTTACTTTGTATACGCGGGTATGAGACTTACACAATCGTGTACATGCATTTTATATGTGACTTGCGTGAAGGAAACCTGCGTATGATACATGACTTGTCTAAAAGACAGTCGCGTATACTGTGTGACACAGAAAAAGTATAATTGGGCCAAAATCAAATTTTTTTAATGAATTTTAATGTTTGATGATGGCTTTATGGGCAGGCTAAAACATGGTGTTGGAGTAGAGGGAGAGGGAACATGAAACTATGGACCAAGATGCACTTCAAAGTGCCCCCATGGTGCAAGCATTGTGGCAAAGAGGGTTGTTAAAGTTCTTTTGCACCTCACCTATGCGGGCCAATGTCCATTTGCTATAGTTTTTGATTGACTACCGGGATCATGACCTAGGTGCCTTTGATTTACAAGGTGAGATTCTAGAAATTGCATTGGAAGACATATATTTCATTATGGATTTGTCACAATGGGGAACACTTGTCAACTTGGAGGGTACCGGAAGGGGTGGTGGCCTTCTAAGTGTTCAGGACTATATCAACACTTACTGCACACCCGACAGTCAAAAAAGGGGAACTTGCATCCCTATTGCACATATTAGTAACTTTCCATTACAGGTGCTAGTAAGCACAATAGTGAGGGTTGCAGGATCGTCATCACTCCATCTTGGAACTCGGAACTAGTTGAGAATCGCTATAGAATGCCTACAGGGAGTTGTATTTGACTAGTGCTTAAGAGTAATCCCGATAATGAAGAAGCAACTCTCTGACTGCGAGAGAGGCCGATGAAATAACTTTGGCTATTCTAGGATGTTGGTGGCCTTCTTCTTTGAGAGAGTTCCCACCCTCAACCTTGCAGTACCTCTACCAACTTTCTCTCCCCATCAGCCTAGACTAAGTAGGTGGGGAGGAATTTCCCTTCACCAGGGAAGTTGTGGCTCGGTTCAGAGTGTCTATGATGAAGACTTCTACTTATGGTGGGGACGGAAGATACCAACACTAGAGCAGTTTCCATATGCTGGGATGGATTTCTAAGGTGACAATGACCTTGTCCTCCCTCCTGGAGGAGCACGGGGAGCATTAGGTATTTTGGGTTTTTTCAAGTTTTTAAATTTTTATGAATTTTTAATCATAAAGATATATACATATGTATAAAAGTTTTTAATCCTTTTAATGTTTAAAATGTAGATATTGGACTAGTCTGTCCTGATGGGAATCCTAGTATGTATGTATGACCAGTGGTAGGAGAGGATTAGGTTTTGATCAAGGTACTTGAGGGGAAGTTTGCCAGGCTTACCCAAAGAGTCCCTACTCTACATATTGAGAAGATCCCTTCCATTATGCAGGAACTAGTTGTTGGTATTCCCCCCACCTAGATACACTTTATGAGGAGGGTAGCTAGGGAGGTACTTGTTTACATAGAGGCCGTAGATGCTGTTGCAGCTGAAGAAGCCGAGGAGGCTTGGGAACAAGATGACCAAGGTGACCAGGGTGGTCAAGATTAGACCTAAGACAATTTTATCGATTACGATCCAATTTTTGTATATTTATACAACTATGACTGTATCTAAGGATCAAGAACTTGACCTATCTATATGGACATATATTCACACACACACACACACACACACACACACACACACATATATATTTCCAGTTTATTTACATGTGTTTTGCAATGTATCTGTTGTATATTTTTATGGAATGTGTGTTAAGTGCCAATCTAAGATATAATTCACATATGCATCAATTAATGAATTTTTATTTCTTGGAATATGATTAAATGTAATAAAATCAAAATTTCTTTCCAATAACCTAACTTGAAAAAAATAACGTAATAAAATAGGGTTTCACACCTGATAAGCTCGACTGAGTTGGGAAACCACCAATTGAGAGTCAAGTCTAACTTCCAACTGGGTGATTCCACGTGACAAGGAATCCCATAAAAGATCAATGACGACCCTGTATTTGGCCACATTATTGGTAGCAGGACCTAGGCAAGTGCCTCCAGAGGCAACTAGCTGTCCTGAGGGCGATTAAATAACCCATGCAGTTGAAGCTAGGTTGCAAGTGTGATGACTAGTGCCATCTGCAAAACCTATGAACCACTCAGAAGACATCTGTAACAACCAACATATGGCATAAGAACACAAACCGGCTAGCATAAAGTTACATACAATAAAGTTACAAGAAAAAGTGCTAAGCCTAAGCATAGTACTTCTTTAGGTAGAGCCCATTTCTTTAGGTAGAGCCCATTTCTAGGCTCAGTTAATTCATATTCCCCTTTCTTCAGAAATTTCGACACGACATAGGGTCCTAACCACATAGACCTGAATTTATTTGCCCCCAGGGTTTTTTTGTCCTGGTCCTAGAGCAAGACAAGTTCCCCTTTAGAAAAATTCCTAGGTTTGATTGATTTATCATATTGATTTTTCACCCTATTTTTGTGAGCTCGTTTGTAGTTAGTGCATCTCTATGTAGTTCATCTAGATGTTCTAAGTGTAGTAAAAACTCTTCTAGCTCAGTCATATCAGGTAACACATGAATGGAAATTTTTAAAGATGGGATTTCGCATTCAACCAGAATTACTGCTTCCACTTCGTGAATGAGTTGGAAAAGAGAGAACCCTATGGAATTTTCCACATTAGTTCGATAAGCCCAAAGTGCTGGATACAGCATGATGTGCCAATTTGATCGGGTTGCGTTAATAGTACGCTTAAGAATAGTATTCAAGGTCTTATTGAATATCTCAACTTGACCATTCACTTGTGGGTAGAAAGAAGACAAATGTTCTTGTTTAAACCCTAGCATAGTATCCAATTCAATCATCATGTTGTTTTGGAAGTGACTGCCATGGTCAATGACAATCTCTTTAGGAATACCGAAACGTGTGATAATCTAGTTGAAAATGAAAAAATTTGTAGTTTCCTCGTCAACCCTATAGGTGGCCATTGCCTCTTCCCACTTCGTAAAGTAATCCACAGTGACAATGATGTATTTGTGCCCTCCAGCCAAAAATGGGTTGCACATCACGTAAGCTATCCCCCACTTGGTGAAGTGGCCCATTGTAATGACAGGAAATAATGGAGTAGGATGTGACCACATCTTTCTGGTGTAAAGCTAATAAGCTGATATTTCCCGTGATAAGCTACTTCCACTGCTGATAAGGGCACATCAGGCTCATGACGGGAAGGAAGAACCCAAGGATCCATTCTATCGCCAACCTTTGAAATATACTTCCCTACACTAGTAGAACCTAAATAATTAATCGGGGCTAGGATATCAAATGTTCCCATTAATGATGAATACATTCTAGCCCCTAAGCTTTATGAAGTAGGTTTGACCTGATCAACTTATGGTACAGTGGACTCATTAGTTTCCATGTGGACCTTTCGAGTGAAACTGAGTTGGTATACTGTAACAAAATTCTCTTCGTACGAAAACACTACCACTCAAAGAACGATCGATGCAATTCTAGACATGGAATAAGTCCAACTTCTCCCCATAAGCAAGTTGTAATCCAATGGCGCATCAATTACCTCTACTTCAGCAGACACTGCCTTCCCTACCAACTTTATCTTGAAAGCTGGTAGGATACCATGTAGACGAAATGACCTTCCATCAAAAGCAATAAGTAGGGTGTTTGATAGAACTAGCTCTGGAGATCCAAGAGCCTTCTAGCAAGATAAGGACATGACACATGTGGAAGCACTTTCTTTGACAACTGACCTTCCAATTAGCCATGGATGACATCTATAGACAAAGCCACATGATTCGATAGGTGAATTTTGACATTAGACAAATTAAACTTCGCCATGAGGCTCGATGAATACATACTACCTAAGTATGCTAAGAGTGTATCTCGCTAGGTGGGACAACTCTGTAACACCTCCAAAGCTGACATCGCACAAGGGGTTTGGGATAAATATTCAAGTATAGAGTAATTGGCTGCAGCCCTAGCATTAGGATTGTGCAATGCTTTCTTAAAGACACCTTTTGGTATCTTAGGCATATTTTCAATAGGTTTTTCAATTGTGAGAGGGTTAGAAGTTTCATCTATAGACTTACCCTTCTCAGGAGCCTCCATCTCATAGTTCTTGTTTCTAGTCTAGAGCAAGGTCTGGGATCAAACCATGTTGATATAATTTTGGTCAGGGGCATTAGCAGTGCCCCATGCTACATTAGAAACCAAAGTTGCATTCTGTCCTTGGGGAAACATATCCTTTAGGACAGCTGGTTGTTGATTTTTTAGCATCTTTTGAGCTTGATCCATAAGAGGGAATTGATGGGTCAGGTGATCTTACTGGAAAAACTTACAGGGAAAATTTCACCTTCTTCTTCTCTTTTTTCCCCCCATCAGCATTCTTTGTGGGTTTTGGCTTGTTTTGGTTTCCCTCACCTTTTTTCCCCTTTTTCTTTTTCCCACGAGGTTGTTGATTGCCCTATTGGGAGAATTGAGAAAAAATGTTTGCGTTTTGGGATGAGGGGGAAACCTTTGCTTCCTTTGTTGTAGACTTTTTAACGGACAACTCATGGAGTTGTTTTTCCAAAGATTCTACAGTGGGATATTTAACTGAAACAACCACACCATTGGCATGGGGTCTAGGCTTAGGTTTCTCGACACTATGTGTTGGCCGCGGTGCATCAGGAATGATTTCATATAGAATCCCATATTGAGAATATATCAAATCTAACTGCTTGGCCTTGAGGATAGCCTCTTCCTCATTAGTTACTCCTGAAGTGGATACATCCTTAGATATATACGGCAATAAGGACTTAAGGAACCATTATAACAAAAACTCAGGAGTGATAGTTTCCTTAATGAGCCTCTTCCACCTTCGCCACTCTTGGATGTGATCCAAAATGTGAGTGGCTTTGTCCTTTCGAAAGGTGGAAAATATGTCTTTGTCGGCATCATACTGGACAGGAAGTTGGAAATGGTTAAGGAACACATTAGCTAAGTCCCAAAACCTATCAAATGTAGAAGAGGGAAGTTCAATGTACCACTTTGTTTCGGCACTAGTTAGAGTTCTTTGGAACAATCTCAATCGAACAGTGTCATCGTTCAGTGAATTGGAAGAGCACCATAAGTGAAAGGTGGTGATATGAGCCCTTGGGTCTTCACCAACTTTGCCTATGAATTTTGGAATATCCGAGGGTAAATTGGTAGGGACATGTGTCTAGGTGGAATCATGTTTTACTGGGTCATTCATTAACTTGGAAAAATCTAGAAAATTCAAAGTTGCCAGGAAAGGAAGTTTGGGCCTAACCGAAGCCTGAAAAGTACAAGCTTGGGAAGTATAAGGATTTGCCCCCTGGTTCCCAAATGTAAAGGCAGGGTTTCCCCTAGCTACCGGTTGTGAAGTAGTCAGACTAATTTGAAAATGATTCCACCCACAAGCTAGTGGATTATTCATATGTGGTGTAGTGTATGTGGTTTGAGCTGCTCCAGTTGAAACTAGAATTTGGAAAACAGGAGTAGGTATTCCTTTGCTAAAAATCAAGAAAGGAGAGCTCGTGAAAGGAGCCAAAAGCAGCGTTTGAAAACCTTGACCATAAGGGTTGGTGTTTCCAAACTACACCCCTACATATGCAGGTGTGGGCCCTACATATGGAGTGGATGGGGGAATGTGCCCCCCATTCCAAGGAAAACCCTGGACAAATGAAGAGGATCCAACAGGACCACTCTAAGTAGTGTGTGCAAAAGAGGGTGAACCTGAAGGCACACTGGGAATCCCAGTGACCACCCCACCATAATTTTCTACTACATTTGTGGAATTCAGTGGTTGAACCACCCGACTAGCTGGAGTTAAGGGAGTAGAAGGTATATTTATTCTAGGAGAACCAACCGGGGGAGGTGGCACTCCTTCAGCTGAAATAGTTCACATGAGGGTAGAAGGACTTTCTCTTACACTAGACATTAGTCTACTCACAAGAACACCAATCACAGATGAATTGAAAAGATGAACCTGGACGATCACAAGATCGTTTAGGTCAGTAAGAGGTGAATTAAAGTTTCTTGAAAAATCATCAACCTGCAATTATTCTATCTCTACTGTGGTTGTATCAACTTGGTTTGTCCTAATTTTTGGTTCACCCAGAACTTCACTAATTCCTACCGGTTTAAAGGAACCATCTATGTCTAATCTCTTCCTTTGAGGGGGCGGTGGAGGATCCATTTTAGTAAACGGAGGAAGGTTTTGCAACCTTCTTGACCTTATCAGAGGTTGGTCCTCCATGATTGAAAATTTGACTCTTCACACACCCTAAGGTCAGCTAAACACAAACAAACCACATAGAAATCACTTCAAAATTTCCTAAAGCCACAACAGACACAACAGGTATAAGATATTCTTTCAAGAAGAAAGCTAAGAGACAGTTACTTGGTGTCCTTGTAGATGTTCTTAGGAAAAAGCAGAGGAATCACCCATCGCCCTCCCACACCTTCTACCAGGGTTACCTTCCAAGCCCGTCCAAGGTCAACCAGATATAGGCTTTCGGTGTACTTGTGTATGAACCCTATATTTCAAAGAGACTAAAAGATACCACAACTATACTAACAGTCTAGGGGGACAGTCGCAAGCCTGGTTCATATGCGTGGGAAGGGTAGCAAAGCCCAAAACCCTGTCAACACTGGCACCACACAGGGCCTAAAGGGTGGTATTGACAGAAGTCCCCAAATGCGCAAAAACCTTGGTCTATGCTTTGACAAGGAATTGGAGGGTTGTCTCCTCAGTCCAAGCCTCCATGTGGCCTCCTGCTTAACTCCTGTTTGAGAGGAGCTTCCCAGATACAATCAACATAGAAGAGGGTTTACCTATTGATTGACCAACTACGTTTGAATTTAAACACTTGTGGAGAGTTTAAACTCCCTATTCCACAAGTATAGCCTAATCTAGTTGGTGTATGAGCCTATAAAATAAAATTACTAATATTTTTTAAATTATATCGTTCATTTTAAGGGCTAGTCTTAGTCAGAAGGTAAATGGCCTGAAATACTGTGATGTTGTAGACTCGATATGAAAAAACAAAATGATGTATAAAGCAAATTCCAAAGTAAATTGCACCTACTTAAACTAAATTTCGTTTCTTTTTGAAAATATGAGCTAATGAAATTGAAACTAATTGCGAGAAAACTAATATTTTTTTCTAATTTTTAAAATTGTATTTGAAAAATACTGAAAGGAAAACAACTAAATGCAACTAAATGCAAAAGTATAAAATGTTTTTCTTCACTTTTTCAAATTCTTCAAAAACTACAATGCAACTAAATGAAATTTTTTTGAGCAAGTTTGAATAATCAGAGCATATAATAAGTAAAATGAAGTATAAAGGACCCAAAATAACCAACTTCAACCAACCAAGAAGAAGACTTGGAAAAAACCTGACTTGGAGTATTGAACCCAAAAATTCCACTAGATTCACAAAAGAACAAGTGACAAATGTACACTATAAAATGCAGTATAGAGTATAAAGTATCCAAAGCCCTGATCACTGACCTAGACACCAACAACTAAACTTATAAACCAAGCAGGAGGACCAACTTCAAATTACAAGATAAAAGAAAATTCGAACAAAGAAATATCAAAGGCTTGAAGACAAGAAAATGGTGTGCTACATAAGACTTTAGACTCATAGAGTCATGCTACTAACAAAAGAATTCTAAGAAAGAAAAAATCGAAATAAGACACGGACAAGAAAACCCTACCCAAATTTTATGTTGCTACAGGATATACGCGACTGTGTATGCAAGAAACCCATGTACCATACGCGATTATCTTATAGAGAAACCCGCATATACAAGGTCTTATACGTGACTGTGTATAACAACAACCTGTATATATAACTAAAAAAATTTCAAAGAAAAAAGAATAGTAAAGGTTTCCGGGCACACTACACTGTAAATCAAAAGCAAGATAAAAAGAACTATACTCAGAATTAGAAACATAACAAAGATTGGAAGAACCTACAAGATAAACCCACATCAGGATGGATTCCCCAATGGAGTCACCAGTTTTGTTGTACAGTACATTTCACCCTTGTAACCTAGGGTCTGGGGTTACCAACTTACTACTAGAATTGCAGAAAATCAGCTTTTATAGAAAATAGAATGAGAATAGGAATATATCTCGGCTTACCTGGTTTATGAAAATTGATCCAAGCTTGATCTTCTCTCACTCCAATCCTCTCCAAAGCTTCTAGGGATGCTTCTCTTCACCTACAAAGAGCCAATTCTTCAAGAAATATCTCATACATATATAAATAATAGGTTAGATGAAAAGCATATTAAAAACAATATAATTGAACATATTCATTAAACCAATATACATGATATAAACACAATACAAGATTGGAAGAAGAATTATCTTTATTAACAAATAGTGAATAGGTAAGAATACAACCCAACTTCTGACACAAGGACTCCTATGCAACCGAGCACTCTGAGTTCTGCTGCTCCAAGACTCTGAAGGTATACCACCAACATAACTTTTCTCTTCCAATTTTTTTTTTATTAGCCCCATACCAAGGCCTCTATTTATCATTTGGTAAATAGAGAGGTTTCAAAGGTTAGGATGGTTGAGACAGTTGGGATAGTTACGGATTAGGGCCCAGTGAATCTCCTCTAATCATTATTTATATTTTTTAAGGTCAAATTAAGGTATACATGAGTATTGATATAGGCAATGCATGTATGACACACAGGTTGTTAGATTTTTATCATTCAAGCTAGCATTATATTAGGATCTTTAACTGAGATAATAACAAGCACAACAATTAAACACAAGAGACAATGAACACAATGTTTTTCCTTGGGGAAACCATAAAGGATAAAAACCCCGCAACTTCCTCAAAGATTGAATCAGCACCAAAAGCAAAACCCCAAAAATAGTAAGATCATCTCCCAACAGCAGTAGTCTCTTTATTTCTAGTGCCATCAACTTCTTCTCCCTCAGCTATGCGCTACAACTGAGTGTGAGTGAGTGTATGATAAATAGAGAGGCTCACTCTCTATTTATACTAATTCCTGACTTGACAATAACTCACTAGGGCTGACTTCTCTAGAATATTCTAATAACCCTAGGGACCCACAACTGTGGGGACTTTAACCCTCGATCAATAGGAGGGTTGCCCACAATGACTTGACATGACTTGTTTACATTATTGAATCTCCTGATAGGAACATCGTGGCATGACATGACTCAAATACATTACAGACACTTCCCAGAATAAACATCGGGGTACAATACATAAGATAAACAAGTGAATACATTCCAAAGTTACAAATACTTTAACACTCCCTCTTAACTCGGAAGGTATTCTCTCGACACAATTTTTCAGCACTATTCTTCTTCTCTGTATCAACTAGATCATCTCGTCATATTTATCTTCAAGTCATCTTCATCTTGGATCTGGATCATCACTCGATCTGTATCATCATCACTGGATTTGGATCATCACTCGATCTGGATCATCATCACTGGATCTAGATCATTACTTGATATGGATCATCACATGGACATCATCACTGGATCTAGATCATTACTCAATCTGGATCATCACTGGGTCATCATCATAGGTTCTATCTCATGATTCTTCTCATCACAGGAAGTTCTATAGAGCCAGCCCTTTTTCATGCTGGTTGTAAGCCTAGCCTCCATGTAGGTCTTCTTTAGCACCTATATCTGAGCCTAAGTCAGAATGGCCAGCACTCACATCTGACCATGAGAGGAACACATCCAAGACCATTTCAAAAAGGCACAGCACTTACATCCACCAACATGATAGGACACAACTACTATCATCTGTGAAAAGGCACAACACTCACATCCACCAGCATGGTAGGACACACCTACTACCATATGTGGAAAGGAACATCACTTATTATCACCAGCATGGTAGGACACACCTACTACCATCTGTGAAAAGGCATGCAACTCACATCCACCAACATGATAGGACACAACTACTATCATCTGTGGAAAGGCATAGCACTTACAATCGCCAGCATGATAGGACACAACTACTGTCATCTGTGAAAAGGCACGACACTCACATCCACCAACATGGTAGGACACACCTACTACCATATGTGGAAAGGCACAGCACTTACAATCACCAGCATGGTAGGACACACCTACTACCATCTTTGAAAAGGCTCAGCACTCACATCCACCAGCATGATAGGACACAACTAGTATCATTTGTGGAAAGGGTCGGCACTCACATCCACCAGCATGATAGGACACAACTACTATCATCTATGGAAAGGAATTGCACTTACATCTGATCATGTGGGAACCAATACCACAGTCATATCAGAATGGCCCTCACCTCTAGGTTGAGGATTCCTGGTAACTGACCAAGTGCGTCCATTCTCCCAGAGAATGGCCTTTATCACTTATATCTGATCATGTGGGAACACATCCCTCAATCACATCAGAATGGACCTACACTTATATCTGATCATGTGAGAACACATCCCACAGTCATATCAGAATGGCCCTCAGCTCTAGGCTGAGTAGCCCTAGTAACTAACCAGGTTCCTCCATTTAGAGAATGGCATTCAACACTTATATCTGATCATGTAGTAACCAATCCTACAGTCACATCAGAATTCCTTAGCACTCATATCTGACATGGAAGGAACCAATCCTCTCACCATGACAAAATGGATTAGACCTTACATCTGACCATGGAAGGAACCAATCCTCTCACCATGTCAGAATGGCTTACAGACTCATCACTTCCCCTTGGGGGAAACCTCAATATGGAGAACACCAAGCTTCTCTCTGAAGTACTCAAACTTCACTTTGGCTAATGGCTTTGTCAACACATCAACTATCTGTTCGTTCATTGTAACATACTAGAGCTTCACTGCTCCTCTCTGCACCATATCCCTGATATAGTGATATTTGATCTTGATATGCTTCGACTTGTCATGGAACACTGGGTTCTCCTACAACTTCACACAACTCTTGTTGTCGCAATATATACAAGTAGAATCCAGCTGGAGATCAAATAAATCAGACAATAGCTTCCTCAACCATACTACCTCACAACTGGATGAACAAGCTGCAACATACTCTGCTTTAGTTGTACTCAGTGCCACGCAAGACAGTTTCTTGCTAAACCAAGATATCACACTTGATCCCATACTGAAGTAGCACCTCGAAGTGCTATTCATATCGATGGCATTGCCTGCCCAATCTGAATCAACATAACCCTCCAGTTTAATCTTCTGATTCACCTCATACTTGAACCCATAATCAACTGTACCCCTTAGGTACCTCAGAATATGCTTTGCAGCAATCAAGTGAACATGTCTTAGATCTGTCAAGAACTGGCTCAAGGTGTTCACAGTAAAGAAAATATTCAGTCTCGTATTCATGAGGTACATCAAGGACTCAATCATCTAATGATACATCATAGCATCAACTAATTTTGGTGAAGCATCGCTCAATAGCTTCAGGTTTGATGCCATAGGTGTGGTCATGGCCTTGCATTCCATCATCCTGAATCTCTTCAGGATCACTACTGTATACTTCCCTTGTCCAAGGAAGATTCCATCCACATTCTGCAACACCTCCATGCCTATAAAATAGTGCATCATACCAAATTATTTCATTTCAAAATCGGCAGCAAGATTCCTCTTCGTATCAACAATCAACCCATCCACACCTATTACAAACAGATCATCTACATACAGTAGGAGTATCACTAGGTTACCATCTTTAACCTTGTAGTAAAGGTTGGAATCTGCTTGACTCTTGGTAAAGCCCAAACTGGATAGAAAGCTGTCAATTTTTCCTTACCATGTCCTGGGTGCCTATTTCAAACCGTACAGGGATTTCTTTAATTTACACACATGAGATTCCCTATCATGTGTCTCAAAACCAAGTGGTTGCTCCACATACACTTCCTCTTCCACTACACCATTCAAGAAGGCAGTCTTGATATCCATTTGGTGTATCTTCCATTTCATTACTACAGCCAGAGTAAGTACTGATCTGATGGAAGTATATCTAGCTATAGATGAAAAAGTTTCTTCATAATCTATTCCTTCTTTCTAGGAGAAGCCACGAGCCACAAATCTTGCTTTATATTTCTCTATGCTACCATCTGCAGCATGCTTGATCTTGTAGATCCATTTGGAAGTTACAACAGACTTCTATTTTTTTCTTGGGACAATATCCCATACATCATTCTTCATGATTGATTGATACTCTTCGATCATAGCATCCTTCCATTCTTTCCTTTCTTCTGCTTCTTCATAGTTGGAAGGTTCTTTATCGATGAAGTCACATAATAAGGCTACATACCCAGAGCAAGACCTAGTCCTTTTTATTTCTTTGTGATTTTCTTCTAGAGCCGCATATCTTTCTGCGCCTTGGATAACTTCTCATACCCAAGCAAGTTTCCTCTTGTGAGGATTCTTCTCCTAAGGTGGATCTATAGGTTCTTGAGGTTCTTCTAATTCTCAATCTTCTTCTTGAATTTCTTCATTCATGGTTGTGTCATGAATTATGGGTGCTTCTGTTTCTTTAGGATCTTCAACAGGTCTCTTTCTGGATTTGTTGTAAGCTGAGTCTACATCAAATGTTACATCCCTACTGATGTCGATCTT
Source organism: Pseudotsuga menziesii (assembly GCA_001517045.1). Lineage (NCBI taxonomy): Eukaryota > Viridiplantae > Streptophyta > Pinopsida > Pinales > Pinaceae > Pseudotsuga > Pseudotsuga menziesii. The sequence goes on from LPNX010389647.1 coordinate 1,269,868, forward strand.
CTTGAATCCTGGGAAGTATATTCTGTAAGCCTTCGAGCTTTCAGAGTATCCCACAAATATACCCTTCCTTCCTGAAGGATCTAACTTTGTCCTCTTTTCTTTCAGAATGTGTATTTATACTAGACAACCAAATATTCTGAGATGGCTGACTTCTAGTTTCTTACCGGAGAATACTTCTTCAGGGGTCTTTTTCTCAAGTACTCTGTGTGGAGTATGGTTCTGTACATATACCGCAGTTCTGACAACTTCTTCCCATAGATGCATGGGAAGATCTTGATCATGAAGCATGGTCCTTGCTGCTTCCATGATCATTCTATTCTTCCTTTCAGTAACCCCATTCTGTTGTGGATTATATGGAGTGGTTAAATCCCTCTTAATCCCTAAATCTTTGCATAATTCTTTGAATTCATTTGATATGAATTCTTCACCATTATCTAATCAAAAGGTCTTGATCTTCTTTTCAGTGTGGTTCTCGATCAAGACTTTGAATTCCTTGAACTTGCTGAATACTTCATCTTTGTTCTTCAAGAAGTATATCCATGTCGTCCTAGAAAAATCATCAATAAAAGAAACATAGTATACATACCTGCTTAATGAACGAGATGACATCGAACCACATACATTGGAGTGAATGATTTCCAAGATTCCTTTTGCCTTGCTCTCACTACTTGGAAATTTCTTCTTCGTGTTCTTTCCTTTCGCACATCCTTTGCAGACACCATCATGTTTTGACTGGATTTTTGGAAGTCCTTCAACAAATTTTCTTGCAAGAGGTAGTGCTCTATAGTGCACATGTGCAAGCCTTCTATGCCAAAGTTCATTTGGCTCTACTTTTTCATGGATCAAGGATTGTTTAGGATGGCCCTTCAATTTGTATAGACCTCCCTCTTGTTCCCCAATTACTACTGCATCATCAATAGTCTTTCCCTTTGGCCACATGAGAACTTAGCCATCTACAAATGCAACCCTCATGCCTTTTGCATCCAATGCAGATATGGAGAGGAGGTTCTTCTTTAGTCTTGGTACAAATAATACATCCTTCATCTTCATAGACTTTCTAGAGTCTAGCTTATAGGAGGATTCCCCACTACCTTTTATTGGATACTGGTAGTCATCTCCAAGTTTCACCTTGTGCGGTGATTCATGTTCTGATAGTTTCACAAAGGATTCTTTGAATCCTGTCATATGTTTCGAATCCCCACTATCTAAATGCCAATCATTGCTTCCATGTGTGGTGTTTCCCATGAGAGCGAAAATCAAGACATATTCCTCATCACTTGAGGAATCATCACTTTCTTGTTTGATTCTCTTTGTGGAAGGTTCATCATCCTCTACAGCATGAGCATGATGTATTCTCTTGTTTCCCTTCTTCTTATTTTTGCTTTTAGGACAATCTTTTGCATAGTATCCTACTTCATCACATGTATAACATCTGGTTTTAGACAAATCTTTTCTAGTGTTACTTTTATGGAAGTGCTTACCTCTGGGGTGATGAGAACTTCTTTTTCTTTTCTTGGATTGTATTGTGAGAGCTTGATCTTCACTTCCCATATTTTCTTCTCGAGCTGCTATCCGAGCTTCTTCTTGACATCATTCTTCCCATAGTCTGCTAAATTTGACTAGCTTCTTTTTGGCACAGATCCCTTGAATAAAGGAGTCCCATGATCTAGGGAGACCATTCAAGGTGGTCATTACAATATATGCATTCTACACTTCTTCATCCACTGCTTCAAGTTTTTCTTTGATCTGGGAGAGCCTTGTGAAGTATGATTTTATGGTATCCACATTCTGGATCTTCACATTCTTCAATTGGTTCCTCAAAGTCATCTTCTGGTTTATGTTCTTTCCTTCAAACAGTTTGGTTAGGGCATCAAACATAGCTTTAGGTGTCTTTAGGGAGGACACCTATGGTATGAGGTGATCCTTAATTGAATCAGCAATAATCCTCTTAGCCATGACCAACTTATTTTTGTGTAAGGCCTTAGCCTCTTCTCCCTTTGGAACTGGAACCTCCTCGTTGATGAAGGTGTCCAACTCATTTTCTTCCAGGACTAGGGAGATCCTATACTTCCAGTCTCAGAAGTTATCAGCTCCCTCAATATTTTCATCAATCTTGGTATGATGAGACATAGAAATTGATAACCTTAAATGGAAATACAAAAGATTTATATCTTACCAGGTTAAGATGTCAGATCTAGATCCGGAGCTGAAATTCTGTAGAGCTGGTTTAGGAGCAGATTAGGGTTTGAGTTTTCCATAGTTTTTTCCAACCAAAAACTTTGATCTTGATCTCTAAACTTCTATTTTGAGGAGGAGATAAATCCAGGCCTAGGCTCACTAAAAAATTCCAATTCTGTGGAAAGCCCTAATTTTTGGTAGTAGTGTCAGGTCAAAAACTGAAAATGCTTAGAATCAGATTCTGCTTCGACATAAAGATGTGCCCTAGAGAGGAGACTTAGCCCAACCTTCTTTTGTTGAAAATATGTGGAGAGAGATCCAAAAAGTAGGAAGCCCTAGTTTTCACAGCTGCACAGTTTCTTCTTCTTAGGTTAGCTTTGATATCATGTTAGATTTTTATCATTCAAGATAGCATTATATTAGGATCTTTAACTGAGAGAATAACAAGCACAACAATCAAACACAAGATACAATGAACACAATGTTTTTCCTCAGGGAAACCATAAAGTAGAAAAACCCCGCAACTTCCTCAGAGATACAATCAACAACAAAAGAAAAACCCCCAAAATAGTAAGATGATCTCCTGACAGTAGTAGTCTCTTTATTTCTAGTCCCGACAACTTCTTCTCCATCAACTATGCGCTACAACTGAGTTTGAGTGAGTGTATGATAAATTGAGAGGCTCACTCTTTATTTATACTAATTCCCAACTTGACAATAACTCACTAGGGCCGACTTCTCTAGGAGAGTCTAATAACCCTAGGGCCCCACAACTGTGGGGAATTTAACCCTTGATCAATAGGAGGGTTACCCACGATGACTTGACATGACTTTTTTACATTATTGAATCTCCCGATAGGAACATCGAGGCATGACATGACTCAAATAAATTACAGACACTTCCCGAAATAAACATCGGGGTACAATACATAAGATATACAAGTGAATACATTCTGAAGTTAAAAATACATTAACACTCCCTCTTAACTAGGAAGGTATTCTCTCGACACAATTTGTCAGGACTGGTCTTCTTCTCTATATCAACTGGATCATCTTGTCATCTTCATCTTCCAGTCATCTTCATCTTGGATCTTGATCGTCACTCAATCTGGATCATCATCACTGGATCTGGATCATCACTCGATCTGGATCATGATCACTAGATATGGATCATCACTCGATCTGGATCGTCACTACTGGATCATCATCACTGGATCTGGATCATCACTAGGTCATCATCATATGTGCTATCTCATGATTCTTCTCGTCATAGGAAGTTCTACAGAGCCGGCCCTTTTTCATGTTAGTTGTAGGCCTAGCCTCAATGTAGGCATTCTTTAGCGCTTATATCTGACCCTAAGTCAGAATGGACAGCACTCAAATCTGACCATGAGAGGAACACATCCAACACCATGTCAGAAAGGAACAACACTTACATTCACCAACATGATAGGACACAACTACTATCATCTTTGAAAAGGCATGGCACTCACATCCACCAAAATGGTAGGACACACCTAATACCATCTGTGGAGAGGAACAACACTTATAGTCACCATCATGGTAGGACACACCTACTACCATCTATGAAAAGTCACGGCACTCACATCCACTAGCATGATATGACACAACTACTATCATCTGTGGAAAGACACAACACTTACAATCACCAACATCATAGGACACAACTACTATCATCTGTGAAAAGGCATGACACTCACATCCACTAGCATGGTAGGAAACACCTACAACCATCTATGGAAAGGCACAACACTTACAATCACCATTATGGTAGGACACACCTACTACCATCTATGAAAAGGCTCAGCACTCACATCTACCAGCATGATAGGACACAACTACTATCATCTATGGAAAGGCTTGGCACTCACATCCACTAGCATGATAGGACATAACTACTATCATCCATGGAAAGGCACTACACTTACATCTGATCATGTGGGAACCAATCCCACAACCATATTAGAATGGCCCTCATCCCCAGGCTGAGGATTCCAGGTAACTAACTAGGTGTGTCCATTCTCCCAGAGAATGGCCTTCAACACTTATATCTAATCAAGTCGGAACACATCCTTCAATCACATTAGAATGGCTTTGCACTTATATCTGATCATGTGAGAACACATCCCACAGTCATATTAGAATGGCCCTCAACTCTAGGCTAAGTATTCCTGGTAACTGACCAGGTGCCTCCATTTAGAGAATGGCGTTCAACACTTATATATGATCATGAAGGAACCAATCCTACAGTCACATTAGAATGGCTCAGCACTCATATCTGACATGGAAGGAACCAATCCTCTCACCATGATAGAATGGCTCAGCCCTTACATATGACCATGGAAGGAGCCAATCCTCTCACCATGTCATAATGGATTATAGACTCATCACTTCCCCTTGGGGGAAACCTCAATCTGGAGAACACCAAGCTTCTCTCTAAAGTACTCAAACTTCACTTTGTCCAATGGCTTTGTCAACACATCAGCTATCTATTCATCTGTCGCAACATACTAGAGCTTCACTGCTCCTCTCTACACCATATCCCTGATATAGTGATATTTGATCTCGATATGCTTCGACTTGTCATGGAACACCGGGTTCTACCACAAATTCACACAACTTTGGTTGTCACAATATATACAAGTAGCATCCAGTTGGAGATCAAATAAATCATACAATATCTTCGTCAACCATACTGCCTCACAACTAGCTGAACAAGTTGCAACATACTCTACTTCAGCTGTACTCAGTGCGACGCAAGATAGTTTCATGCTAAACCAAGATATCACACCTGATCCCATACTGAAGTAGCACCCTAAAGTTCTCACCTAGGTAAGGAAACTAAGGCCACCCTAATATAACCAATTCTCAGGTGGGAAGTCGTAGGCAAGATCTACCATATGGGCGGGGTAGAAAATACCGAAGCTTGAAAGCATGAATCGGTACCTCAAAAGCCCCCAGGTACGAATGATATCTTGGAAATATCTTCGATTCTTATAGAAAGTGGCTAGGGGCTATCCCAACCACAATCATGTACGATGCCTCATGCTTAACTCCTATGTAAGAGGAGCCTCCTGAGAACACTAATTATACCAAGGATTTCACTCTCTCACCTGGATAGACACCTGCTTTTTTTGTTTAGTAGTCTTGGATAATTTACTCACAATGAACTATTCCAAGACTCTAAAACCTAATATTGTTGATGTACCCTATCAAATAAAAATGTGTAATTCATTTTAAATTAAGCTTTGATTTTAGTGGCTATGATTACTCAAAGAGAAATGATCGTGCAACCAATGATGTTATGAATTAATAGTGAAAGTAATTGTGCACATCTAACAAACAATGCCAAGTGCAATTTTTTCTAAATGAGAAAACAAGGTATGCTACTACATGAGATGCAAAAATATTCATCCCCTTCTGAATGCCATTGCAATCCTTCCTATATGAAATCCTAAACACAAATCTCATCCAAGCAATACAATGCAAGTACCTCCTTAAATCCATATGTGAGATGCAAGTAAGAATGCAACTATATACTTATTTTGTATTTTCAATATAAAAGAAAGAAAATCCAATAAAATTCATTAAAATTCTTAGTCTCTCCAGCAATCATCAAACACAAGTCGAACAAGACACTGAGACAAAAAGACTAATGCACTAATGGAAAGACAAAAAAGGAAATAAATGACTAGAACTAATTCAAATCAAAATCAATGAAAAAGAGGTCTCAGGTCACAAAATAAGCAGTCAACAGACAACATCAGTACCCAGGAATACCTAGCCACACTCACAACCCACCCAACAACTTTCCACATCAAACTGAACAAAAAAGGGAGGATGTACACGACTGTTCAAAGAACAGTTGTGTATGTATGCAACTTTTATCCAAAAACCTACATGTATATGCAATGTTTGGCCAAAATCCTGCATGTATATGCGACTTTTGGCCAAAAACCTGCGTATGTACATGAATTTTGGCCAAAAACTTGCATATACAAAGAAGAAAGTGGTAAAAAGTAGGCCAAGGGTCAAACCAATCTAGGGGAGTGTCAATGCATGAACATGATACTAAATGCGACACAGAAACAATAAGCACATTGTGCCCCTAAACCCCAAATAAAAACAAGGAAGGTTCCCAGTGGAGTTACCAATTCTATTACAGAGAGAAACTTCCTATGGATTGGGGTTTACCACAACAAACTGAATAACACCAAAAATCGATCCATTCCAATTTGCAAGAGAAATAAAGACATCTAACACTAGGGGATATGAATCGTACCTTCAATGTACATCCCTGTTGAGCTTTTCCAACATGCTTGTATTCACAATTAGCTCTCAACAACAATAAACAAGACAATCATGCTATATATCAAAGTGTTAGGCCTACTGTAGAATATATAAACAATCATGTATAAGAAAATAAGTACATCCATGGATACAATATTCATATTTATGCACATGTATTGGACATGAAATGGATATTTCTATTAATAAAACATATATACAATAGTGACAACCTCTTCCAGCACTTCTTTGAACCCGAGAAACTGAGTCCTCCACATGTGCCTCCACCACTTCCATCCTCCATCACAATGGCAAGCTTACAAAGCAAATACAAGATTGGGAAGAGAAACATTATGTGCTCCAAAGGGACAAAGGGATGCATACTCAAGCATAAACAAGTGAGGCAACAATGAACTACAGTTTCCTTTCTCTCCAATTTCTCCTCCTTCAATGTATGGAAGAGGCTCAATATATAGCACTCCAAATAGGAAATGGAGGGTCGATTTCAAACATTCTCAAGGAATATGGAAGGCCAAGAGTCAAGTTATTCGGGACTCTATGAGGAAAACTCCAAAAACTTTTGTCTTCATGCACATTTCCTGATGAAGGTGGGTTTTGGCTCAAAAGTTGTGTGTACATGTGGATATTTCTTTAAGAGTCATTGTAGTCAGGAAATTTGCATCTTCTAGGGATAGACACTATTCCTCTAGTCTAAATGCTTCAGATCTAGAACAAATAACACTAGTACAAAATGATAAATTAATGACTAAAATCAGGCTATAAATGACTATTTTTGAGTCGCTGACTAATAGTAGAAAATTTTCACTATCTTATAGCTAGTCGTATTTCACTTATTCATTAATAGCTTGACTTATTAGTCATTGATTTAGTCATTGATAGTCAATGATTTAGTCATTGATTTAGTCACGGATTTAGTCACTGATTTAGAAACTGATTCCAGCAATTAATGACCAAATATACGGCTAAATAAACTACTAGATGATAACATATTAATGACTAAACTAAATACAACTAAACATTAGTCGCACTATAATATACATGAAATTAGCTACTAATAGTCGTATGTATGTGAATTTAGTCGTTTTCATAGTCACAAATTTATGATAGGGTATGGAGGAATTGAACCACCAACCTCCTGCCTATAATTAGGCAGGTGCTCTATCATTGAGATAGCACCCTTTAAGAAGTTGTTATTTCTTGATAATGATGATATTCAAACAAATTTTGTATCATTCAAGCATACAAACTAATGATTATCAAGTTACTATAGATCCATAATAGCTTACCCTGTACTAGTCCTTCAAGTCATTTGTGCACTTAATAAATGCATTTGAGATACTTGAAGGACTATTACAAGGTAATCCATTATGTATCTATAGTAACTTGATAATCATTATTTTGTATGTTAATTCATCACATTCTACACAAACAAATATTTTCAATGATAACCAATCCAAGCATTAGTGTGTTCGACAATCCAATATCCCCCTTGAGTAAACAATTTAATTGCAATGTTATAGCTACTCTCCATGAAATCATCAAGCTTTTAAACTTCCAAGCTTTCCCCAACAATGTATTTCAACCAAAATCCAACATATACAAAAATTATATAAGAATACTCATAGAAAATATTGGCATGCTTTTGTTATTTGAGTACCACTCTAAGCAAGATTTCTTAAAATCAAATGATACTAACATAACTATTTTCAAATCCAACATATATAACAAAAAAATGTAGAAGAAATACTTCAAATAATACAAGGGGAATATATTGGAATGCTTGTAGTATTTTATTGCCACTATAAGCAATATTTCTTGGAATGAAAGGAATCTACCACTATAAGCAATATTTCTTGCAATGAAAGGATATGAATAAGATTGATTTCATCTCACAACCAAAAACGTTTTCATAAGATCATAACCATCAATGTTATGAAGTTTTTGTGGGGAGTGATTTTCCCATATAAAGGGATTGATGTCACAATTATCTATAGAGAGAAAGGTAAGTACATCCAAGTTCAAGAGATTCCATGCCCAAAAATTTCTTGAATAAACCCCACAACCATTTCCCATCCAAAGTTATGTTGGCAAAGGAAATGCACCATTCACAAGGAAAACATAGGATGGTATTTTATGCCTAAAATATTTTGCAATAATGTGTTGGTTGGTTGAAGCATTTCTTCAAACACATTGACTAGTTGCATGTGAGGCTACATTCTTAATCAATACAGGAAAAGTTCTTCCTCCATGAGATCACTTGCTTGCTGGGTTGTATTGTAGGCATTATGCGCTATGATTTCTCCCCATGAAATTAATTTCTTAATGGTTTACTTGCAGAAATTATTGCAATGATTTTACCCCATGAAAATATATTTCTCGTACAAGAAAACGCACGGTCATTAATGCCCAAGAACAAAACTTATGAATGAATTTCTTTGAGAAAGAAAAGCCATGAACTTGGCATATTCCTGGCCTAATATGAACCCAAAACTTGTTATGAAACAATTTTCCAAAGTAATGCAACAACAATTATCATATTCTTTTGTACAAATCAAATCAAACTTTCAAAGTGGTACAACAAACACTTAATATGTTCCATTACCAATTGGTTTACTAATTAGAATTCCTTCTTCATAGACCTTCCTCATGAAACCATAAACACTTGAAAAAGTAATGTGTTACAGAAAATAACTCATTACTAACCATCGTACAAACATAAAAGCCAACAGTAGTGAAGTAGAAGGACAACATCCTGAAAAAGTCGAGGAGTTGTCCAAGTCTATACATATCTCTGCTAAGAACCTATTCTCCATTTCCACTGGGCTACTATGCTCTCAAACAAATCAATATGGTTTAGTCCAACATCTCATCCCTTTCCAACCTATTGCAATGTCAAATTTACAGGTTCATTCTTAACAAAGAAAAATGTGCACAAATGGAAAGGAAAACAATAAAATATTACAGATAAACAACTACCTGAATGTATTCATGATGAGTGATGTTTCCCTATCGTAAAGTTGAATTGAACCTTGCATGTTGCATGATGTGTCAGTAACACATATTTAACAGGCATATTTTTTCTAGACTATCGATTTTGCATGTATGCATTTTCTTGTAAAATCTGATACAACATTTTGCTAGCACCAGTGTATTTCCTCTAATCCTTGGCAAAAGATGTCAAGCAGTAAGTACTAACAACACATTTTTATCAAAGCATGGGATCAATGACTTTCTTGCAGATAATTATTATAGAATTCATTATGACATCAGAATCTGAAGCTTTAATCCTCTCAATGTCCATATATTAATGAACAATGTTGTTTGATTTGTCTTGAACTATTTATTTATTGCGTCTAATTTTGGAATTGTTTTGTTATTTTCATCCCATTTTTAAGAAGTGTTGGGAAATTCTTGTATTTCTAATTTCTTTTGTACATGCTAGCTCAATGTATAGAATGGAAGGCTTAAAAGGAACAAAGATTTCCACTAGTTCATATAAGAAAATCTATATAGGACTACAAAAATAATGTTTTAGCTAAATGCTATAGATTCATATGAAGTGAGGCATATGTTTCGTTGAAACATCTCTGTGTATGTGACATCAAAACCATGAAGCTCTACTCCCAATGTCCTTATATATGAGAATAGTTTTGTTTGATTTGCCTTGAACTACTTCTTTAATGTGTCAATAGGCTCTTGAGAGTTGGATGACTTTTGATCTCTTAATTTGAGACTTAGTGTCAAGAATTTTAGACTGATTTTGGTATATTTTCATTTAATTTCTAGATTAATAATTGATTAATTTTTAAATTGTTATCTATATTAACATGTAAGAGTGCATGGTGCCCTTTCCCCCCTACACCTTCACAACCAGTTCAAATCATTGCGTCTCTCTCTATCCCATTGGCTACTTTTTCCCACTAGTCTATCTCACTCTTTCTTTCACACACACACACACACATCTAGTGTGATGAATGTAATATGAATTTTGTATGGAAAAATTCAATTCTTGCTAGCTCCATATAATATACAATCATGGACTGTGTATCCTTTGAAATCTACATTCATTACATTGCATTTAAGAAAAAAATAAGATTCAAAATTTCTTATATAAGCTTTATATTTAAAGATACCCCTCATGATAGTAAACCTTCTGGATACAGAACTATACCTTTCTCATTGTAAGGAAAATTTGTGAGATGTGAAGTCTTATTGTTGCCTTGATTTGGTGGAAGAGCATGCCCAAAAACCAGGATATTGTCTTCACGTAAACAAACAAGATAGTAACATAATTAGAATGTTTCCATATTGACAACATTTCAATATGATGTGCATTTGAATTCGATTATGTACCCAATATTTACTCACCTAAGGCGCCTGATGTACCCAAATTAATCTATTGCAGTGTTGGAAACTGTGGTTCTTTTGTAGGTGAATAATGGAAATTCTTTCAATATAATGTGCATTTGACTTCGATTATGTACCCAATATTTACTCACCTGAGAAGCCTGATGTACCCAAATTACTCTGTTGAAGTGTTGCACACTGTGGTTCTTTTGTAGGTGAATAATGGCAATTCTTTCAATATGATGTGCATTTGACTTCGATTATGTACCCAATATTTACTTACCTAAGACATCTGATGTACCCAAATTACTCTGCTGTAATGTTGCACACTATGGTTCTTTTGTAGGTGAAAAATGGAAATTTTGTTCAGAAACTGAGGCCAATTTCCCCTGAAATATTGATGTGGTAGTACCAGAATCCATGTTTATATTTTTTTTATAGTAAATTCAAATTAGGTATCACTATCAATGCATGTGTTGCATTTAAAAAATAAATCTTCTCATTTGGTGGAGGACAAGAGGAAGAATCAACAGGAGGACTACAGATTGAAAAGTGAAAGTGGTAAGTATTAACCGAAAATCCATCAGTATCAACTCGCTTTTTTTTTCCCCAGAAGAATAAAACCCATTCCATATAATCGAGTTGGAGATGAGCCTTCTCTATTTATTTCTTCATCAAAATCAGGAAGGGAAAGTTTTAGATAATTTTTAAAAATACGTTCCACCTTAAGCCCTGAAATTTGTGGAGTTTTTAAGCTAAGTTTCAACCACTGGGTATGATATTCTTCAGTTTCAGTTTGTCCAGAAACAAAAATGACCTTTTCCCAGTAAAACTTGACCATAATTCATTTTGCTCATTAATATTCGAATAACCTTCCCTAAGGTCATAAGGTGCTTTTACTGGTCCAGTATCACAAAGATATGGATTCTGGACATAGTGATTTGCACAAGGAGAACTTGATGTGCTCTTCCTGCATCCTCTAATGGGTGCAACTGTCTTATATTTGGTTCTAACTATTTCGTACTGACCAAATTGAGAATCATTACATGGAATTCCCTTACAACCATAACATGAAGATGCATATGGTCTTGTATGACACCCATGTACATCAACAATAATTTATCTTCCTGAGAGAAGCACCTTCATCAGAATCACTTGAATAATGTGTGTGCTTCCTCTTCCTTCTATTACAAGAATGGCTATTACAGCAGCAAGTTAAGTTTCACAAGCAGCATTGGGAATAAGTTAATAACTATGTTCAGTGACATAAGTGCTTCTTCTTTCAAGACAGGCATGTGATTTGCAGGCCAAATTCCACTTTTTCCTTTTGATTGCTACTTGCTTGGTGCCACAATCATACTTTGAAGTTAAATTGCATTTCCTGCAACACCTATAAAGGGATCTAGAGTGTGATTTTCCACTACTACTTCTTGATGTTGTCCTACACCTGCTTCTTCATCTATGCCTCCTTTTTGTGCTTCTATGTCTCCTGAAATTGATTGGATCTAAGATTTCTTCTCTACACCTGCTCCATCCTCTGGGGTAAGAATCAGTTTTACTTGCCCTGTGATATTCACTCTTTTTGTCATGTCTGTAGTAGGGCTTTCACCCTAGCTATAGGCAAGAACAACTCCCTTTCATCTATAGGATGGAAGGGTAGGGTTCATATGAGGTTGGAAGAGAACCTGCAAACAATATTGAAACTAAACTATGAAACCCTGCATGAAATGGTTAGCAAACAAGAATATGGCTGCAAGAAATCACTGGAAAACCTACAACAAAGCATTAGAAAACAATCCTGTAAGCAAAATAGGTTATAAAACTACAATAAACATGAAATAAAACACAATTATACCTTATGTTTGGGTGGAAATGGGCCACCATGCCCTAGCTTGGGGAAGCACCTCTCTCTTTCTTTGGGATGGAAGCTTGGCTTATGGAGCAATGGAGAAGAGGGAGGGTGAATGGCTTGAGAGGAAATAGGTCTCAAGGCACTCACATGGGTAGCATAACGATAGGAAGAGCAGGAGTGTTTTGAGAGTGACCCCCACCCCTCTATTTATAGCTTTTTCCTAGAGATTTAGGGTTTTTAGCCCCTGGTTAGGGCTTTAGCCCCTTTTTTGGGATTTTAGCCCCTTTTACCCAATTATTAGCTCCTTTGGGGGTTTTAAGCTCCTTTGAGGGGTTTTAGCCTCTTTTTTGGAGGTTTTAGCCCCTATGAGAGCTATTTTGGCTCTTTTTAGGGGTTTTTAAGCCCTTTTTGAGGGTGTGGGGGTCAAATGAGGGTTGTGTATGGATGTCTTTAGGTGGTGTATGTCATGTAGAGCTCATTGGGGGATTTTTTGGGTTAACAATGTCTATGACTCATGGAGCCTAACCTGTTGCAACCAATTCTCCTCTCATCCTCACTACAATCCATATAACCCCTAGTTAGTATTTGACAGTTCGTTCTTTCATCATCTCTATGAACCCTGTAACTCATACCCGACTTGTGTTTTTCAGGTTTCTCACTATCTCTTCTATACATATAGCTATTATAGTGTCTGCATCCTCTAAATTCCCTAACTTCATATTTAATTTTGCAATTTGTACCATCCTTATCATGCACAGTGTCTTCACATTTGCAATTATCACATGGAAAATCCCCACTTAGTTCCATTTCTATACTCAACCAATGGATTGAATCAATTTAAAAACTAGAAGGACTCGAACCAAATGTTTAATCTTCGAAACCACCTCTATCACATTTCAAATATTTTAAATATTTATGATGTCTCTCTCTAAAATGGGTCTAGGTTTATGGTGTGATTGTTATATTATCCATGATATCCTCATGTATATGATTTTGGTGATGGTTCTCCAATCCAGTTCTCCATCCAGTTCTGTTCTAGTCCAGGTGTGACCCTCGACTAGTTCTAGTTCTCATATCCTTTCTCTTTACATCACTATACTCAACAATTGCATAGGTGGATGGAAGACTCTAATTGAATAGTGAATACAAGTTACAGTTCTATATTTTAACACCAATAATGAGGTCCTACTAGAATTAAAGATATGGTAGACAACCAATCAAACCAAGACAAAACACATTTCACAAATCAGTGAAAAAATTAAATTAACAAATTTTAATTATTGGAATATTTGAACAAAACCTGAATTAGGTCTACTATACAACAATGACCGCATATACTTGAGTGCAATATTTCAAATTTCTTTGGACAACAACAGGTGTATATTTTGGGAATGCTGGAACCTGTGATAAATTTTTTAAAAACAAAATTCAGCTATAAAAGAAAAAAATGAAGGAAGAATGAACAAATCAAGAGCATCTGTTACCATATTCTGGGAAAATTTCCACAAGCTAACATCGTATAGATAATTTAAAAGAATCAATATTGCTATAATGACAGATTTTTACTACATTCCACAAGCTCACTAGTTCGTTTTCATTTGATATTGTCTGTCTGTATAGAACCTACACAACTAAGGTGGATACTTGATATGTCTTAACACCTTTGTTTCTATAAGCAAGAATGACATCCATTTTTCACACTACCAAAAATGTGGGTTTGAATTTGAATGGAACATGGTTTGTTCAGCACACTTCCTTTTATTTGAATTGAACATCATTTTCTTAGCACACTTCAACACATAATTATGGACATAAACAAATTATTTCATAGCAGCATGCTATATATTAACATTAACACAACTAATAAGTGAAGAACTAACCTAACCAGTCTGAATGAGAGAAACTAGGACAAATTTTTTGTATGCTTCCATAGTTATTGCAGTTAAATTTGTTGCTAGGGATGTAATCGCCTGCACCAAAAATAACATGATTGGCAACTCCAATAATCCTACAATAGTTCTTAAAAATGGTGAAGCAGAAAACAAGCAGCAGAACCAACTTAAGAGCATGTTACCCACTCACATGATGAAAAACTTCTAGGGCTTTGTTAAAGCATTTTAATCCAATAAAAACCATTCCTCACCATTACATTAGGAGAACAAATGTTAAAATTTAACAGAAAAAAAAAAAAAAAAATATCCATTTCCTAATAGTATATAACAGAACATTTAATTTCAATAGAAGAGGAATTCATTTTTTCTATAGTTCCTGACTCTTTTGACAAAAATGTTTCTTAACTATACCCTATACCTATTACCACATACCCAAAGACTAGAGATCCTTACTAGATACTCTATACTCATAGCTGACACATAGTCTACCCTTGAACCCATGCTACCCTTCTCATAATCAAATGAGTTTAAACCTTTATGGGCTTCTAGGGAAAAAAATCCCCATGAGAGGCAACATTATCCAAAATTGATGTATATAAATCCATAAATGTTTCTAAGACTCTTCCTAATTACAAAATCTCCCCTTAAGGCTTTTATTAAATCTTGTGGAACTTGTAAATATTTCATGGATCCTTAATTGGTTTTTGTAGTGTTAATAAATTTTACATTAGTAATAATCCAATGATAGACCATGAACAATTAGTGTCCTCATGGAGCAATATTGTAAATCAACTGTTTCATGTCCCCACCATATGATTGATTGTTTTGGAATTCCACATACACATTTCTGTATTGTTCAACTCCAAGCAATGTGTTTATTAAGTAATTTTTGTAACAACAACAACAACAAAGCAACAAGCAAAGAAACAAGTTTTAAGCACTTGCAAACAACAACAAAGCAACAAGTTTTACCTATGACAGGGATGGAGGATTAGGCTATCAATGATTCCCGAAAAATACTGGTAGACGTTATTTCCTATCGAAATGAATCCAATGCAGTAGCAGAAAGGGGTACATAGGTAATTGCTTTTATATGCAATTAATTCTTATTTAACCAAGATGTTTGTGAAGAATTCCTCAACTACTATGTTTTTAAACTCAACATATTACTTTCAATTTCAGTGGATGTTTCAGTAAGTAATAGATCAGTTTGATACCTAGTTATCAATTATTGCAGGAAATTGAAATTGAAAGGTCATATTAAGAAGAGTTGACAATGGAAATTGAAGGAATTCCATATTCTACATCATTGCCAGGTAAGGAAATACAGGAATCACTTGAATATTTTGAAGATGAAGAGAAGGATGCATATGACTTGAAGGCTCTGACCATAGGTTATGGACCAAACAAGGATGCAGATGACTTGAAGGCTACGTCATAGATTATGAAATCCTGCAAAAAGAGAAAATTGTATGAAGCCATGCAAGTATTGTGTCTATTCTTGGCTTTTTATGTAAATAGGCGTTATGATATTTGATCAGCTATAGAAACTGTGACAAATTTTTGTTTGTCAGACAAGACTTTTAACCAAACAAGAAATAAAACCTTCTGAGCTCTAGAGGTCAAACTATAGTCTTCGATCTTCTCTGACTATTGCAACTTATCCCTCAACTGTTGATTGAGGTTAAAATCTTGCTCTATATTTATTCTTGGAGTCGAGCAAAGCCTCCTCTGAGATTTATAGGAGAAGTATATGTGCTTTGTAGTGTGTGATTTATGTATTGTTTCTTTGTATTTCTTGTAATACACAGAAAATTCTGATGTTAGCAATAATATTATAAGCTATAAGCCAAATACATATGTTATTTCATTGTCTAGTCTACATCTCAAGAAATATGGAACTTTCACCAAAAAAATATTAGGTAATCAAAACTCAAACCTCTGTTGTCTTCTTCTTATAAATAATTATGTACCCATTCTTTTCTAATTCAGGTGCAAAGAACTCCTCAAAATGATCACTTTGAACCTACATCATTACAGAAATATAGAAATCCACTAAAATCTAAATCAATTATATCTTAAAAAAGAAAGAAAATTATAGAGATGGTAAAGTTGCAACACCTATACACTCAAATTCCAATATGGATGAAATAAAAGAGAAGTGAACAGATATTTTATGCATTCTCTTTAGTAGCATAAGTTAGAAAGACAAAAAATTGTAGCACAAACAAGCACCAAAATACTTTTCGATTCAGTCCATATTCTGTAGCTAATAAATTAGTCCCTGCAATAGGATTCAAAACATTTAATGTAGTCTTGAGATGCTCTTTTAGATGAGCACAAAATACCTATGCAAGGGAAACTGAGTGTTGCTGTGTGAATTCTTTGAAAATTGCAACCATGTGTACAACTATAGACATCCCTTTTGACAATAGTGGAATACTTGAAAGAGTCAAGAACCTCATAAGGGCTTCAATTCCCTTTTTCTCAACAAATATTCTACAAGTTTTAGAATTTTCCATTTCCTGATGCACAAACACCATGGCATGTGAAATGCATAATTGTAGAAATAATTCATTAGCCATATTTTCAATATACAATCCACTAGTTCCAACACCTTCATTATGCTTCTCTTCAGAATCAGTATCCATAGGAAAATGACTATCCAGTTTGTCTTTGGCTTCTAACCCCATGTCGCCCACTGAAGCAACTTTCTCAACAATTCCAATGATAACATCTACACTAGGTCCCCTCAAAGAAGGGACATGGTGCATCAGCTCTTCCATCGAATTAGCCAAATGAGCAACCCTTCATTCAATGGTAGCAAATATTTTCATGATGTGAATACATGTACAAGAAAATGCAAAGCATTTCTTTCAGTCATGTCATGCAATTCTGTATTGTTGAGACATAGTGCATCAAGACCACTAGGGATGCAACAAAGTGCTTTTGAGGAAGGGAGAAGTAAATATTCTGATATAGCATCTAAGAAGGAAGTTGTAAGATCTGCTGCATGCAACATTGAGAAACAAGTTGGATCTTTATGAATGATTCCACTCATAAGTGTCACAGCTGAAGAGAAGATGTCACCACAAAACTTATGGGAATGACATAATATTAATGATAGGCTTGATGGCAAGGTACTCTCCTTTGAGCCTGTAGGCCTTTTTGTGCCATATGTTGTTGATCCCAGTGATTTGAGTAAGGCCTTGATCAGACACCTCCGAGCATATGGAATTTGGTCTTTATCATCATCATATGGTGAAGATACAATACTACTTTCTGCTGACAACTCCACAACATTTGTAACCTCAAATTGTAGTCTCTTAAAAGTACTGTCTATACCTCCAAGATCTCTGAACAGAGCGACTGCTGGATTGTTGTAATCCATCAAATTTTGGAGAATCTTTACATCAAATATGACAAGGTGTGTATGAAAAGAATTGGTTTCTTTTAAAAAAGGTAGAAGGGGAGGAATCCGTCTAGTTTCTATCATAGGATTTGTCGAAGTCGAGGATAATGTTACATATGCTAGATAAAAATATAAATCCCCTTCTAATAATGCAATAGGATATTCTTCCATAGTATTCAATGACATGATAGCCTTTTGCATCAAGCTCAATAAAAACACATGATTTGATGTATTGCTAACAATATTTGGAACATTTAACACCCGACTCATCTCATGAGATGCATAAATTACAACAAACTAGTATCATAAAGCCCAAATAGCGGCTGATCTAATGTTATTTGGTATAAATTTCTTAGATTGCAAAACTTTCATCAAATCGGTCATAAAATCAGGATCATTTGAAAAAAATGCCCCCAATTCTTCATGGTTATCACTTGATTGCATCAATACCGTAAAGGCCAAAAGTTGAATGCAGTTGAATTTCTCGTGAGTGCTCAGAGAAGGAAATGCACATGTATACTTGATTAGAGTCCATACGAAAAACTTGAGTACACTGGTTATTTGATATTTATCAATTAACTCCTTTATAAGAACCATATATTTTGGTTGTAAATGCAATCATGAATGTATATTACTTGTAAACCTAACAAACTTGCAGCATTTAAATTTTATGCATTGTCCAAACCACGTTCAGAATAAAATTCAAAATGTAAAGTCAACTCTAATTGGCTTGCTTCTTCATCACAACCATTTTCTACAACACACAAGAACAGGCCCAATCCTTCTTCTTTACTTCCCCATCCTTGTGATAGAGCAAGAAAATGACGATTCAACACTGCACTTCTTGGCAGTTTTCCACTCAGGTGTAACTTGGCTGGTTTAATCTTTACAAGAGCTACAAGAGCTACAAGAGCTTGAAGAGCTGCTAAAAGTATGTCAGGATCATTTGATGAAAGAAGGTGTGTGAAATGCTGCATAAAACATACAACTTTAAAAGTGATTAAAGTGGCACAAAAAAAACCAAAACCAATGAATAAGGATAGAAGGCAGTAAGTAAGAGGCAGAAGATTTAAAAAGAGATACTTATAATACATAGTTCATACCTCTAATCCACTAAAAGAGCCCTTATTTTGACAATTTTGGAATATTATAGCGAGTACCCTCAAGATTTGCAAAACTGTTCCTTTTGGAAACAAATCCTCCTCATCCAACAAACTGTCTGTTAATTGCGGGTCTTTTCTTGAACTAAAATACTTACTAAAAAACAAGTTGAAATGTACAAACATCTTTGTCCAATGATGAAAGTTTCCCTGTTTAAACAGCACCGCAAAGTTACAAACAAATACAAAAAATAAGAATAAAAATTAAGATAAATATATAGAAGCTAACACCTCACCTTATCATCGTAATCCCAAGTAAATATTGAGAGAGGATATTCAATGTCCTCCAATGGAGTATTAATTATGCTCCAGATGAAATCTGTTACTTTCTGAGGCTGAAAATTTTTTTCCATAACAATTGAATAAGGAAAAGACACTAGTGAAGCAAACATTAAATCAAGCCCTAGGGGCCACTAGGAGATATGGACAAAAGATGGTTTGAAATGTCTATGGTCCCACTAGAAAGGAGATGGATCAATTCAAACAAAAGCAACAACACCCTAAAGAGACAATGTATAAGTCTTTTACAACTTAAATCTTGATACAGTAAAAAGTTTAATTAAGAATGTCACTTCAAATCAATATTACTCATATCCTGCATGAGAAACAAGGCAAGAAAAAGGAGGAAAATAGAAAGTAAAACATTCAACACATTATATCACTATTCTATCAAAAAATATGAAATGGCATCTGTTGAAAAAGAACATAAAGAAATAAAAAGTTCAATGGAAGTTGGAATGTAAGTTGTAACTTCATTATAGAACACATAAATGATAAAACATTTATAAAACCTTTCTCAACAATGTTCTCTCTAATTTAGAAATCGATTGAATAATCATGCAAACATCAATTGAACAATAACCCCGGGGTTATCTCAAATAGTCATGAGCCAGATGTCAAATATCTCCTCCCAAAATTGGGGAGGTCACATGTTAGACTCTCTTAAGTTTCGATCACCTCAGGGTTAGACTCCATAATCAGAGCCAACACTTTACCCCATTTACCATCCATGAATCATGGGGAAGTACAATGGTTTTACACAAGGTTTTTCCTTCAAAAAAAAACATCAATCAAACAATGAAATTACCATATGCTGCCAGTCATGAGCCAGATGTTAGATCTCTCCTCCAAAAATTGGGAAGGTCACAGATTAGACTCTCTTTAGTCTTTATCACCTCAGGGTTAGCCTCCATAATCAAGGGAAACAGTTTACCCCATTTACCATCCATGAGTCATGGGGAAGTACAATGGTTTTACAAAAGCTTGTTCCTTCAAAAAAAAAAAAAAAAAAAAAAAAAAAAAAAAAAAANAGCTAGATTACATGTGCAATTCAATGTTTAAAAATTCAAAACTTTAATCCCAACAAGTTACAAGACCTCTCCACATCACTTTATTTTATTTTAATTTCACCTTGAGAATTCATTTCTATGTCATTGCTGTCTGGAAGGTAGTGTTGCATATTGTTAATAAAAGGAAGAAATGGGATAAAAATACTTTGTTGGACTGTTTTGAGTCATGGACGACAGACAAATCACTGAAGAACCATAGTACTATTCCTTGCTATGTAATTTGGGGACTGAATCTCAAGGAATGAGATGATATTCCAAGAAAACAAATGTGACCACAGGCCTGGTGTCTAGTAAAATTAGACTTTCCTATAGGAAAGATGGAAAGCACCTAAACAAAAGACATAAAAGATACTAAACGATCCTGGAATTGATACTATTAAATCATGGGGATTTTTTGATAGTGCATGCCAAGGAACTCTGGGTTTGTGTGGGGCTGGGACAATGCAACTCTTTTCCTAGATAGTCAACAAACATTTTCTCATACATGACGCAGGTCTTGGCACTAACAACTGAGTTGAATTCACTGCCATATGAATTTTGCTGAAATATGCTACAGGAATAAGTCTCAAACATTTTCAAGTGCTAGGTAACTCTAAACTATTGATGGACTGGGAAAATGATAAATGTCAATTACAAATTTGTCTTTAGATCCAATTATACAGTGTCAAGGAGGTAAATACCTTGTATGAATTTATCACTTTTTTCTGACATTACAGAGAATTCAATACAAAGGAAGAATTTGTCTCAAAGGCTTCCCTCTCATTGTAGGAAGGGACTTTGGTAATTCATTAAAGCATGGGGAGAGGTGATCTTTCCTAAATCTGACGAGGCTGCAACTTTCAGGCAGCTTAATTGTTTAGGGGTATTTGTCAGGAAATATCTCTAGGTGTAGATCTAGGGAAGATTGATGTTTTGGAAGGCAAGTACAATTATTACATTATCTTTTGATATACAAAAGAATGTAATTTGTAGGCATAATAAAGGGATAAAGACATTTCTGGACTTTGAAAGGGAGTCGAAAGGCTTGTCAATGTATATTTTGATTTCACTCTTGAAATATCAAATATAAATTTTTTCTTGGAAAAAAAAGCATATTACTAAACTTCAAATTCTAATAAAGAGAAATAAATGAACAAAATTTACTATAACAAAGTATTACATTAACCCATTTCCTACTCTGGTTATAACCACTACCCATGAGCTCAATTTATACAGTGAAACATCATATGTATGCTAAACATGGGCCCCATAATTAATGGTGGACTGTAAATAGGTAATAGATAAAGCAAAGGGAACCGTATGTTCCTTTCCTCATCTATAAGGCTATTGGCATTTTCTTCCACATAGTCCTCACCAAATTAATTCCATTCAGACTCTCATTTCCACAGTTAAGTGCATACACTACAGAAAACTATTGATAATTCGATGAAAATATTTTTCCAATTAAGGAAATGAGTCCTGGTAATCAAATTCCCACTAGGGCTCTCAATGGATCCACTAGAACATGTACATACACCCTTGCAAACCTCTAGCCAAAACACGACCAAGATCTAGGCATCCTTCAAATGATCATAAAACTCAACAACATATCCTAGTTCTATCAAAACTGAAACCAAAAGTAGATTCTTGGTGAGAATAATCTCAAGAACATCACCTGAGGGCATCCAAGATTAAATGGATCCCACTCCTACTTCTAAATACATGGCATCATCACCAAGTTCCATCTAAATTCCTACCTCATAGTCTTGAAGTCTATTAAAATCCTTCTCATTAAAGGTCGTGTATGGATGCTCCATTATCAACATACCATTTAACACCAAACACAACATTATATGAAAGACATGATACCATGGAGAAGACTATATCAAACTTGGATGCAAGCTCATCCACTCTGAAAAAGGCTTCTACACTCCATACAAACTTATTTTTCTAATGTGGTTTTCCCTTCCCCTTCTTCTCAAAAGGCTAAAAGCATAGTGACCACAATCTGACAATTGACATGGTTGAAGCTTTTCTTTCCCTAATTCACAGAACCTTAATCCTCCTTTCCTCTCTAGCCCTTCCCCAGTCCTCTTTTCTTAATTCCCTTCATCCAAATGATGAAGGGTATATTTTACTCTTCCTCATCCATACCTACAACCATATCCGATCTCATCTCCTCCTGGATGAAATCGTCCCATAGCTTCTCAAATGTGGGAAGCTTATCTTGAGCATGGACAACCTTGACAAAAGGCTACAAAGAAGATGAAAAATACATTCAAGGCTATGGGTACTAACTTTTTCTTGACCTCTTCTCCAACTATTGCAGGTCAATCATGGAGTTCAATAATCTCCATCAAATAACTGCCTACATTATATATTCTGCTCATTCTCTAAGCTTATTCCTCATAAGAATATTATGATTTATGTTTTCAATATAATATATAGTGATTAGAGCATCAAAAATCTCCTTACCGATTGCCTTTTCAACAATGTTAAGGTGAAGTGATCCTTCACCAATTTAAGGATGCCTTGCTTCCCTTGGACATTTTCTTGTTATATTCAGCCAACAAAGTAGCACCTATATGAAGTGTAACATTCTTCTCCACAAGATTCCAAAATCTCATGCTCCTCCAAAAGCATTTGCACCCGAAACTTCCATGGAACGAAGTTGGAAGGGCCTACCAATCTATTTTTGCATCTAAGACCACAGGTAGTGATATTTCTAATCTTTGAATAGTGAACACACTACTAGACAAAACAGATCAGCAACCTAAAATAATCTATCACATATCCACAGTGCTTTTATGAAGCATGGATCTCAGGAAATCCACCCCTTAAACCTTCCAACATAGAATCCCTACATTCTGAACACAGATTCCTAGAAGGATTTAGAAAATGCGCTCTGTTACCATGTTAAAATATCAGCACATGGTAAATAGACCTCAACCCTAGAAAGTTGGAAAAACTTATGGAACTCATAAAACTATTTTTGTATACTAGATCTAAAAACAAATAATCTAACTGAAATGTACTAACAACAACTAATAAGAAAATGCAGCACTCAAAAATCATCTCTGTTTTTCTTTCTTAACTCAGAATTATAAAAGGAAAAAAAAAAGTGCACGAACTGGTAAATTGAATGTTAATCATTCACTCACCCTACAGGATGTTGTGTTTACAATGCATGAAGATACCTTTACAAGGGCACCCTACTTGACTGAATCAAACCCTAATTATATTCTAAGGAAGTGCACCCAAGCTACATGCAGAAGTTGGCTAGAATAGAGATCCTCACAGCAAGAATAGGTACATGTCCTTGAGTAACTATTATATTACAGTAAGAATCTACGACAATTTATATTTTGAAAAACAATGCAAGCTAAATTAATTTAAAATAGCTAGATCGGAGTAAATTACAATATTTCTAAATAAATTTCTTTAGGTTCTACAAAACATACTTTAACAGAGTATTTAACTACTGGTGAAACTTTAGTTGATATCCTTGATAAAAAATAGTAACAATGTGTAGTCTAAAATGGCCAATCTGATATGCTTTTTTTCTTAATGAACAAGCAACATGCCAAATAGCACTAATAGTAGGGAAAACTAACCTTATTTGCAGATGGGCATGTTGGAATATCAAACTTTAGCAGACATCCTTTGGGAAACAGATCCTTTTCAGTATCTTGTACTGCAACATATATTAAAGTAGACAGACTTCCACTGCTTCCTTGAAATCACTTTCACTGCTCTCAGCTTTCTTCCTAACCAAAATGTAAAAGAAGAAATCATCACACAAATGTACATACTACATAGTGAAAAGGATAAAATCTTAAGTTCAATTTAGATGAAACCACATTGGCTCCTTACCAATTCAAATATATTGCAATAGAGGGAACCCCCACAATGTGTGCCTGTACACAACACTGAAATAGGACAGCCACTAGACAAACATAACATGGGAAAACTACTGACAAGCCTATCCATATAGTAACCGATTTCATGCACACAATGTACATACAAAAAATATCAAATGTCTCAAAGCGATAGTTCTAGAACACCATCCATTATACAATATCAAATTCATCCAAGGATTTTTCTTTTTCCAGCAATGTGCATGAATTCCTATAATAATTATTTGATCTTGTAATTACTAAGAAGAAACTGAATGTATTCTTTCCCTGTACACCATGTATCTATTTCGATTTTGTAAGCTAATTGTTATATTTGGAATTAAAAGATATCGTAAATGATTGTCAGTAATAACATCTTACAATACCTGTAGCAAAATGCTTCAAATTTGTTTCTACGCATCTTCCTAAAGTGTGACATAAAACAACTCAGGATGGTGCAATGCTGAAACTACAGTCTTTCATGACTAAGAAGATACAATAATATGCAGCAATAGCCTACCCATGTTTACATTTTCGCAAACCACCCTTTCTACAGCGCATCTGATTTATTTGTTGTGTGCCCTCAGTAAAGATTGAGTTAGTTCTATATAGGGTTTGAATAAGGAGGTACAGGTGCAACATCACCATAAGCATTCTGAGGACCTTGAATGGGTGTTGCTACTAGTATTTCCTTCTATCTAGGGTCTCCATTTGTTTTCTTGTCTGATTCGTGAGGGCTCACCATTGATTTTTCCACTTCTTCAATTTTTTCAGTTGTCCCTGGTGCTATTCCAATAGGATTGGCAGGGTTTACATATTCTATCTTCAAGGAAGATATTCACGGAAGAGATTGAATCTCTGGATGCATACAATGAATTCCCACACTTCAAACACTCAAAGCTAGAATTTGCAGGTTGCATATCAGTAGGAAGTTGAATGATGAAAACATCCATAACTTTATGGACTATGACATATCCTAAGGCATGCCTTAGTTGGTCTTCAGTAACCTCTGCAATGTCCAAACCCCAAATCAATGATTAACATGACAACTAACTCAATGAGTGGAAGCAAGGAATAGACCAGCAGGAAGGGGGCACATTAAAATATGTTGAACCATTTTGGCACTACTTCAATGGTGACTTCTTGGAATGCTCAATATTTCTTTGGGTTTTGGCAGGTTTGGCATTTATATCAATTAAATTTAGAAATGCAAAAAAAGAAAACTCAAACATATATAATAAAATTAATTAAAATATTCATCTCCAAATCAAAGATTTAGGGATGGAATAATGAAAATTGGTGAGAAATGTACTTTTTGATGATGATCTTAAGTGAGATTCATGAGACATTTTAGTAGTAGATATTTTTGGTAGGTTAGCAATCCATTAAAGCAAATAATATCATGTATTTATGAGTATGTTTTAAGTGTACATGATGATAACAATGGATTATTCTCATTACACTCTCAATTATGATTTTTTCATTTGGATTTTTTTATTGTGGAAGATTCAACGTACCCTAAATATAATCTGGAGAGGAGAAAGAAGAATATGGAGGTGATTGAAGGACCTCCTCTCTTACCCCACTTAAAACACAAAACACTCAAGGTCATCACTTGGTCTTTCAAGCATCATTGGATTTCCAATGGTCACTCAAAGACAAGAATGCAAATCTAGTGAGGGGAATATCCATTCTCAAGCTTGGACTGGTCATTCCTAGGTTAAGATGGACATGGTATCATGTCCATACTAAAGATCTCATGCACCCATTGCACCATCTATACTCAATATGATGTTACAAGTGTACATGGAGTTAAAGGATCACCCCAACCGAATTGGACTATAAAATAGCATAGGTCCATCTTAACCCCGAATCTATAAATTTGCATATATGAATAAAAAAATCCCATATGAAAATACAAATGCTACACATCTCTTCCACCTGATATATATGCCATCATCTTGGTGTACTAACTATTTACAAATATGTTTTTCTTGATACAAATCTCATGTAATTTTACAAAATTCAGAATTGCAACTTTAATTTTCTCTTCGGTGCACATTTTCTAGCAAAAACCTAAATGAACTAAGAGACTTCATGACTCAAATTTTCAAACACAAACTAAAAGTTTGACTAAATCTGTATTAATTTCACTTTTCCATTTTGATTCGAATAGAAGCGGTCTTATAGAGCATGTCGGCCTCAAAGCACATTAAAAAACAAGCATATACATAAATAAATGAGAAATTCAATATAGCTCATCATTAGCATAGAGCTATAGCCATAGCTGCTTGTCATTCTAGCATTCATGCTACCAGTGCTGCCGCCTAAAAAAATCCCCAATAGAGTAGCAGCCATCGCAATTGACCACAAAGTAGTGGGTTGTCAAAGGGAATCCTCCTAACACTTCCACCAACCCTCATGAAAAATATTTGTCCTCAAATACGAATCCGCCCAACCTTCATTCCTAAAACCCTCATTATCCAAACCATCATGCTTCAATTCCACATTTTCCTTAGCTTTCAAATCACAATTTTCTTCTTCGCCAATGCCCAAATCCCTTGATTAATCAATGTTCCTTGAATTCTACTCCTTTGCTCTCAATGATTTGAACTATGGATATCTCCCAAAGGATCCTTTTCTTCATTTTCTGCATTGTTTTTGCTCAAATTATCTAAACCCATAAACTACAAACACTTGGAATAAGGCTAGTGTAAGTTACAATAAGGCTGATAGACTTATCCTAGAAACTACAGACACTTGGAATAAAATTTTCAGAGATTGGTGTGGTCCTTCACCTATGGAAAAAGATCTCCAAGAAGATACCTACAAAAACACATCAAAAACAAAAGATCAAAGTACTAAAGTATTATCTATAGATCTATATTGGTGACTAAGGAATCCAATAATAAACATGTAAGATTATACAAGACAAGTTATATGGGAATAAAATCAACTTTGCATTAATGAATAGTGAAGAGTTACAACCTGCACCTTAGTGTTGAATGTACTCCTTCACAAAACCGATGTCTTATCCCCGATAGCTCCAACTTGCTCTTCTATGCTCACTCTTGATGGATTAGGCCAGAATGTCAAAATGGCAGCATGACTTTTCTCTCCCCTCAACCATGGGGCATGAACCTATTTATATAGGCCTCAAATGGATAGGGATGTTTGATATTTTGGTGGATGAGGTGGACATCAGATCCCCAAGGCATGGATCTCGAGCTCAACTGACCCAGGTGAATAGGGATAAGGACCGCCACGAAGCTTTTGATCTAGAAGCTTTGTGAAGCTTCTCTTTTTCACTTTTAACCAAGGGCACTGCTCTTGTTCCTTGATGACAGAGCAGTGCTAGGGTAGAACTATGCTTCAAAAAAAGATTAAAGGCGGTGCCATCGCTTGTCTTCAACACTACTCAAGTGGTGCCGAAGAAGGTACTGCTCCTAAGCTTAAGGATAAAAGTGGTGCTTGGTTTTTATGTGCAAGTTTGTCATTTGGATCAGGGTTTTCACTTCAAGATTTGGGAATGAGGGAAAACATAGATGTTTAGGATCTTATCACATGTTGGTGACGAGATTTAGGTGTAACAGAATCCCCCCCAAAGCATGAGGCTAGAGGGATACGATATGCGAGAACTTTGATAGAGAAAGTTATCACTTTGAGGCAAGAATCGGCTTGATCAGAGATCAACATCAACCAGGAATATGCAATACATCGATACTTTTGACTCATGAGAAAATATGTCTTCACCATGGCTGCAGACCAATACAAGGCATAACCATGGGAGAGATAAACAAACATGGCTACTAGAATACATTGTAGATCCATGCGATAGAGGACTCAAACTTGGACATAAATACTAGACATACAACGTAGATCTATGTCATACAGATGCAAATTTGAGCATTTCCATGACCATACAAATGTGGATCCATGATGGTACTTCATACAATATACTCCATCTCAAACTAGGGAGAAATTTATGAGTGCTTTCAAATAGATACCCAGGGTCTTCATCTCGTCTTCCACAAAGTACGATTCTATCCATGTGATTACAATGATATGGAGTCAAACATGGTAGAAACCACTTGATTACCAACCAATGATGTGAACTATTAACAAGTGCGAGGGATATCACCATTGATGTCAATAATTCCCAAGGTACCCTAGTACAATCTACTAAGTGTGAATAGATGTTTTGATGTCGAACACCCAATGGAATGTTTCGATCAAAGGTCAATGATGCGAACCTATTTCAAGAGTGAGAGAATATGTCATTAAGGCATACAGATCTCAAGGTACTAAACTTGTTTCTAAGACCATTTCTTGGATGATGAGCTGATGTCGACAGGAATAGTCTCGTTGAAGGAGGGCCATAATGAATCCCACATTGATGACATGAAACTCAGAACAAAGTTTTGGAATGTTGTAGATAATGTAACCACAGGATTGACTCAAAATTATTGACACAAATTTTTTTTTAACTACAGAGGTAAACTACTTTTTACCTTTGAACATCGGGCAGCACGACAAAAGACTTGGCAGCATGACCAAAACAGATGAACACACAATACAACTTTGGACAATGCATTCTTTTGAAAGGCTCAAAGGGTGACATGACTCATGAAAGTGGATCGACTTGTAAGACAGTTGAATACCCAATTGACTGAATGATATGCAGACAAGTGCCATGTTCAAAGGTGACAAACAACTGCCATTTGATTTGCAAAATGTTTCCATTCCCTTAATTTCCCCATCATGATTGATGAGTGCCATTTTTTTTTTTTTTTTATGAGTCCAAAGAGGGTAAAAAACACTCATTGTATCTCATTCGAAGACAAGTCCATTCTCATATATTTCACGAACCTAAGAAAGGAGGGGTTCATTCCCTGAATGGGTCTCTCAGTGTTTAGTTTAACGAGTCCAATGAAAGCAAACTTGGTATCGTTCATGTTTAGAGATTCTGAACGAAGACGAAAGAAAACTCCAAAGGGTCCTTTTTGTATGATTTAGTATCTAGGGCCCGAAAAAAGTATAAAATAATACCCGAGAGAACTCTTCCAGTCATGATTGGCTAGAGTGTTCATTTCTCGTAAATAGTCTATCCAAACCGAAAAAGAGATAACAAAATGTTGGAGAGACAACTCTTCAAATAATTTTACGAGTATGAAGAAGAAAAGTACTCGACAAACTTTTCATATTTAGGGAGTTCGAAAAGAGTTTAAAGGAGACTCCATTAGGTTTCTTTTTCATGATGAGAAGTTCTTACGAGCCTAAAAAGAATCAGAAAAAGACTTGGAACTTTGATGCTTAGTTCTAAGAGCATGACCAAAGTGTCGAAACAAACGCTTGGGGAATTTTTCCATTTTCTGGAAGTATGAAAAAGTAAAAAACAAACTCCTCCATAGATACTATTGTTCATTTTTACATCCCTACAAGACTTAAAAAAGGTTCATTAGCCTCCTAAACATTCAAATAAATGACTTTATAAACTATATCGACAGGTGTTTTCATATCAAAATGATTTAAAATATTAATAATAATGTGAAAAATCCTAAAAATACATTTAAAAGCCAATTGAATAGTAAAAACAAGTCATTTTACTATTTACCAATTTGTGAGAGTATTTGGGAGACTTTTAGAGCCCAATCTTCAGCCATAGATTCCAGGAGCATCAACCGTCCGTTTCGAGCACCGTCAGAGCCAGGTAAATGCTAAAAACATGTCCTTTTCATTTAATTATGTCCATTTTTTATTTGGATCGGGGTAACAAGCCTTAAATACGAAATGCGGGCACCACTCCTACCCCTTATGGGACAGGCGGTGCCCGATAAGAACTGTCGTTGCTCAGTTTCCCTCAGGCGATTCCACCGCTCTATGTACATGGAGGACAGGCGCTGCCAACCATGAGGTCAGAAAGTCAAATGGGAAAGCCAAAATAAAAAAAAATTGATGATTCTGATGGTTTAATATGGTTTTTACTAGCTCATTTGTTGTTTTTGGCAGGTCTCATCCAATAAAAAATGGTTATATGGAAAGAACGGCAACATGATGATGATGATGCCTTGGCTAAGAGGAATGTGGGGTGCATTTCTTCTTTAAGAGGTTGTGGCCTCTTGAAATTATTTCATACTGCAAGTATGATATCCCATGAGTTCCTACTAGAGCGTATACTGTGCATGTGGAACCTTGAGCAGTAGTATTTTGAGGTGGGAGCCCATGTTTTGACCATAGAGGTAGAAGATATCTACTTTCTGACGGGTTTGTCTAGGCAGGGTGATCTGGTTTCATTGAATGGTTCCCGAGGAGGGGATGTGACCAACTAGGATTTGATACACCGTTATTATGAGCCTGTTACCAAGATGTCAGGGAAGAAGATCCCCAAAAAGGCAGTGGTGGATGATGAACTGTGCACTGTTCTTTTCACTATGCAGAGGTTGGCAGGAAGCCAAGGGCCTAATCAGGTGTCCAGAGCGCATATGCTATATGTTGTAGAAGCTATGGCACCCACTGTCTTTAACTGGGTAGAGGCATTACTTCCGGTCTTCAAGGACTAGCTGACTAAATCTCGACAAGGGGAGCTGAAATAGTTCAGCTATGGATCCATTCTAGCTTGTTTCTTTTTCAAGCAGGTGCCCCACATGATGCCCCTAGTGACCTTTACAGAGCAGAGGGTGAGAGACCCTCGTATGCTGAGATGGGTAATAATTATGGCTTGCATGAGAGGCGACAGAGTCAAGGTGAAGTATGATGCTGGATTTTTTCGTTGGTTAGACGACCAAATCCTCATGATTGAGGATTATGTGTATGCGGGAACTGACTTCATGGGTGACCTTGACCTACCATTTCCACCTGGTGCATAGTGGGGATACATTGGTAGGAAACAAGACTCTAAAATGTTGATTGTGTTTTTGTATTTTCATGTTTTTATGTTTTTTATGAGTAGTAACAAGACCTAAATTTCTCATGCAGATGTTGGTGCCGCACGACCTGGGGGATCATCCCCAATGGACATGCAAGTGGGAGATTAGTTTGTACACCGAGGTGATGAACAGCTGGGAGAGCTAGAGGAGAACCTGGAGAGGTTAACCCTAGATATCCCAGATGCAGATATTGGTGACCTCCCGATGAGGTAACAGAGGCACACCGCGAGAGTGGCATGCCGTTTCAGCCAACTTCTACGGAGAGTAGTACAGGCTGTCATGTGTTACCATGACCATCACTAGATGATGTTCTACATGATGTATAACTAAAAGCTGAGACAACTTCAGGATTTTGTATGATCTTGTATTTTCCTGAAAGCCACTGTGCTTCAGATGAGGTCTCGTGGCCATTTTTTGTAAAAACATTATATATATATA